>VZZY01024429.1:1846-44751 GCA_013400335.1 Eurystomus gularis
AAAAAAAAAAAACCCCAAAAAAAAAAAAAAAAAAGGAATTAGAATTCTAGAGGGTTTTTGTTTGTTTGTTTGTTTGTTTCTGCTAAATGTGCATAATTTAGAATAATAGGGAGAGAAAATTCTCATACTTAAACTTGGGAATCTAATTTAGGAGTTAGAAACCAATGCTGACTACATAGTAAAGGCAGAGTTAAAGTGCTCAAGCACACAGTTTAGGCATTCTGACCACGCTCTGTATTTCCAGCTGATTTTATGTATTCTCCATATGGAAAGCCTGATTTCCTAATGCAAACATCTTCATTAGATACCTGAAGTTAGTCATTGTGAGTACTCTCCATGGCAACCAGATTTAAATTTCACATTTTTCAAATGAAGCAAAGGTGCATCACAGAGTGCTATGATAGACTCTAAAACCTTTTGAGCTAATGCGTAATTGCCCTGGCAAAACCTGCTTACAATTTTCTAAACTATAACTCATCTGGTCTAATGATAATTTGGTTTAGTTTGGTTCTTTTTGGTTTTGTTGTTTTTTTCAGACTTGTCATGGTTCTTTTTGAGAAGATTCTGATCACTTCATAGGTATTTGGGTCTCAGCTTCTCATGGCAGCTTTGATATGCCTCTGGTTCCCAAACATGCTTCTGATTTACATAAAGCATCAAGACAGAGTTAGAAAAATGTATTAATCATATCATTAAGAAGGGGCAATGATTTTCCAAGATCCAGGTGCTTTTTAGTGCCATGAATATTGTTTTTTATGGTATAGTGTTAAAATGAAGAGAGTCCTAATTTCAGTAAGGAATTTGCAGTTTAAAGTGAGTTACACAGGGGCTGTTCATGTGGGAATATACATGGGGTGAATTCAAGACCAGTTGCATCCAGTCCAGACATTTTCTAACTCAAAGCAATTACTCAAAGTTTAAAATTTTAAAGACTGAAAATAAAACAACACCATTCCTTTTTTTTAAGTCATAACAGGAGGGCATAAATGTAACTATCATATTATAAATTCCTATTGGCAAACTGTTTTGCAAAGCAAGGACTTATTTTCAGTCTAAGCGAACAGTGCAAGACCCATCATGTTTCCCTGGACTCCAGAGAAAGAGAGATCCTTATGAAGGTCAATGACACAATTTTAGCATAAAGAAAAGAAGTAATCTTCAGTACAATACATTGTACATATGTAAAATGGGAACACCATGATTCTTCCGCTGCTGAAGCTATTAGGAATGTCTGAGCTGCTACAGCTATTTCCTGGTATTAATTATATGTTGCGTTTCTAAATGATGGAATCTATTAACAAATTCTATGGAGCTGTTATGTTATCATCAGTCAAATTACATCTGACTGTTACTATGGAATCCTTATTTGATTGGTTAGATGGTTTACTCTGTTCTAAAGATAGTTCACATTTTAAAAGCCACTTTGGTTACTTTGAAGCACAAATCTAAATGGCTTTTAATCTAATTAATGCTCATCCACAATTATTTTGATGAGAGTAAGGTAATAGTCCCAGGCCAGTTCATCAGTCTTTCCTCTACATCTTAGAACATAACACGTATTAATTAGTGTGTATGGAAGCCTACAAAAAATGTCTTGCAAAATAACCACAGAACAAGTTAGACTAAAAATTAATAAGGCTTGCACTAAATCGCATGTATACCTTCAAAGGTATCACACACACACCACTGGCCTACGCTAAAAATTTTATTCTTGTAAAAGATTGAGAAAAAAACCCAAAATACAGAAACACTCTTATTTCATGAAAATTCAAGAGCTACAGTTTTGCTTCAGTTCACTTCTCAAGAAAAGCAGAATATAAAACAGATTATCAACAGGCAGATTAAAAACACCCTCTCAGGGTCCCTATACACCTAATGAAAAAAGACACAAGAGATCCAGGGATACTATACAACAGAGGGGTAAATCACTTTCTCATCTAGTTTCTTGCACTGCAGAAGTGAAGATTGTTTCATTTTCTACATGCGGACAGACACAAGCAGACCATTTTTGCACTACAAATGTACTTCATTGTTGGACTTCAAGATTCTAATCTGTGTTGCATGTTTTTGTCCCAGACAGCTTCACATCAGTTTTCATCATTAAGGTGTATAAACGCTCTTCACCTATGTACAAAAAGGTGATGGATCACGTACTATGACTCAGCTCGCAGGTTTTAGAAAGAAGCTTATTGCCTGAGCAAGTAATGAAAACGTGAGACAAAGAGTTTATAATATGAAAATTGCCAAAGAGTGGTCAATAGTAGCAGAGATGGTCCGAACAGAATCAGAAATGCACCTTACCATCCTTTGCTTTACTCTTTTCCTTTCACAGGATTGAGTAATTACAGCAATTTTATATGAAAATCTGACCCCTATGAAAGTCTCATGTATTAACGATCTATGACACAGTCAGGCAATAGTTGTCAGAAATATACAGCTTCCACCCTTATAAATTAATTCAATATTTTCTACATATTATATGTTTAAATAATTACACAGAAAACAAGATTCCACATTATAGCTACCCTTCTGAAGTTATATTAAAGAGCTTCTGTGCAAAATGGCATATTGTATTTCAAAGGCATCATAGCGTGTCATCTGTGAAATAGTTCTAGATTCTTGTCTAAGCAAAAATTATGTAAGTATGATCCGTGACACGTCCACTTGTACAAGCCTGTAATTTTTAGTGAGCGATAAAATAATATTGCTATCATAATTCTATCACCATGAGCAGAACTAATTTACAATTAGATTTACTTCTTTTTAAAATTCACAGTGATTGAGTGTCTTCTACAGAATCAAGAGCGCCATTTTCCTCCACACCCTGGAAAACCTCCATACTCAGTTAAAACACCTGGCAGACTAGAATATCTTTCCTTTGCTTTATCTGGCATGTTCATTACAGTATCACACAGATTCTGCCCCTTGCCTTTCTCTACTTCATTACTGAATGCTCCCCTGTGTTTCATATGCAGCACACACTATAAATCAACTGGGGTAAATGTACATAAAGACTGGGAGCATCCAAGCTTTCTTCTCTACCCCTAAGCACTCAGCAGCTTAGTCCTTGATGAAGCATAGCAGAACATCTGTGGTGGCCTTCGCCTAGATTTACTTTGCCAGATTTTCATTAAAACAGTGACTCAATAAAAATGTTGCTTATCCTAATAAAGCTCTTTGGAGCTTTGCAAATTTGCATTTAATACTCTTTAATGTCATTACAGCATTAATAATCTGTGCCTAAAGAGCAATAAAACTTTACATTTTCTGGTTTATGAAAGAAGCTTCATAAACCCACTATTTTCTTGTGACTCAGCTTTAATGCACCATAAATAGAGACAGAAGCAGGAAAGCTGTATGACACTATGGATTTGTATAAATTTGTGGCTGAGTCCTCTGTTAGGTATATCTTGTTTCAGAGATTATACGTAAAAATTATTAAAATTGAGTTGTGAATAATCATACCGGGAAAGAAATGGGACTGGGTTTTAGAAAATTAGTAAGATTTTACTACATGAAGGATTTCTGCTCCCTTTGGCAAGCCAGATTTTTTTGTCTTGAGGAAAAAGGAAAAAAAAAAGACATTATGATGCCCAGAAATAAACCAAGGGAACTCCTCAGCTGAATCCTCCACTGTACATGTACTGCATTTTCTCCAAATACTGTCTTACGAAATGTTTGTCGTTTTAGGCTACCTGTGGGTTTTGAGATTACCTGTAAAAGATACTCCCAGTAACATCATTCTGAAATATGCCAATTGTTATTACAATTGCAATAATGCCAATTTAAAGTGAGTGTATGTGGAAACAACCGTAAAACTGAGATTCTATTTAGTCTTTCAGAGTAATTAAGTGCCTGACTAATTAAAAAAGCTGGTTCTAAGTAGCAGAAAATTTTGGCCTAGCCATGAAGATCCAGGTTCAAACTCTGCTTGTGATGCAGTAGTCTAAACAATAGTCAGGCTGGCTGGAATATCTAAGCACCGAGCCTGAAAAAGTCAGCCAATACTTTGAAATTATGAAAAAGCAGAAAAAGCAATAGATGTACATTTCTTAACAGAAACCGTAAGTGACTCTATTATGACTTCAGAGATTCATTCTCACAAGAAATTGTGCAAATGTGTGAAAATACTGGTGAATCACTGAAGTCTTATTAATTTTAGTAAATCATTATTTCCCAAAGTTCTTAGGAAAATAATTTTCCACTGTTGTAGGAATAAGTCCGAATATTCACAGAATATGAAGCACAGTAATGTATGTCAGACTGAGGATGAACTATCTTGTCTGACTCTCCAAAGACAAACTAAAGACTTTTCCTTTTTTTTAATTCGTCCATCACAACAGGAAAATACAAAACAGTTATTATTGTCACTGTGGAACACACAGAAAATATAGTCCTGGTTCTTTGGGGAATGCAAAGTAAAAGAAACAAGAACAAAACTCAAAATGCATCTGTGAAAGCATTTTCCAGTTAGTGCTTACTGATGATACAGAAACTCACTTGTTCTGCTAAAGAACATGAAAAAACTTCAGAGCTACTTCAGTGTAACTAGTGTTACTCAAAACCAGTTCTTCTAAAAATGCTATTGCTTGACCCCTCAGCTTGAGACTCCTTCAAAAAACACCTGATTTTGAGAAGTGCTGTAAAGCGTATATCCTCAAAATACCTAAACCCATTTCAAATTCTGCTTCCAAGGTAAATAACCATTTTTAATAGTGTTGACCTAACACTTCATTATGTATGCTTTTTCAAGCTTCCAGATGAAAGTAATAGGCTTCTTTATGATTACTTTCTAATACAAATTTATGATCAGCATCAATAAGCTTACTGGAAATCAAAGTGGTCTGTCTGTGATCATTTAATTGCATGGTACCTTTGGACTCCATTTTCTTTCTGCTTTTCATCCGCAAGATGCCCTTAGCTTTTTTGTGGGTCCATTTTTCTTCTCTATACTTAGTTCTACAAGTTTCTATTTGATCTTACTATAGTTTGTACAGTTTCATTTATTAAACTCATTTATACAGAAAGATTAGAAAGGATGAGGCTTGGTGGGGCTCTGAGCAACACGACCTAGGTAGAGATGTCCCTACTTGTGTAGGGAGGTTGGACCAGATGACCTCCAAAGGTCCGTTTCCAGCCTAAAACATTCTATGATTCTATGATCTCAAAATGGGTAGAGGAAGTTTGCGCAATTAAGTTTCATGAAGAAAGTGAGAGGATAGTCCAAAAAGCATCTCTCCTCTCTACATACCCTGCTGCCAGTCTAAGTCTAACTGAGGTTTTATGGAGGGAAATGAAGATGACCACTGCTTTAGAACTGCAATACTAGCTTTTCAGAATAAGAAGACCAGCAAAACCCCTATTGAAAAATCTGTGATCTTGGTTGCGCAACCTTTTCTAATACTTGTATTAAATTGTCAATGGACAATATGTTAAGAAAAATCTTTAACAGTCTTGGCAACAGGGCAGGCTTCTTCTTCTTCTGTTAGACTAAAATAAGAAGCTTAATTAATTTACAGCCTGTGTGTGGCAACACATGTCCTTCCAGCTGGCATAATTTGGCACACATTTTTGAACATGGAAGCACATGGTATTTGAAAACTGTAAACTCCCACAGTACGGAATGCACTTTATTTTCTGGTCTGAACACTCATGTGTTGCAGTTAATACTTATCAGTCTGCCACTTTATCTTTCATCATGATCATACCTGAAATATCAAGGTCAACATGGGTTCAGAAAAGCTGTTGGCAAGAAAACCTTCACAGTAGTGTCAGTATACCCATGACCTCTGCACATATAGAACCAGAATCTGAAAAACTTAATTTAAAGCATAAGCATCTTGTAGACATGATGTCCATTTCTTCTTCCTCCCCTCAGAGATTTCCCTTGGGACAGTATACAACCACATCACAATGCCCTGTAATGTGGAGTTTGGGTCAAAGTTAACAACAGGTAAAGTAAAAAAAAAAAGTGATTTATCATTCTATTTTATTTTTTTTTTAAATCAGTATTAAAGTTGTTTGGGACAAATGTTTTAATGTCTTAAAAGTTAACTTTTTACAGGATACTAAAACCTTAGAGTCAATATTCACAGGAATGATTGCTCCTTCTTCTTAATATACTGTTCTGTGCGGAACTGAGTAAGATCTTACTTTAGTGTTGTAGTGTGGAGGACAACAATTCAGTATTGAGGAAGCATTCATATATTCGTTATGTGGACACCTTAAACCATTCATCAGGGCGAGGAAAGTTATACAAACAGGTGTTGGAGTTCAAGACCAAGCTGACAGTGCAGAGATACTAAAACACTTTAACCACAGACACATGCTCATTTTTTTTTTTTAATTATGATGAGACCTCCCTGCCCTGCACCAGGAGAGATGGCCCAGGGTGGTGAGACCCTCAAGGTTTTACCCCCACAGCTCATCCTCCTCCTCCAGACCCTTCAGCTGTCCCTCATGAGACTCTGGGGCCTCTCGCCCAGACACCTCCACACAGGCATCCATTACAGGACCTGTAGGGGATACCCCATGCTGATTGGTCCATTCAAATCCTCTTGGGGCCTGGTGATTGGCAGTGGTCACCTGCGCCTCCAGATGATGTCCACAACCTCCATAGCAGGTAATGGTGAGGCTGCCAGTGCCTGTGGAGCCCACTGCTCTTTATGACCATTCTTAGTCCCCACAGAGCTAAGTGAAGCCCACCCCTAACACTGCTGCCAGCCAGCCCCAGTTAAAGCCCTGAATTAATGAACTTAAATGGCTACATTTTCTTTCAACATTATAACAAACCTTAGCCAAACTTTTGGCCGGGATGTTGCTGAACTGATTGAATTGCTGCTGCTTTTTTTTTTTTTTTTCACATTGCTGTGGTATTCTTTCCTTCCAGCCTATTTTAAACACAGCGTTATCCAAGTTCATAGTGCATCAAGTTCACAATCATTAGAACAAACAAACAAAAAAATGTCATGCAAATCTTACTGCATACTTTTTTAGTTCTGTTTTGGATTAAAAAAAAAAAAAAGGTTATTATGGAAAGAAAAAGCTGCCTGGTAAGCAATTTTCCTAATATAAATGTAAAACATTCCTCCCCCTGGCCCCCAAAATCTTTTTCATATTCTAAAGGTCCTACAGTCATCATATGTAGCTTCATAAATATGCAGCTGCAAGGTAGATATAAGCCCTTCATCGGAATTTACTGTAAGAGTGGCTACCCCTATTCTTTTTGAAACAGAAGAAAATCCTGCATAAAACCATCTGTAATGAAAGCAGGATCTCAGCATTATGCATTGGAAAACAAACTGGTTTTAGCTGATTAAATATAGCTGAACAGATCTTTTGCTTTTACTAGCAACAATAAACAAATGTTATGATTTTCATAATATATATAATACAAGAGGACATAATTTTTCTAAACATGAGGCCCTTTATCATAAAGACTCCTTCTTATATACCATGATAGTTAAAGTAAAAATAATTTAAAAATTGTTACCAGAAAGAAGACAGTCCTCTTGTGGTGTTTGCAGCTTTATGTTGGAAGGGATTTTATAATGAGAGTAAAAGGTAAATACATTTAACATTCAAGTGCAGCAATGAAAGAAACTTGTGATAAAGTGGCAGTCATGATTTAAATAATGCATAGGCTTTGTTGGCAAAATCGCTAGCTCATTTCAATTCAATATCCAGATACCTGTTCATAAAAATCCAGGCAATCAGATATATATTTGGATTCTAAGAACAAGCAGCAGTACCACCTTCGGTTTCACCATTGTATTCTCACTAGAGAAGAACACAGTATTCTAAGATACTTTGTAACAAGGTCCTTCAGAGCTCTGGTTTTCTGCTGCTGGGAGTCTGTAGCCCTTCTTCTACTGCACAAAACAGCTAGGCTGTGTGCTAGACCTTGTAGATCAGCAACACTCGGTAGTACTCTATCTTCAGCAGAAATGCCTTGAATACTCATTTTAGCTAATATAATTAAAGACACTTTCTTACTGTAAATGCAAAAGAATCCAGAGTAAAGCATCCTGTAAATAGGTGAAACTTCTCTCCCTCACTTTCATACGTGCACTCACACTCCATAAGTTTTTACACTTGCATGCTATTTTTTTATTAGCATAAGCATTACATTAAGCATTCAGTGCTAAACATAAAACTATTCATTTTCTCAAGCAGTTATTAGCATTTGGGTAACATATTTCCCAAAAGATGCTCATCAAATCTGACAGCAAGACAGAAAAGTGAGCCAAAGCCAGATAACATGTTATGTTCTTATTCCTGTCTGAAGCTGAAGAAACTATTGAATTTAATACCACAAAACAGATCTAAAAACTCTGGCACATAGAGAGAATTAGATCCAGTACTTTTCATTTAAAAACACAAACAAACAGAAATAAAACTCTACATTTCCTTTTAATATTCATCCAAGGATGAAAAGCTCTTTCTTGCAAAACATCACATTGGTTTTGAGGTCTACCTTTATCGCATTATGCAAGAACTTTTTTCTAAGCTCTGCAGCAATGGTGATAATTCAATTCTGGCCGCTTTCTGGAGGGGGTATTTTCTGAAGAAAAGACTTGTTACTGACTAAGCTTAGCATGCAGAGAATGAGCTCTGTGCCTCAAGAAACTACTACCACCAGTGAGGGATAGGTTTGAAATATTTATGAGAAAACTTAAGCCAGAGGTGTTTCTCTTACATATTATTAGTTTAAGCTGGAATCCTTTTCCATATTTATTGCAGAAACAGCCAGCAGTTCCCCATTTTTTATTCTTCAAACACACTCTCTTTAAATGCAGAAGTGGAAGGTGGCAAGCTCAGGAGGTCATTTCATCCACTGCATAATTGGGGTGTTCAGAATACCAGTCTGAACAGCTGGCCTTCTCCTGACAGCAGACAATCCTGAAACAGCATACTACCAAAATGGTTGTAGGTTCATTTAAGTTTTTCCACATGCCATAGAAATCACACTCTTTGACAGAATTAACGTTGATCCACCAGAGTTCAGAGAGCATTTTCCATTTAAGATATACTACAGTCCAACACCATATATTACATAGTTCTCACCATTATAGACTGCTTTCGTTTAATCACCTCTTTATTTATTTTAAATGTATTAGCAGCATGCCAACCTTTAACTTACAACTGCTAATGAAAAGAGCTAATGCAGATTTCCATCACCTGTTTCTGTTCACACATTGTCTATGAAGCAAAGCCTAGCTTATTTGAACTGTCATAATCCTTTTTTTTTTCTGAAATGTTTTATAGAAATTACTATTTCATCCTTGATCCAGCAATCCAGTATTAGCAACAGTGAACCTAACCAGTTAAAATCAGTAGGACTCTGTGGTTTCATTAGCCCACACAAGCACCCTGATTACAGGATTGGGTCTGGTGGGTGCAAGCTACTGTTCAAAGATATCAACCTGACTCCATTTCTGCATTCAACTGTATTTGAACATTTTGACACATGGGCCAATTGTCTCTGCTTCCTAAATGATTATCAAGAATGACCAAAATATCCATACAAATGGTTTCTGCACTAGCACTCACATGAATTTGCAAGGAGGCTTGAGAGATTTTTACATTCCACTGTTACTTCAGGGACTGAATTCATCTGAATGAATTTATACTCATTTGTGGAAGTAAATATAAAATAATGGTGAATATCACTGAACAGCACTTAGCTGATTGAATATGTGTGAATACGTTAAAAAAGTACTTTTTACTACCCCTACTGCATGAAAATGCAGTATTCTCAGTGACATTTCCTTTCATAATAGTGAATTAAATTCTCTCTAGAGTTCACATTAGAAAGAAATACAGTTGGTACAGTCATCTTTTCTCTGGTTCATCTCCAATATGCTCATTTTTTTTCTAATAAAATAGCACACAACAAAGAAAAATATGTTTAACACCTAAATTGTCAGAAATTACATGTCAGAATTAATATCCTCTTAATTTAAGGTAACATTTCATACCTCTTGGAGCTACAGTTCCAGTCTGTCTGCAGGTGTGTGAGCGACACACCTGCTGCTGTCAGCAGCTGGTAATTTGAAGGTTAGTGGGTAATGCCCATATAACACATGCTCCCCTCACTGTAATGCAAGCAATGCTATAGAAATCTGAAGACATGATAGTCATCTAGTTTCAGGACATATGTAGTAGCATTAGAACAAAAGAGTTACTGGCCACAACTAGTGAAATCTACAGTTTTCATCCACCCAGTGTTAAAAAGCTTTGAAAATGTTTTGGAAAAATTAGGTCCTCATATATCAAAAACCTCTGGAGAAAATATTCAATAAATATGAAGATAAATAGGAGACTGTGTGGGGTGTTTTCAACCAAAAGTGTTCCTTAGTAATAAAAGTAGACAGGTAAAAGTCAGCACAACTGATGTTGCTCCAGTCAACACAACAGCAATAAAATCTCCATTTGCTTCAACACAATACAAATTCAGCAGGAGGACTATGTCTGTGGTGTATTGAAATACTGCAATTTGGTTGACAAAGTGGGGACATTTCTATTAAAATATAGCATGATGGAAGTCATAATGCTACTCTGAAGCATACATTGCTTGAAATGCAGCATATTTTCTTTTGATGCTGACACTCATTTGGTTTCTACTAATGCAATTGACAGAAGTTCATTTCCAGCTTCAAATACTCAACTGGATTTTAAAACTGGAAACTTCCATCAAAAAAGTTAAGCTTTTCAGCTGGCTTTCCCCACAGAGGAATTTCCTGAAATACTATTGTTCTGTTGTGATGACATATTTTACAGTATTGTTAGGTGTTTAAAGGGTCTACCAACCCCACTTGTGGGTTTAGAGACCATTATCTCAAAAATCTCAGAGCATCATGGCTTCTGGGTTCAGATTTAGTCAAGGATAACTGTAATTCTACTGCTTCCTCTGGTGATGGATGTGATGCAGCTAAGAACACATCATGCTGTTAATCAATAATTCTAGTGGTGAGATTTAAAAGCACATGGGCTTTTTTCTACTTCCAATCAGAGTTCTTGTATGAAAGACCCCTCTTCATAACTGCAGCAGGTAGTTCAGTAAATCTTTTGAAGATATCTTGAACCAGAAGGCTACACATTGCATATGAATGCATATTACCTCATTTCCAAGAGAAAAATCACAGTTCTTCTGAAATTACTTGTAATTTGTTAAATACAGAGGTACAATCTTTTCTTGTATCTGAAGATTAATTTCACTTCTTCTTTCCTAAACACACACTTTTGTTGATTTTCCTAAACTTTCTGGTTTTCATTTGAATATTTCTACCAGAAATATAATCAAAATTAATATTAACAAAAATTGTATTAGATAATGTACACATATTTTACCATAGGCATGGGCGATACAATTTCTGTCATTCTCTATTACGAGAAGATATTATCTTCTTAGTTAAAACTTGTTTGCATATTTTTAATCTCATGCTATCCTACCGATAGAGATGAGAGAATCATATATATGTCACATATATACAGTGATAATCCTATATAAATACTCCAGATAGTTCTGACCCAAGTAAAGTTGAAAAAGGTGTTTATTTTAATCTCAATGTTGCACATCATGGAATGAGGCTTTGTATGTTATGTTTAGAAGCAGCCATTCTTGCCCAGAAAACACACACACAAAAAAAAAACAGATAAGAATGAAAACTCATACACATGGATTGCTGAACCCTCTAGTGTCATTCACTTCTTCTGTAAAGACACAAATTACACCGTGCTGGATCAAAGAGAAGAGATGGACTGTGGAGATTGAATGGAAAGTTATATCTGGTAAAGGATCTCCCAATTAACCTCCAAGGAGCTACCCACTCTGAATAGAACACTGCATAGATAAACACCTATCTGCAAGGCATTTTCCCCAAACACAACAAAATCTAGATATTAAATTCCTCAAGAAATACCTGTCCTTTTTTTCACTTGTTCAAGTGCTGGAAACATATTGATTTTGAGGCAAGCCAACCATATTGAGTGTGCATCATTTGCATTCTATGTGATGCCTGGCACTGAAGAAAAGGCTGTGAACGCAGCAGTTTGTACCAGTGGGAAATACTACAGAAAGTCAGTCAGCCGAAACCCAATAATAAATTTTCGCAATAACAATTTTGTACATGAGAGTAATACTCTAGCCATAACCATTAAATGCTTGTAACTGGCTGATGTAGCTAAAATAGAGTTAGGTCACAGCAACACATACCATCTTGTCTTCTGGAAACTAGACATTCTCACCAATAAGCATCTAAATAACACAGAGTGCTAAACCACAAACTAACTTCGGAAGTGTGATTAAAAATGCAATTTATTAACAAGTCTTTGGTGCTCAAATCCTATTGACTTTCAAGCCTTATCACTTTGATGTTTTTTAATATAATAAATTACTGTTGTCAATATATTAACACCACCATAGCCCCATACAAGAATCAAGCAAGTGGCTCCATTAATTGGTAGCTTTATGTCCATTGCATTTGCCCACCTTTACACCCTTTGTCCACTAAACTGTTTTCCAGCTTATAAACACAGCATACGGTCATTTGCCCTGCAAAATCTAGCAAAAGGAAACAGGTGCTGCAATTGCATGTAACTGTGGGCATGGCTGGTCAGACTGCTTCAGCCAAAGAATACACCACAGCTCAGCTCTTCCCCTGCCTTCCCCCAAAACAAGGACATTAATTTGGATCTCTCATCTATTCAGCTGCTGAGTTTCATAAAGCAGGTAGAAAGTAATTATCTCTGATACCTTCCCCCACCCTCTTTCAAATGGCCAATAGATTCAGAAGCTATTGAGGAAAAGAGAAAGCAGACATGAAGACAGTAATTTAGTATGCCTCATTTCCTTCATTGCCAAGAAAAACAGAAGATAAATAAGATAATGGAATGCATATCAGGATACCCAAGCCTGATCTTGCAAACATACAATTGGCCTCTTTTCACTTAAATGGAACTACTTAGATGAAGAAAGGGACATTCTTAAACGACCATTGGAAGGACTGGAGGTTTATTGTCCAGCATTTTAGAATACAGTGCCATTAGAGAAATGACATTGGCTTGAACTCTTCACACTCTTCTGTGTGTCTGTTATAAGTGGAAGAAATATTAACATTCAGAAAGTATGTAAATTGCCAGCTTTTTTGTTTCTGCAGTTACGAATATAATGTTACTATGAATTACTGCTAATCCAAAATTTTTTGTATCTCAGTGAAAACACGGCTGTAAGAAAGAGTGGCCAATTCCCTGTAAATGTCCATTTCCAAATGGTTGTTATATATGTACTTTGTTTTACACAACATGACTGACTACCAATGATAATTATATGAGTATATGATACAGAAACATTTTGATGGCCAGAAATCTATTTTATTGCAGTTGGATGCTTTTCATAGTAAGTGTAACCAAGGAAATAGAATAAATTCCGAGTGTCTAAGTTATTATAGTCTGAAGTTGTCCTTGAGGAAATGAGTTAGATAACTGCAAATAACTTGTGTGTAATATATACTATTGATGAAGCTACAAGGTATCTGTGATAATACATGCAATCTGTCTCTGAAATGATAGAATGTGATATCGGCATAAGATGTCAGACGGACTCTTCATTTCCTCTGTGTTAATGTACAACCAGCATCTTCATATTCAAGTGTTTTGCTTTATTTTACCCTTCAGTGGGTCAAGTGTAAGTTTTTGAAATTATTACCCCTGGTATTCCTACCTCAAATCAGGAAGCCTGAGATACCATCTTTCAAATTATTTTTCCCAAGATAAATAGTAGTATAATCTCCTTAGATGTTCCTCACACAATAAAATAGTCAATTCTAAAGAAGAAAGAAGAGATAAGTAAGCCTTCTTACGAAATAAAGAAAAAACAAATATTAAATTTTAATCTAAATTCAATATTAAGCATTTCCTTTTAAGTGGAATGCAAAAGAATCTGAGAGTGCATATGTTGCATGTGGTATAAGACACCCAAGTTTCAAAAAGCAGTAAAGATTGCCTTCTGCTGAACATACCTAAAAGGCTGGCATAATTGATTTGTCATTGATTTATGACATTGTCAAGACCTAAGTGTAGACCATGATAACCACATCAGTTCCAAACGCTGTGAAGGCTAAAAGAACTCTCTTTGCCTGCATGCAAACCCCAAGTCTTTTAACAGCGGAACAGTAGTATGCAGGAGTGTTCAGCTTTACTTGTGGGTGATTTCTCAAAACCTACATTGCAAGCAAAAGAACTGTCTGGAATGGAAGCCATTGGGAGAAAAATAATGATAAATTGTGTTAACTTTTCAAAGGTTCCTCTTCTGTTATAGAGAGAAAACTATGCACAAATGCATCATCACTTCTTGGTCATAGTCCAGTATTTCCCTCTATTCTGCTTCCCAACTTCCCTTCTGTAAAATGACTAAGAAAAAAAGAAAAAAAAAAAACAACTAAGAAAGATATTTTAAAAACACACCGCTTTTTTCATTTGAAAGTAACTTCTTATTTGCATATTCCCTATTTAAGTAGTCTTTCTAAAGGCTCTGTAATAGAAAAACTGCATGTATACAGGTATTAATATAGTTTTATTTTTACTTTCCACTCAGCTATTTTGTTCATATTTTCACAGCTATCTCCCATCAAACAGGTGAGAATTTTCTATCAAATAAATTGCAGTGGAAAATAAATACCCACTTCTTTTTTTTTTTTAATTTTAAAATGTAAAAATACAGCTGAAAGCTGGTATTTCCAAAGGGTAAATTTAAGCATGTGCTTTCCTCTGCTGAATCTTGTCAGATTCTTCTCTGCAATATGTTACAAACAAGCTGACTACCAGGCTGTGGGAGCTCTGCCTAGTGTTATCTGTTAAATGCAAATCAAGTCCTAAATTCGTTTCAGTTTTTTTTTCTTTTTTTTTCATAGATGAGTAGAAAAATAAGATATGCCTCTTTGCTCTTCTGGATCACTCCCAAAAGCTACCTGAATAAAAAGTCTGCAGGCTAGAACATTCTGTTGGCATCCACAACACAAACTCTTGGAGTACACACAGCCCAGCTTAAGAAAGATTGTAACTTTGAGGTGTGATGTCTCTTTAGTCTGGCATCTTACTCACCCACACCACCCGTATCCCATAACACTGCCATATGGTGCTACACGACTTGCTCTACCCGATTTGTGCTATCGCCCACCCCGCCCCACATCTTTTTACACAGCTTTCCCAGGACCTGTCTGCACCACTAAAGAAAAGTAATCTGCCTGATATTGAAAAGATGATCCTTTGTAGAGGACTCTGAGGACAAGGCACATTGCCATCCCTGGGTCTAGGGTCAGGTTCAAGGTCAAAGAGAAAGGAAGAAGGCAGAACTCTTCTTGGCATGTGGAGGTGACTGGGAGTTAAGTCTCTTCTGCCCCAGTCAGTCAGAGACACAATTTTTAAGCACCATATGCCTTGTTTCTGTCAAGACATGAAAAATACCTTTCTTGTCCAGGAAAAGATATTTTCCTTCGCTCACACAGAATGATTTAGCCCTTTCACAACAGCTCTCCTTGGTTCTCAGCACAGCTATCTAGACACTGCCTGACCTACTGAAAAGAGAGGGTTTTACAAAACAACTATTCCCAGTCTCCTTTAATACACTCAAGGCTGTTGCAGCAAGTGTCAAAAATCATTACTCCAGGGCCTTCCAGGCCTGCCCTCTGCTATGCATGGTCTCTTCCTACAAAGGCCATCTCTCATGTTAATCCATGCTGAATACAATTGTAAAAATGCTTCATTGTTTGTTCAGAAATGTTCACACTGGGTTCCAGCAATTCCACAGAGGAAGAATGTTTCTCAGGAACAGTTTTGATGGACTGAGAGTAATTCTCTCCTGACTACATTACATCCCATCTCTTGAGGCCATTCTTTTGGAATATTGAAATAACTTTTGTGAATTATATTAGGCAAAAAATCATTTTATTTATGCATTGCTACACACAGGAAAGGCTGCCAGGGAAGAGGTAGGAAGGGCAGCCTTATTCATATATGATTAGGTACCACTTTGTTACTAAGTATAAACTGTTCCTTTTTCTCTTTTGCCTATTCACATAGCCTGTCTGTGGTCAGCACTGGAGATAGCTTGGAAAGGTATGATTTGTGTTGGCAAGAGGGTGGCCAAGCTGACAGAAACTACAGTTAATGTACTTAGCAGCTGCTGAAGGACAAAATGGCATCTGCTGTGCATATTAGGTCTGCACTACACTACCTCTGTGCACGGTGATGGCCTCTCAGGCTCTAAGCAGATGGTTGCTATGCAGATTCAGGACATCTATCAACCCTGGTCTTGGAACACAGCCAGGAACATCAGAGTAGGAATCCTAGGTGGGCAACCAGACTTCCTGTGAAAGGTGTTAAGCCAGAGGCTTGCAGATGCTGTAGCAGATTTCTCCTTCTCACTGTGAGGGTGAGGCAGGTTCTGACTTCAGTTGTCATATTCCTTCGGGGAGTGTTTAACATAGAATTATCTCTGCAAGGGACAAGGGCCATTCCCTCAAGCAGGCACCTGTTTCTAGTATGGTACCATTAAAGGAGTCAGCTCTCCCACAGCGTCCTTTTAGGAGCTGTGCTGTGGGAGACTTCCTTGGAAATGCATGTTGTCAGGCAGAGAGTGTGCCTTGGTATGCCATAATTGTGCATAATTGTGCAATCTTCCCTGGAGTATGCAGGACCCAGAACACTTCAGCATATATAAACTCAAGGAAATTGGCCTTCAGGGCTTGGATAGGGTCATTCCTATAGGACGGATACATAGAAAGTGGAATTACAATGTGATCTGTGAAAAGGGAGAAATAATTTAAACTTTATGGAAAACTATCCTTTTACCAACAGCCATCTGGTTCAAAAGCATGATGAACAGTGAGATGATAGCTTTCTGTGAAAAGGTTCAACACAATAAGCTCTACTCCGAGGAAGACTCATTAGCCTCCCCACAGAATCCTCCAGGAAAAATAACCAATACAAACTTCAGAGTATTACTACTTCTAAGGTTAAAAAGCAAATTAAGCTATCAAGATCTTTCTAGGGTAGAGAAAGGGGAAGGGAAAGGAGGAGGCAGATCCCTCTCATTTACAGCAAGATGAAATAGATCTGTATAAACCTTACTTTTCTCAGGTTGCTCTTGTTTTTTCAGAGTTGTTGTTTAGTTCAAAACTATGGCAAATAGTGAGATGTCTGTCACAGAATGTTCAAGGGGAAAACTCCAGAATATCCTTTGGAGGAAAATTTCTTTACAGCAATGGAGAGGAAAACTAGTCAGTAACGGCTGAAAAAGGTTTTATGCTTTAAGCACATACACTGTTACATCCCTGATAGGCTGTAAGGCCCTTCACGACAGCTACTCTCCTTCAACCTCTGACCAGGTTGGATTGTGCTGCTGAGGCAATAAAATGGCAAAACTACAGAGACTAGCTCTTTGAACAATAAAGCCTCTGTTTAACAGAGATATACTACTCCAAATGTTTGCCAGAGTAACAGAAGGCAAAGTGGAAAAACATCATTAAAAATGTTCCTGTCCTGCTAAAAGACTTTTAGTCAATGATTAGCTTAAGTAGCTTGAACAAAAGAAAAGTGAGTATTTTAACATGGGAACTTCTTAATTTGGAGCCTTGAGAACATTCAGGAAAGTACAAACAAAATGAGCGAGAATTTATTCTGACAACAGCCAATTTCCCCTGTAATTTAAAATATGTAGCAGGTACTATTCCCTTGCCAATAGAACCTCCTTTATCCCTCACTGGAGGCAACATGCCACTTTTCCCCACTAAGTCAGAATAAACCTCAATTCTTCCAAAGAAGCATAGACCCGTGCCAATGGGGAAAAAAGGTCTCAGGACGTCATTGCAGTGTTGCACCCTGATCTTGCCACTGAGAAAATATGTCACTCGTTTAGAGGTAGTAAACTATATTTTGGGGATAAAATATAAAAATTAAAGTATTTTTAAATGCTCTATATTATTTCACTTACTAGTATAACTCAGGACTTTCACACATGATCATACAGCAAAAGACATAATACGTGCTATTTTTGTCACAGTATGCACACTACATTCTATGCTCAGAACAATTTACAATATACTCCATCTTTTGATTAACAGCTGTCTTCATCTGTTAGTTTCCAGAGGAATGTGCCACATCTTTCTACAGGGAAAAAGTACCAGAGAAACATAATGATATCTAGAGACACTCATTCTAGAAGAAAATGAGATTTTGGTACAAATCATTTACACAAAAAAAATTTCTACAGCTTTCTTTCCCTGCATTAGTTTCATGCCAGACCATCTAGTAGCACACTGAAAATGGCCATTCAGTAACATCCTACTTAAAAACACAAGGATGATCAGACAACTGTAGCAAACAGATCTTCATTTTGCATTGGTAGTGACAGGAATTTAGGCTACTGTTTCTACTAGTAGTCAATAGTATTTGGGGTCTAGGGGAGTTGATATGTTAGCAAGAGTTATGTCTTCTTTTATCTGTCAACGCTACACCTTCATATTAAAAATCTAGGTGTCATGTGATTACAAGATACTCCTTTATCTCCAGGTTTGTAACCCTACATTCAATCCCTCTTCAATTTCTCACCATAGCTCATTTTATGAGATTGATTTTCCCATCAACTCTTTTAACTCTTTCCTCTTTTCTTCTGGAGTAATCCAGTTTTTCTTTGGTATTTCTTCCAAATATTAACAACTACTGGACTCTCATAGAGCCTTCTTATTGCTGTTACTTCCATTCCTGACATCTGTCTTGCTACAGTTAAAGTTTTTGTACTTAGCTATGGAAGCAAGTAAGTAAAATGTGGTGTTCAGTTCAGGTTCAATATGACCAATGTAATCCGGTTTGGTGAAACCAGGTGATAATGTTACCAATAAAGAACTGGTTCATTCATGCTGAGTTTACACGTAAACCTGAATATGAACTGTAGCTTAAAGCATTGCTGTTTCTTCCACTTGCCATAGAACAGCACTAAATCTTTTATATTTTCTACTCCAACACTGGAAAGAAAGACAAGGTGAGTTAGAACAGATATGCACTACTAAAAGCTGTTTCTGCGTGTCTCAGCCTGTTTGGTCCTCATCCTATGTTTGGTGAAAAGAAAACTGTACTTCAGGAGACTTGCTTGTGGGAGCAGAAGAGATCAATACAACTTTGGCTTTACGGTAGAGGTTTCACTGACATTTTTGCTTCTTGCTTATGTATGGGTTGTATGTTCGTGTATAAAAATAAGTTTTATGTTAAATATATCTCCTTAAAAGAATATTTGGTATTAAAAGGCTAACTAAATCAAGGCATACAGACACAGAAATACCCAAACACAAAGAACTATGTACACACAGACACATCTTGAGAGGTCTCACTGTAAGAACTTTGACAAAAATCCATAAAATGAAATCAAATTATTAGGGCAGAATCTAGTTTAGATTCTGTCAATAGCATTTAATCCCACAAACTACATGGTCCATCTGATATCAATGAATTTTAAAAAAGTATCAGAGGTATCAGGAAAACTTCTTGAAGTGAATGTAAAATTATACGTGCTTACTCTAGTAATCTCCCTAATATGCATGTAGCATGGAAATAAGAATGCTCATATTTATGCATTCACATTTCAGCCCTCTAGACCTGGATCAACAACAATAATTTCATATTTTTGAGATTTTGTGTATCTCAAAGCTTGCAAACCTGTATGAAATTAAAATAATCTGTAAAGCCTCTACAGAAAGCACAGACCTGTAATCTGTCTCAGAGCTAAAAAGGAAACCAAGGCACCCACAGTTGCCTGGAAGCTGCAAGTCTGGGAGTACTTCCAAGCTGTACGCTTCTTCATAGATAGGAGACAGGAAAAGAAGCAGTTTATCCTAAAAATCAAAAGCAGAACCAAGCACATGCACTTGCAAGGCTATGCTTGTGCTGTCATAATTTGGTGGAGGGGGAACTGAAACAAGCCATGTCAAGTACAGTATGAGGACAATCATCACATGAGGACAAATCAAGAATTTAACATCAGCCTCCTCAGAGGCTTCTCTTTCTCTTTCTCCAAGTCACTCCCTGTCTGTATTGAAAACCTTTCAAAAGACTTGCATGTTCTATTAGAGAAAAAAATACAACAAAATATACAAAATAAATAATAAAATAAAATAAAAAATTCTTTTTTCCTATGCTCCCAGCTAAATCCTGTCTCCTGGAACCTGATAATACAAAACTGTACCCCCTCAATTATCAACTTTAATTAGTGACGAGATAGTGTAACTGGGTGCAATTGCTTTTCAAAGTACACACATTTTTTTGCAGACTTAAAGAGAAAGAATTATGGTTTTGTTTCTTGACATTTACAGCTGTAGCTACATCTTTTATCAAACAAAGTAATTTTATATTTGTTTTTTTAACATTACTTCCTTTAACTGCTTAGCATTCTGGAAGAATCTCTGAAATTTCAGCACATCAGTCACTTCTACTGAAGTATTGAAAACCTTCACATTTGTGTACTATTTCTAATGGTCTTTGTGTTTTAAGGACAATAAAACAATGCATACACATTTCCATTAGTTATGTACTCTAAAAAAATTGACAGAAGTAACTTAGTAAAAATCCTCATATTTCATCATCAATTGCTCAGAAAATAATCACTAAGCCTTCCAATTTTATACTTCTTTTTAACAGAGTCTGTATCCTCATAAAAGCCACTGACAAGCTCATAGTTGATTCTGTATTAAAGTGCACATGCAGGACTGAGGATTTCACCTTCAGAGAAAGCCATTTTGTCCCACCAAGACCTTGCTTTCAGAAATGCCAACAACTTTTCCATTTACTTCACTCTTCATTTTAAGATTATATTTTCCAGTTTCTCATTTCTAAACCAAATTCATGGTCTCTCCTGGCTGATGGGTTAGATTCTGCACATATTATCTTATTATTCTTCTCCTCCTCTTTTATTTTGTAAATTATTTCTACCAACTTGCTTGTTTATTTTTACTTCATGGAGTAGTGTCACACAATTTCATGTATACATAAAAGTTATATTCGCTATGTTCAAACAGCTCTTTTTCCTCTTTTTCTTCTAATGCATTTCTTTTTATTCTAAACTAAGGATAAAATGACAGCTTCATTTTTATTTCTTCCACATTGGCACACATTAATTGATCTGCAAAAGATGTCAAAGCTGTACAATACAGTACTTCAATTAAATGCCAAAGTCATTTGTTACAGTATTTTCTAAGCAAAAGGAACAGTAACTCAAAGACTGGAAGAATTCATAGCCTTATTATTTAATTTTGAAACAAAAATTCCTGCTTATCTAACTGCTTTGGGTTGAATAATTCTTGTTTTGATGATTTATCTGCACCTCTGCATCATGAAAGTGCCAGATCTTACTTCATTTTCAGAAGTCTTTGAAAGGCAGTATTACTTCTTAAAATATAGTTTTTAAGGGGTTTTTTTTCTGGTTTTCTGATTTCAAATTAAAATAACTTTTGTGAAAATATAAACATGATTATGCAAGAAGGCAGAATGGCAGATATTCTAAATCTGCTTTTTCTGTCACTTCTGTAATCATGTCAAAATCATAGGGGAAAAAATAAAACAAATCACACATATAATATGACCTACATAGTCCTGAAATAGTTGCTAAATCAGTGTTTATGTTTTGCCCTGGGTTAAGATAAAAAATAACTCTTAAATTATGCAACACCTGAAAAACTTAGCTGTCCTTGTCAAAAAATGTAGAAATCCTACATACAATGAAAGTTAATTTGACTGTAAACTTGAAAATAGACTGTAACTTCATTAGTGAGGGATCTAGAAGGAATTCTTCCACCTATGGAGTCTACGTTGGAATTTCTTCAGTGATACAAAATGGTTAGAAGATTAGTTCAGATTCAAGTAGAAAAAGGTACCTTAGGCAGGATTTTATGTGCCTATGAACTGTCTGATGATGCTCAGTCACCTTAGGCAGGACTGCAATGGGCAGAACAATAACTCGGTTGCTGTAAGCAGCCGTGAGGGCACTATGTTATTCTAAAGGATTGTATCAACTACTGAAACAGTCAGTAATTAGGAGATCATCTAAACATCAATGAACATACTCAAGATACAAAGTAGATTTTAAACAAACAAGCAAGCAAGCAAACGAAATCCTCCCACTGCCACAGCCTTCATGAGCTAAACTGCCAAGGTAGCTATTCTAGCTGTTCAGTGCTGAGGTAACAAGATAACTGAAAATTTGGAATTGCAGTTGCCAAGTGTACTTGTCACATGACCACCTTAAGAAGACTGCAGATCACCAAGCTTCACTGAGTTACAAAATGACAACTGACAGATCTGATTCCTGATGCCCTTTCCAAGATACTGTGGTGCTGAAACTAAACCACGCTTCAGTATTGAGAGCGACAAGCTTTGATCCATTCTTTTTTATGTTCAGGATCAAGCTGGGTAGTAACCAAGTTAAAGAAGGTGTTAACAAAACACATTCACCACTTGGCTTTAAACCCTCAGCATCGAATGTGATTAGCTATTAGGTAGTAAAGTAACTTCCTACTGGCTGACACAGCTGAAGTCCATGCTACCGTGGGAAGAAGATTTATATTTCTGCTACCCTCCCTCCATTCTGTCAGAGAGCAGGACAAACTCACTTTCATAGGCTTTTCTTAGTTGTTATAGTCACAATATAGAAATCATAAATCACAGATTTAAAGTGTCCTCCTGAAAAGGAGCGTCTATGCATACACATACAAAACTAATGAACTACTCTATACTGAATTAGAAACTACTAGAAAAACCTCTCAACAGGGGTTTAGCTTCATTCTTGTCAAGCCTACATTTGGGTGCCCTACAATTGTCTTATAATGTAGTGTATCAACAAAACTTCATCCTCATAAATACATGTTTAGTGCTCAAACCTGGGCAATTTTGGAATAAAAGAAGGCCCATCCTGAAGTATTGCCATGCACATGTCCTATATGTATAATACATGTAGGTACATACACACATATACACACATATATACATCTAAGGATACCTTTTCCAAATTTGAACTGCAGGAGCTTTTAAGTTTAAGAAAATGAGGAGACTTTAGCCAATGCCTTATTACAAAATCCTATCCATGCCCATAGTTGTTAAAGATGAACAAAATTTGCATAGTATTTGCACAAAACTCCAGACAGAGTATTTGTAATTCAGATTTAGCTTACAATGTATTCATTTACATTTTATAATGACTTTAGCAGACAAAAAAGCCAAGAATGAAATAGGTTTTTTCCCCAGTTACCAGCAAGTAGAAGAGTCATATTCAGTGCAGTAGTAGTAAGAGCACAACTTCAATTTTCAACATCACCGTCAACAATAAAAAATAGCACCAGCCAGATTAAGTACTTTTTTTGCCCCAGGCACATTACGAAATGCAGACCCCCTGAGCACCACCCTCCTCTTAAAAACTAGCATCTGAAATTCTAATGAAATCTCAGCTGAATAGGGGACTGATCCTCTTTCCTACAAACATAGTAACTCTATATTCATTCCTTCATGCACACACTAAAACCCCATTAAAGTTAATGGGAGTTACATGCGCACCTAAGGGGGAATAGCCACATAAATATTCTTAAAGGGCACATAGAGTGTAAAAGAAAAGTCTTCACAAGTAGATTTTTTTTTTAATGATGTAAAAATGTTGCAATTTGGGAATAAGTTTCAAGCAGAAAGAAAGAGTAATAGGAAGAATTTCCCACCTGGCTTTGAATTACAATTGCAGAAAATCAAGCTGCTTCTCACAAATTGGAGATAATAGCAAGTCAGTAGAGTAATTATATTTTTCTGCTATTGAGAATAACTTAAGCAAACTTCTTCAAAGACAGTGCAGCGTACATAAAGATTGATGAGTTTGACTAACCCTTTAAATCCCTACCTTCAATAGGTGTTTTTTCTTGTCCAGAAAACAGGGCAGCACATTTAAAATAAAAAACCAAAGTGTTCTAGCACATTTTCATTTTTAACTACAGGTTAGGTAGATGGTCATTACATCTGTTCCATTAAAAGCCAAGAAGCACAGGCAGATAGAGCTGGCTTCCTAGCTTTGCTCTAATTTGTTCCATGAATATATGTAACGAAAATGTAAATCCAGCCCTGGGGAAGGAAGGAATGGCATTGTATTTTTCACAGAGTTGTGGAAACCAGCTACATGGATAGTACATTTGTAAATTTAATAACACCTCAGTAAATCTATGGCTGTTTTACCACTATTTCAACATTGGGGAAATACCAATATACAATCTTATTAGTGCACAGAATTAGGAAACAACACTTACCATGCTCATTGAGCTGGCCCAGGACATTACACAGCATGACACAGCAGTGACAGCACTCTCTTACCTATTTTGCCTACATGAGTGCTTCAAAAATCCAAGGTAGCTGCTGCAAGGGTGGGGAGAAACTACATGGCAGCATCACAACTTCCCGCAGTCAACAAATAGTAGCACTATTCACTCTTCACAGTCCCATCAATAAGATCAGCAAAGCTCTCTGCAGGGCTCACACACACACCTTGTTGTCCTCCCTAACTTCTTTTTCACCCTCACCTTCCCAATCTGTAAAGTAGCCATATTGCCACACACACAGCACCTACTGCCCTTGCTCCCCATTCCCAGACTGTCTGTACTTGAATCCATCTTTTTCCTCTCTCTGCCTAACCAGTCCCTTATTTTATCCTCAGTCTGATCACCCTTTCAGTCTATTTTGGGATCTAAATCCTAGTCTTTCCTGAAAAATTGAACTCCAATTCTTAGCATCTCTCCAAAGGCTTTAAACTACCACGCATCCTCCACCTTCTGCTGCCCTCAAATTTATAAACTCAGTTTCTCTGTACCATCACAGGGTCCTCCAGCCTTCTACTCTCACAGCACAGCAAACTTATCCTCAGTTTCTTCGCCTAGTTCCCACAATTTTCCAAATAAAGCCTGCACAGACTTGCTCCTGCTCTTCCCTCATATATATTACAGGGTCTCATTCTAACCTAAACCAACAGTTGTCCATGTATCTTTACCAGGGCTACATCTTCTACATTCCTGTGAATGGAAAGAGAAAAAAGAAAGGAAAGAAAATGAAGAAAAAAAGAAGAAGAAGAAGAAAAAGTAATCTCCTTGCTTTTTATTTCTGCATTCACTCCCATCGCAGCTTTGGAAATAAGGAAAAGCAACACCATAGGAAATTTTCAGATCCAGCATGCTTGGTATACAGAAAGATCTCTGCATATGAATTCTAATGCATTTACTCACCATGTGTACAATAATCCCCACAGAAAACAGGAAAACAATTACTTTGCCAAGTCATGTAATTTCTCCAAACTGGGATAGATTTATTTTTTTTTAAAGTAGAAGAATGTACATCTTTCTCATAAAACCACCCTACATCCCAAATGTTGCACCTCTGCTTTAGCCTATAGGTCTGCTAGAACATTGGAACTAAAGGATTGTAAAAATGTTGGCAAGAAATGTGTTTTTCCCCTAACTTCATTCCGCTGAAACGGTTGAGCCATTTTTGCTGAAATTGTCCCAAAATACTCAGCCTAAGTGTGTACCCAGTGTGGAAAGATGTCCACAGCAGTAGGTAAAGTTAGGCAGCAGAAAATAAGCAAAAAAGTCTTTTGGCAGCAGTACCAACCAAGAGCTGAACGTGTGATAATTATCAGGCAGAGTCTTTCTCCACTGCATGTTCTGTTTTACACTCAATTTAGCTCTTATATTCCCCCTTACATCTTCTTTTGTTTCCAGTGTTTTTGCTGGAAAACCCTCTGCAACCTTTGGGCACAATTATTACTGACCCTAGACTCCCACGCCACCAAATCTATTTGGGACTCTGGGGCAGAAGCACAGTTAAAATGTATTGCAAAGTCAGACGGAGTGAACTGTCATGCCCAGGTATTTGCTGCTGGTGGTAAATGCAGAATAACTGACTATTGTTTCTTCACCCTTAATGCAAGGTGCACTGGCATCGATACAGAGTATATGACACCTCCAGAAAGTGCCTAGACTGAATTTCTGACAAAAGACATAGCTCCAACTCTTGTCATAATCTGGAACCCAAGCTTTCTAAGTCAGTGATCCATCATTTTGTTTCACAAACCTTGGAGCAGTCCCCTTGTCTATCAAAAAATGCAGTAGCTGGCCATAGAGGAAACCAAGGGCTATTAATATGAGAAGGAAGAGGATGCAAAGCAGATCTGGTAAAGGAACAAGTCATTTCTATGTCCCTACTTTCCCTATCCAGACACAACTTTCTTCCTAATGCCTTTTGGAAGTATCTAGTTCAAATGAGCAATTGAGCCAGAGTAATGGTCTGACCTTTTCCAAGTATTATCTTACATGAAACACAATTGCTACAAGACAAAGCGCGCATAATTATTCAAAGTGGGGAGGCATTTTTCTGCTAATGGAAAGCAAGCTGCCATTTTCCACGCAGAAAAGCACCATTTCAGAGCTTTTGAGCCCTGGAGCTTTCTCTAAGCCTTCAGTATCAAAAGCTCTATTACAGGACTTCTTCAAATCACTGAGTTCTGATAACTGAGAGGTATTTAACTGAAGCCTAAATCTATTAAATACAAATTGCATTAAAGTAACATTAAGGATTTTATTAAAAACTGAAATACCAAGTATAGATGGAAGAGGGAGAAAAAGATAAAAAACAGAAAGGATAATTAAAATCAAAAAGCTTCTAAAATGCAGAAAAAGGAATCCATGGTCATGTCTAAGCTCTGATTTTTTTGCCATTCTATAAGAAAGATAATAAAACGAAAAATATAGTAGGCTGATTGTTTTGACTAAAAGAACTTGTCTACAGACCAGCAACTTGTGCCAATTTTTAATACCAATTAACTGGATAACGAACTGGAAAAGAAATTACTTAAACCTTTAACTATAAAAAAATCAGCATCTGCTGCTTTCCTTTGCACTACAGCCTTGTGCAGTGTCTATAAAACTTTGCATGTCTTTCCCTCATCAGCTATTTCCTAATTTTACTTTTTCTTTTCCTTAAAAGGAAGGAGAATAAAGTAACAAAGAAAGGGAAATCAAGTTCAATGCAAACAGACAAATTACATTTTAAATAAAATCTGATGTAGTTGCTGTACCCCAGTGAGCTGTTTTAAATGCAGCCTTCAAAGGAAAAAGACACTCAGCCTTTGGGAAGGAGGAGGAGGAATTTCACTTTTGATTAAGTCTTCTTTCCTTTTTTTTTTTTCAACTTTTACTTGCCTGATGCTTTGCTTTAGAAATGCAGGGCCTGACTAAACGTAAGAACTCCGTGATGACCGGGGAATTACAGCAATGACATCAAAGGAACTAATAAGCAGATGCATGCTGTCACAAAGCATTAATTGGAGTTTCTGCTATTATCCTCAAAACCTGCCAGCTATGTATTAGTTACAATTGCAGTTTGAGCAAGTAGTCCTTTGCCACACTCCAAAGTGCAAGTGAGATTTCTCTTTAGGTGGATGCTAAGGTGGCTGTGAGGATGTATCCAATAATCTTTTAATATCAGTCCAGTTCTCCATGAATTCCCAATACTTGTTTCACAAGCAAATACAGCAATGTATCTGATTTTTCAAATCAAGAAAGAAATCCTATGAATTTTAAAACATGTAAGCCTGTACTAGAGAAAAGCTGAAAATTGATAATGTAAGGGTTAAAATGGATAAATATCCAAGATAACTCTAATCAAAACAAACTTTACAAGAATGCAAGCTGAGCATTTTTGAAGATATAAGAATTTTACAATGATAAGAAGGAGAGGATTAGTTCTGAGAAAAGGTTGTTTGGAGGGTTGTTTACTCTCTTTTTAACTAGCATCCACTTACACCAGTAATTGCCTTTGTATATAAAAGAAAGCCGAATAATTGTCATGTAATTACAGCTTCAGTAGAGACATTGGATAATTGAGAAATCTGACAAAGAAATCAGAGAATAGTAGATATGACTTCACAAGTAATTCTAAGATGATAAAAGTCAGAAGGGTTATGCTACAGTTATAGCTCAAAATGTTATGTTACAGCTCAAAAAAGAACAGAAATGGGACCTAATCATCAGGAAAATGTTGCAATGGAAGCAATAAAAATCTTCTGAGCCAAGTAAGCCACAACTTTAGCTGCTGTGTCAAAACAAAAGACTGCTATATATAATTTTGTGCTCCAGAGGGGTAAACCAACCCACTTATCCAACAGCCAGACCAGAATAGCCACAGCCTTTTCATTTATTCATTCAGTTGTAAAGACAGGTTTTGCTTATCTTCCTCTAAAAACGGTCAAGAAGAGGAAAGTGGTGCAGTTTGGTGATGTGCAATTCTATACAGAACACTAAATTCCTCTAACTTGCACTGCAACTTCAGTAGGAGGTAAGCAGGTCAGCACTGATCAGAAGAAGGTCAGTTATTTATAAGAAAGATATAGTAAAAGATGTACAATTTCCAAGGTTTTTTTTACAAAATCATCTCATTCAAATTTTTAAGAAGCTTTTAAAAATTTCTTTCCCCTAACATTTTTTTTTTTCATAAGCAAGTGTTGTCTTTGTTTGGAGGAATCCTTCTTTTCTTTTTCTACATCCTTCTCTCTCCAACAGATGCAAAAAAAAAGCCAAAAAGCCATGACAATGTGTAGGGTACTGAAACATGGTAGAAAGAATAGCAGTGTCATTTTGCCCAGTGATATCAAAAACATATTAAATGAGGGAAATTTTCTCCATTAACACATCTATTAAAATTTTCAATACTGTAAACAGCTATTTTCCAGTAAGAACATTTGATACGTGTCAAGGTCACAAAAAGTGGAACTAAAAAATGTGAATATATAGTTTTCCAAAACTACAGATATTATGCAGAAATCTTAGTTGCTCTGTTTTAAAAAAATCTTTTCTAATTCAGTCTAGTTCAAAACCAGTAAGTTTCTCACTAAGCTTTTACTTAATTTCTGCTCAGAACAAACTGGGTGAAACCAAGGCATCACCAAAGCTGTGAATTAAGACCAAACTAAAATTGAGAAAAAACCTTGTAGAGTGGGTAAAGAACTAAAAACATACTAGCAGACCCAGAAATGAACATCTTTCTTGTGTGTCTCATCCTGTTCTACCCCCAAAATATCAGCTTTTTCACAAGTCTGATAATTTTTTAAATAGTTCTGTTCTCAATTACTGAACATCTTGAAAACACCATAGGATGTGTAGGATGCTGCATGCTTCAGCTTTACGTGTATGATCATATGGTTTTGCTAGAGTGGGTTGAGCCTCACTGAATTCAAAAAGGCTACTCATATTTCAAGACAAGTACGCTATTTTCTGAACAAAGTCAACACTGAGCAGCCCTGAGCATGAGGAGAGCCGCACCATTCAGTAGGATAAGGAGATATTCCCAAGTCGGTGCTGATCATACTCTACTCCAGAAACTTTGCCATCATATCGTCACACATTTCATACTGACACCAAAGCATGCAAGATGGAAAGCACAAGATACCTGGGGAAGGCTGTGTGTCTCTAACATACTGCAGCCTTCTGCTGCATTCATTTACCTTTAGAGATCTCTAGCCTCCCCCCGTGGCCTGGGGCACTGTGTTCACATCCAGTCCCCACCTGCCCCACAGTACATCCTGCTTTTGCTGAAATCCCCTCTGCATGCTGATTCCTGCCCCACTGCCCAAGGCAACCAACACTGACTCAAAGGCAGGCTCCTTCCCCAGCCTCGGTTCCTCCCACTCCTCCCCTCTCCTCTCCTGCTCCTACACTGGCATTGTATGTCTTCCACTTCATGGCTGAAACAGCATGGGTCAAGGGTAAGCCATAGCAGCACTGGAACTTTTACTGCAGACCACCTCTGCCAGCTCTGAGGGAGAAGCAGGAGAAGATGAGTTTCCCACACAAACTCAGACCCTGAGACATAATGACCTGCTTCTCCCTTGGTAGTCCTGGGCAAGCTCTGCCAGTCCCCAGCAGAGGCTGCTGGTCCCCATGTCTGCCTGTGCTCTACCTTTTCACAGGCTCTATTCCATTCCTTCATTCCAGAGCCCTCTCCTCACTATCATCTGTTATCACCACAGATTGCACCCAATCTCTTCAGCAAGGCAAGCCGGGGTTGTGGGGCACTGGTTACCATCAGTACAAAGCTGTTTCTCTCTGCTGCTCTTTCTTCTCACACTTCATTCCTGCTCCAGTGTGAGGTCTCCATGGGAGCTGCAGTTCCTGCAGGATATCCCTCTCCTCTAGCACTGGTTTTCTACAGGCCCCAGTGAATATCTGCTCCATCACCTAGAGGGCCCCCTCCTCTTTCTGTCACCTTGGCGTTCCCTGTGCTGCGTCTCACTCTTTTTGCTCCCTCTTACCTCTCTTTGGCATTTTCCGACCTTCCTCACACAGGCTTTCCCCAAGGAGCCACCATCGTAGCTGCAGGGCTCAGCCACACCCTGCAGTGGGTCAGTTGGGGCCAGCTCAAACTGGCTGGGTCTGGCACAGGGCAGCCCCGGCCTCTCCTCACAGAGGCCACCCTGTAGTCCCTGCAGCTACCAAAACCTGGCCACCTACAATCAATGTCCTCGTTTGAGTTAGAACCAAACCAGTTCTGTTCAGTGATTTTACTTTTCAGCTGGGTCTCTGCTAACTAACTGCACTTTCTGGAGTTAACAGCATGTTTTCGCAGACAGTGTCTGCTGCTAGCAGTGATAATGCTTGATGTTTAGTGTTACTACCAAGGATTGGTGTGCAGTCCAAGGTCACTGCTAACGCTTGTGTACCACATTGCAGGGTACAGAAAGTAAGAGGCTGCACCTGCGGGGAGGAGCGGCCAGGACAGGTGACCCTACACTGACCAAAGAGGGATTCCATCCCATATACATCATATTCTCTATAAAGCCTTACCAGTGAGCCAAAAAAGCACTGGGTGCCTCAGTCTTCTCCACACTCTCTGTTCTTACAATACATCTTGTTGCCCTTCATATTAGTCACCTATTTCAATGCTAGCTGAGCTTTGACTTTCTTGACTCCATTCCAATACACTGGAGCAGTATCTTTGTATTACTCCCGGGAAGCCCATTTCTTCTTCTACCTTCTGTGTACTTTTTAAAATTTTATTTTATCTTATTCAGGATTTTCCTATTTATTCATGTCTTCATCTGCTTTAAGGTTCTCCAAAAGGCAGAAGCTCCCTACAATGCAATGCTACACTTGTCTTCTATTATTATCCCCCAACTTATGTCTGAATCATTAAGTTTTACCTGAAGTTTGTAATGTAAACTCATCACTTGTCAAATCTTCCGCTAGGCATTTTGCACCATGCCTCACCTGAAAATTTCTTGCAAGAACTGTATTACTGCCATTTCTCATTAATATGAGTCACAACATCATCAGCCCCAAAACTTAAAAGCATTTTAGGTTAACCTTGAGAGATCTATCAACATTACGATACTATACATTTGGCAATGGCAGTATTGCAGATTTTGTAGCGGTCACCCTCTCAATCAAACGTCCACCAGAAATTTCTCTGAGATGCTGAGCTACTAGATAAAAAAATCACCAAAACATCAAAATCAAGCAAATGAACAAAATGCATTTTGGTGTCTGGTCATGTATGTCAGGACAGACAGGAGAGTCTAAGCTATGAGGTAACAGACACTGCTTGTGTGAGCAGGACCTAGAACTGGAACAATTTCCCTAACCATTCAGTCTCGGTCTCTGGTGTTACCGAGATCACTTTACTGCAGTTCCATCCATAAATGCATCAGGTACAAAGGTACTAGGTCTAATTCAGCCACCTTCTCCCAATACAAAAAGACTATTTCAAAACAGCATTCCTCTGAGAGTTATAAACCTTCATTGAATTCCAAATGTGTGTTTTAATCATGGCCAGTTTTCACCAACTTCTTTCACTAACACTGATCTTCAGTTTAAATAATGCTACTTCAGTAATCTTTACCTGCCTTCATTTATCTTTAAAAGATAAACATCTCCTTTCAGCTTTCATTTTGCCAAACTCATATAGCATCCTCATGTTGAATGGGGTCTGTGTTTCCCAAATTCTCATACCCATTGTTTTCATTTGTACTTTGAGTACATTGTTTTTGAACATGGATTAACAGAATAGTCCACAGCATTCTAGATGAATCTAGCCACACCTTTTACAAAAGAACTACTGTTTTCCTGATTTCAGCTGTAAAGTTTTTGCATATGTCCTTTTCTGCACTTGCCTCTTTCGCATTTGTCTTTTTTTCCTGTATTGCATTACACTGGTGACCTAGACTTATATTGTAACATTAAATAAGCCCTCATCTTGCTCTCTAACACTTCTTCAATAAGCACCCCAATTTGCATAGAAATTCTTGCTATTGATCCCTATAAAACCATAGCTGCATCATCAGGATCACCCATTTCTATCCATATCATCTGGTGTCTTTCAACCATGTGTTATCAGTGCATTCCGATTTCAGCGTCCATCCTAAAGCAATAGAAGAATTATTTGCTATGTTCTGAGCTATACCACAAAATACAGAAAAATTTTCATAGTGTTTGCCTAGCAGGGTTCAGAACTAACTGTTTCAGAAAAATACCAAGCCACCAGCATTTTATGACTAAATGCTGAGGAGCATGTAGCCTACGAGTTGAGTTTCCTGTGTAAATTTACTTTACATGACAGCTCTGTCCTGCAAAATTATGTTGGCTTACTAAAATGCTAAAGGTATAGTTTTAGTTGGGTTTTGCCAGGAAAAAAAAAAAAATGATGGACACCATGCAGTGTTCTGGGCAAATAATGCTCAGGAACTAAATACTTTATTAACTATGAAGTATATTTAAGTAGCTGATAGTATTTTCAGAGAACTTTAGAGGATGATCATTCTTCATATTTTATCTAGCACTTTATTCTGAGCACATATAACCCATTCCTATGACGTGCTAGGCTGCCCTTGCAACTAGTGAACTTTATGGTTTACAACTATGTGGGAATATCTTTGGATAGTTTTCATGCTCAATAACAATATATTTTACACTAGCACTGGAAGATTGTTAACTTTACATTCTATCCAAAGATGTGCTGAATTCTGAGTGAAGTCAGAAGACCTTGCCTCAGCTCTGTTACAGGGCAAATTTTGCCTGAGATCCTTATTGTTTGGCTTGAAAAAAAGAAACCTTTACACTCTTATCCTAGACAATGATTTCATATCCAGTGATTATATTTTTAATAGAAGAACAGAGATGTTTTCAGGTACTTCACAGCAGAAATGTAATAAAAAGTGTTAGTATATGGAACATGCAATTTTGATACTGCAGAAATAAAAGATAATAATAATCAGCCAAGATACTAAAGTACAACTGAAAATAGGTAAATGTGAGTCTATCAGTGAAACATTCTATGTGTCTTCATGTCATTTTACCAGAATGCGAAAAAAATTTATCTGTATAAAACCTGCCTTTGTTCAAACATTCAGCATTGGTTAAAAAAAATGCATGTATTAGTAAAAATAAAAATAGCAGCTACTAAAAGGAACAGTTACTATATTTAAAAGTAAAGCAAGTCCCCCAGTTGACTAGAGGCAATGTCTAAATTTGCAAAAGATGATATTAAAATACTCTGTGTCACTCTTTCACAGCAAAATAGTTTTTGCCTATATTACATTTGCCAAATATTTAGGTAGTGATTCAAATTTCTTTTGCTATATCTTGTAAAATCAATATGCATTTTTTAATTTCTAACAAGATGCATATAACCAGTTACTGTTTCCCTCTTCCACTAACACCATTGCTGTTGCAGAATCTCGGAAATCAGGATATAACATTCTCATTCTGTACTTTTTATTGTATTTTTCAAAGTGCACACTGATGAGACTCAATAGGCAGATACGAGAAGACACAAAAGTATTTTACAATCAGTAAAAGAAATATTCATTTCTGTACAAAATTAACCTCTAACCCACAGACTCCATTTAATTGTTAGTAAGAAACCCCATGGAGTTTAGACTAGCATTCATTAATTTCTAGGACTGCACTCTCTTTAATCCCACTCAGATTATCAGAGACATCAGAAGAAGCAGAATAAGACACTACTCTTGCAATCAGTTTATAACATCATACTATCATCTCCAGTGAAGCAATGGGCTTCCTGGTATATGAAAGTCATGGGACTTAATCTGAAAGGGAGCTTGACCTGACTTTTCCTTGATGTCTGCTCCAGAGACCAAACCTGGCTTTCTGTTCTTCCTTGTTATTGTGATGCTGGGGACACATCTGGGAAAAGTCAGAAGGCAGCAGGGAGAGCTCTCAGTTATGTTCTCATTTTTTATGAAACTCTTAGGATTTCTGAAACAAAAGCAAAGTACTGATGAGCACCATCCACTAATGAGTTTCAAAATGCTTTAGAAAAGGTGGCAAAACAATAATCTATTCAGGATCACCAGAAAAGCCAGGAACTGAACTAATATCCTTGAGTTCCTATCTAGCCGCTGGGCCTCATGGAGTCATAGTTAATTCTACTGTTCCTTCCACTGTGAATCCAGTCAGACTGGCGGGAGTTTTGGGCTCATTTGATAGCTACATGGGTTCATCAGATCAGCTCCAGACAAAGTAGTGCATTTCCAGAGTCCAGTGTGATTGTCATATAGAGAATATTTTAACAAATGTCCCCAAAATAGTATAGCCATACCAAGGGCATACTGAATGCTGGCTTTTAGCAAGTCTAATTAGCTAGGATATGGCATCACATGGAATCATATAAATGGTTTGCATTCAAACTAAGGCTAGTTTTGGCAAATGCTAGTTTTGGCATATCTCTTCATTCACAGCATCAGTATTTATATGATATCTACAGGGAAAACAAGCTGGTCTAGGTTGGATATGTCACTTAAAAAACTCAGGCCAAATTTTAAACAGGTCAAGTATCTGAAAATAGTGGTGTTCTACAAAGAAGCACAACTGTTGCAGTACTGAAGAATATATAAACAGTTAGAATATTCCAACTTTTCCAATGAAAATATAAATGATTTCCTGCATGGAAATAGCAGATATTTAAGGGAGTGGTCCTTGAATGAACAAGGGTCTATTGCAGATATATTTACAGTAAGGAAAAATTTAAGCCTTATTTCTGCTGCATTAAAAATTTAAAATTAGATATATTTTGTATCTATTAGGGCAGTGTGTGTGTACAAAATCTCTTCAGATAGAAGTAGGAAGATTCTAATTTTTGGCACCCCTTCAAATTACATATCTACAGCACAGTTATTTGGTAATTACAAGTGCAATTGTAGAGTAGTAACAGTTTTTACTACTACCTGTTACCACTAATTCGTTTGTTGTATTACAGTGTGCTTAATAATAGTGTAATTACAACAGAGTTAATTTATAATTCTAATGCATTAAGTAGGGATGTTACAATGAGAAAAGACAATGAATAATACAGTTATGTAGTGAATTACCCAGTAAAGTTAATTAGTCCTACCTACATATTGAAAGGAATCTTGCAGAGCAATTCAACTGTAACTTCACTGCAATAAAAGTACCTCTGTTATGAACCACAGGAAGATTTCATCAAGACTTGAATGGATTCCATTAAAAACAAATAATGCTCTTAAAATCCAAAAAAAGTATTTGGAGCTGCATATGTGAAATTCTTCAAGGTGCTGATGAAATTTCACATTATTAAAACAAAGGAACAAACAACCACCAAAAAAAACCCACAGCTAAAAGTTCCAGATATTCTTGTTGGACAGGTTGTAATGTGATCTTCACTAGAGATTTTATCTTTTCCCCCTTACAAGACTGTCCGATTTAAATTATTTCAGGAAGTGAAATCAAGAAATTCTCAAAGGATCAAAGCCTCATGATAGCCTGTGCTGACCACATCCCATGCTTCTCTAAGATCCGTGAAGCCCTCTCACTAAACATTCATTGCCAGTTGCCTCAGGCAACCCAAGTTGTAACAGCTTGGGTGAGCAGGTACATAGCTTTACAGTTAGCCAGTTCAGACTGCTGAAGGAAATAATCAAAAGTAGGAGGAAAAGTTCTTCAGGCTTTGGAGTAGTGGAAAGCAGCAGCTCTGGGCACTGAGCAAGGGCAGACCTTCCAGCAGTCCTCACTCATGTGCCTAACAGGGTGCTGTAGGTCCTACACAGCCGCTGTTCCTGGGCCATGGGACAAGGAGGATGCTGAGAATGTTGGCAAGTGGGATTCTCAAAAACATACCAAAGAAGAGGAAGGGGAAAAAAATGAGAAAGCAACTATTTCAATTTTCTGTCTCATAAAACAACTACTATTTCCCTTCTTAAGCAGATCAATCATTTGGTTATATTAGATTTATTACTTATCTGAGATTACCTTATTTATATTTCTCACAGAAATATTCCAAGTACCCCCACTGAACTGCAACATCAGTGTTTGCTTCTTAGCTTCAGTCAGACTCCTATGTTACATATCAAACAGAAGACACTAAAAAGCTTTGATATCTCATGTGGCCATGAAAAATGAGGAAACAGGCGTTGTTCATTGCTAAACCTGTTCTTTTGACTAAAAGCCTTGAGACTCTGACTGTAAATGTAAGATATTCTTCTTCATTATACTGTGCCTAAATAGAATGTGTACTGAAATCCAAAATTATTTCAGCAAAAGCAACTGCTTTTATTAAACTCTCAGTCAGAAAAAAAAGCTGATGAAACTCTTTGAATTCCATAATAGCTTGTGTTTCAGATCTTTTTTCTACACTTTTGCTAACAAGTTTTAATTGCTAAATAGCACATCACAATTTGTTTTCATTGTAATCTTTAAATGAGTATAAATTTGAGATGGCTTCAATATTTTTAAAAATAGTTTATTCTGTAGCCCAGAGCACTGATTTAAGATCTGCAGTAGAAATCTATTCAGCATTGTATGCCAGAGATGGGTTGCCTTTCCACTAACTACTACATAGTTTATTCTTCATGGACTCATTACTCATTTAGAAAGGTACAAGAGAAAGAGAGAGGCATCAGACTGCAGATCCTCCATGGAGTCCTCATCAATGTTAACTTTTTACAAAGAACAACTAAATGGAAATTATAAATTTTTAAAAAATATATTTCTTTTGAGATGTTTTAACATTAATTTTGAAAAAAAACATATTTTCAGACATATTTACAGTTAGGACTATCTATACCATTTTTCACAATGAGAATCTGAATACAAGACCTGCATATTTTAGAGAAAGCTATGTTTGAAAAACTAGGTATTCTCAATTAATGAGATTTTTAATGAATGTTTAGGACCAATCATCAAAATCCCAATGATAATAAAAATAGATTTTGAGAATGGACTTTTCCCGTATTTTTTTTATTATTGTTTCCTAGCCTTCATCTTAGTCTTTGGTTGTAAATGGCCTTGTGTTGTTGATCTGCTGTCATGCAACTGCAGCCAGTGAGCCACAAGCTCTGCTCTTGTCAGCTGGATGAGCCTGAAAACAAGCAAGGGCACTGGACCTTTCTGCTGAGATCAGCAGCCACTGAGGGAGAGCTGGTGCAGAACATATTGCAATACTTTTGTCTCCCTACATTATCCATACTCTGCAATCAAGTGTTCATTTTACATCTTTACAACTTTGAGTTTGGGAGTTTTTTTGCTTTTTTCTCCCCTTTTAAGGTTTTGGATTAACAATAGAGAGGTTCAGCAAAACTTCGCTGTGTTCCAGCCATATAAATAAATAAACGGTTATTTCTCCCTTAAAGGTCTTCAATGTTATCTCTGACATTTTTCCAAGTTTTTAAAAATTAAAATGCTTCAAAAACATTTATTACATGCAAAAGGACACAAAAAATCCCAGCATAATTTCACTAATGTTGAGGTGTAAATTTAAAAAAAGCACAGACTAGATTTGCTTTGCAGTCAAGGCTTAGCCAAAAAGTTCTCTTTGCATCAGTGCATAACATTATCTAAATGCCTGTGCCTACTACACAGAATTTTCAGACGCCCTCTGTAAACTAAACCATCATCAAATTCAGAGATTCTGAATCATTAGTTTGAGCATCACCAAATAAGTATTTGGAATTTATACTGCTCTGTGGTAATTTATTGGAAAAAAATAGCAGCACTTGATGATGTTACAAATTCCATGAAAACATAAGGTGAATCAAATATTTTTAAGCTTCTCTCTCTAGAGGATCAGATAGTAAAAAAAAAGGCACCTCAAAAACCACCACCAAAAAGGTGATACAGAGCAGATGAGAGCACAAAGTGTGGAAAGATAGAAAATTATGGCTACCGTACTAATCTTGTTGCCATAGTAACAGCCTATTTCAACCAAAGGGTACATGAATCAAAGAGCTAGTATTTTTAAGGGGTTCACAGCTGAAATTTGAGTAAAGATGGTTAACAAAAAAACATAACATGAGCAGGTGCTGTAACCCCTCAATTCCAGCAGGGGGAAGACCAGGAAGATCAGAAGAGAAGCAAGTAAGTGTTCTATGGAAGGAAAGCAACTACTTTTCTAAGCATTCTTAAAAATGGAAATGAAGCAGCTCTAACTTCCCTCTAGCTGCTGTTGAGTAAAAGGAATAAACCTTGGTTATGAGCAAGCCATTAGAGAGCTTGAAGGCCATAAATAACTCCGACAGCTATAGGTAAACTTGATGTACAGACCACCTTTAAGCACTCAAGTTGGTCCAATTTCTGTCAACAGAACAAGTGTGTATTATATGAAACACATGTTTAAGTGCTTTTGCTAAATGGGAGAGTAGTTAAGATACAGTAAAGTGGAATAAAGGCAATCAAATATGTTAGGTAAAATTTCTCTCATTCTGAATTCTCTACTTTTACAGCCTTCACCTCTAACAAAATCCAAAATTATTTAAATACTTACTATGATGAATAGCCTGTAATGGTGCAAAGTAATGTATAGTCAGTGGTCAGTAAAGTTAAGCTGGAGATTCAAAGACACAAATCTAGAAAACTGTAGGGCTACAATTTCACAGAAATGTCCTACTTCTCACTTGTTATATATATGCATTAAGATGGATAAGATTTTTATTATATAATTACATAATGATAAGTAATAATGCTAGATTATTTGACCTATATTCTATCATGTCTCAGATTCTATGAAGTTTTTCACTCAATGGAATATGTGCTATTAAAATAATAAAAATTCATTTTTTGTTACTGTCAAACAGTAAGATCTCCTGATTTCTCTACCACACATTTTTATGAAATCATAGTGGGAAAATCTGCCTAAAGTAAAACTGAAGAAACTCTTGTAATACAACCATATAAAGAAAAGGGTGCGAATACAAAAACTGGAGCTGTTTGGGTTTCTATATTATGACTTGCTAGGAAAATCCTCCCTTTTTAGTTGTTCTTAGATTTACTATGTGTTCCAGTGATAGAAAAAACAGAATTCTAAAGATGTTGAGATTTTAATCCTGGCTGATTTTTTCCATATATACAACTGTAGCAGACACTTTCGGCTTCTCAAAAATGTAATTAAAGTTTGCAGTTACTACATCCAGAGGTCTTCTTTCAGTTAGGAGTTATCATCCCTTACTCACAAACCTCAAAATATGCATGCTGAATAAACAAAACACTTATGAGTTAATAGAATGAAAGTTGGGCTTACATTCTATGATTCTTACTTTTGTTAGAGGTACGGTTCCATCTTCAGTATTTTAGCAGCATGTAACTCACAATGGAAAAGGCAGACAGCATTATTAAAATAAATATTTTAAAAGTCATTTTTTTCTTTTTACATGTTTGTCTTAGTACAGAGAGAATAAATTATCATTAATATGATGAGATAAAACGCTAGTTATCAGGATATAGTACTTCAAGTAGTCTCATACAAATGCAATCTGAATTACACAATTTAAATGGAATATTTCCAATTATAGGTGTTATATAAAGTATGAGATATTTATAATGCATTAAAAGATACTGCTTTCCATCTCAGTGTGTTTTATATTCTGTACCAGAGCCAGTTACTGTTAAGTTCAGACTACAACCCTATTACCCATAGTCTATTCATCCACCCCTAGCAAATTGGAGTGCTTTTAGGCAGACACACATAATGTGAAGACAGGCTACATCAGAATGGAGAAGATATATAGCTGCTTCTTTTTACAGTTTGCATACATTTATAGTAACAACCTATCACCACACCTCATGAAATGGCACAAAAATAGAGTACAAATTCACCTGTGACGTTGGTAGACATGTACCTAAGATTCTTTGGTCAGGGGTTGGTGTGCTTTTGTGATCCAGAATACTGTCATGCAGAGGCTGAGGTCTGCACTACAACTCTGCTTTGCTCTCAGTTCTCCGCCTGGATGCTCTGAATTTGTTGCGGTGTGATGCTAAGTGGTGGGTGATGTAAATCAGTAACAACCAACAGCCAAAGGTACAGATGGAAGAGATACATGCCATAGAATGGATTAGGTGGCTGCACTTCAGAGCTTCAATGTGGTAGCACAAGCATCTCTGCTCAGAATAGAGTGTTCCATCTAAGTCTAACTGCCGGTGGAGGCTTCATGCAGCAGGGAATGACTTTTTGACTGTAGAATGCAGGTAGTTCTTAACTGAGGTTGCAGTACTAAACATATTCTGGGGCTCAATGGCTGAAAAGTACTACTCCTACCCCTCTCTTCACAAACATAAAGTGATCCATTCTGTGAACAATCTCAAATAGGGAGAAGCCAGTTACAAAGAGCATCGAATATTATTTTCTCCCTTCCTGTGCAACCACTCATAAGATTTGAGTTCTGGATAGAGAGCTTGAACTATAGTTCTGCATATTTTCAGTATGGGTTCCGATTGCTGCAGTATCTGGCAGAGTCATCATATTTGCATTTTAAAAATTAATATTTTGTTATTTGGATTGAGAACCTTGAAGCTGCAAGAAAGAAACTGAATGTAAAATATTTTGTATTTTACCACTGGGAAATCTGAGACAAAAAGAAGAATTACAGCCATGCAATCCTTCCTAAAAATGAAAGTTTAGTATGAAATATGCCCACAGGAAGTCTTTAAAATATTTAGTTTGCCATCTCCAAAGAGCATTTATGTGAGCTTTGAAAAGCCATAGTCTTTAATGTGAGTTTAACATCTGTAAATGCAGATGAATTTGTACACACCTCTAGCATAATTATTTGCTCCATTAGGTCCCAAGTGTGCAGAATTCTGAATTCTAATTGGATGGCATTAATTTTACTCTGCTAGGAATACACAATATTCAAAAGGGTTTATCCTATCATTTAGTGTACTCCCACATCTAATTCTAAGGCTAGCAATCAAATCATTGATAGTACTGAGTCATCCAGTATCTCATTAATTAAGGCTCACCTTGGAGTTATCTATATAATTATTGATAAAGGTGAGCAAATACTGAACTCCATTGTTGCAGCTGAGATGAGGAAAGACAAACCAGAAGAGCACATCAGAAAGGAGAATGGGACTACTGCAGGTCTACTGATAGTGACTAAAACATGTTTGTATATGATCAAAACCAGGGACTGAAATGACCCTAGGAGCAAAACATTTAAGGGAATGTAAAAGGAGGCAGGAGGCTGAAAGCTGGAGTCTTCTAAGAATTATACATTAAGAGAATGAGAATTGCAAGGCATAGCAGTGAAATGGAGGGAGGCACTGATCCCTAAGCAAGGCTAATGAGAACAAAAAATCAATCCCTTGAATTGAGTGATCCCTACTTAGTATTTGTATTAAGATAACATCCAAACCTGCCAGAATAGAATCTAGGACAGCTATTGTAGTACTTCAACACCCTTGCCATTAGAAAATTTGTCATAATGTCTAATTCAAGCTCAGTACCTTTCACATTGTCATTGGCAAAACACTTTCAACTCAGATAATTTTACTTGATTATTTTATAGCCAGTTAATACAAACTTAATTACTGATTTGGATATTGAGAAAAAAAGAAGACAAGAAATTAGAACCTTTCCTTAGGGAAATACCTACCCACTTCCACAGACTCAGCTTCAGACCCAGCTCTTCCCCCTTCCCAGGCTCAACTTCCCTTGTCACCACACATTGCACTCAGTTACACTCCCAGTCCCTTTGGTGACCAGTCTGTGTAATGGTTTCTTTCTGCTGCCCCTTGCTTCTTATTTTCCTCCACTACTCCACGTCTCTTACTGCTCCTGTGTTCCAGCAGGGTCCTCCAGGGTCTGCAGCTCCTCAGGGGTGTTCCTGACCCAGCGTGGGTTGCCCATGGGCTGCAGTCTTCTGAAGGGTGTCCATGCTCTGGTGTGGGGTACCCATGGGTCATAATCTCTTAGAATTGTCCCTGCCCCTGCCTCCTCTGGCACTGAGCACCTACTTCCAAAAGTGCACCAACAGTCATATTACCAACAGTGTCCTATTTGATGTGTCTTCCCCATTTCTCCTCCTCTGCTTTATCCCCACATTTTTCTGAACATCTCTCTTCACATGTTCTCTCTCTTCGGAGGCCGTCTTGGGTCTAGTGACTATGAAATGATAAAGTTTTCAGTATTAGGCAAACTAAAGAGGAGGGACAGAAAAACTAATTCCATTGACTTCTGAAGGGCGGACTTTGGCCTCTTTAGGACACTGGTTGAGAAAGATCCTTGAGAGACGGTCCTAAAGGCAAATGGGCCCAGGAAGGCTGGACTTTGTTCAAGAAGGAAGTCTCAAAGGCACAGGAGCAGACTGTCCTCATGTGCCGCAAGACGACTTGGCGGGGAAAAAGACCAGCCAGGCTGAACAGGGAGCTTTTGCTGGGGCTTAGGAGAAAGAGAAGAGTCTACCACCTCTGGAAGAAGGGGCACTCTACTCAAGATTACAGGCATTTAGTTAGGTCACGTAGAAAGAACATGAAAGAGGCAAAAGCTCAGCTAGAAATCAGTCTGGCCCCTGTGGCAAGTGACAATAAAAAGCAATTTTACAA
>VZZY01024430.1:2661-21442 GCA_013400335.1 Eurystomus gularis
TACAACTTTTGCTTTTTCTCCCTTTCTCAGGTAAAAACTGCCTACAAATGTGCCTGTGTGTTACGGGACACCATAAACCCCTACTTGCTGCGAAGAATGAAGGCTGATGTAAAAATGAGCCTTTCACTTCCAGATAAAAATGAACAGGTCTGCTTATCTTTACTGATGGATATGAGCCCTCTCCCTCCCCAAAATCCCATCTTTCACGGACACTTGGAAATAAGTTGTACTAATATCAGATGAAATGCTGTTTAAACTAGAGATAAAACGTAGAGCTTTTGCCTGTGTTCTGAGTATTAAATGTGCCTATACAGGTATACTCTCATCTTAAAAAACAAACAACAACAACAAAAAAACCCACATGAGGTGTAGTCAGGTCTGCTTAATACTGATTCTGAGGTCACAGGTACCTACAAATGAATTGTCTGTGGGGCATTTCCTATGGTGTATGTCTTGGGCACTTTAGCGTTGTTTCATGCTGTAAAAAGTTTAATTTGACAGCAAATAGTAGAGAAGTACTTGACGACAGTTGTTTATATTGCTAGCTAGCTGGGCCTGTACATTCTAATAATTCTAAAATACTAGCCTTTTGATCTAAAACTTGTTTGCTTTATGAAGAGGTGGGATTTTTTAGGAAATATTTTGATTCAAAGTAGAGGAGGTTCAAAGGATTATTTAAACAACTGTAATTCCACTGCTACTCGAGTTTCAGTGCTTCAGGCTTTCTTGTCCTCTCCTCCCTCTTTTCCTTCCTATCTCCTCCTTCCAAAAAAGAAATAGATGTGCTGGTCTTTGTAGGACAGTGCTGAAAGGTACAAAATAAATGAATAGGCCATACTAAGTTTGTGCTGTGCAGTCTAATGATCATTTTAATCAAATTTTGATTTTTCTATATACTTTAAAGAGTCTGGGCTACTTACTCTAAAGAATGCAATCATAAAAAGATTAAACAAGCTTGATCATTGTTGTTGTCAATCTCAGAGTGCTACATAAGTCTGACTTACAGCATAATGTTGGATGCCTTGCAGAATGTGAGGAAGTGATTTTGTTCCATTTTAGCCCATAAGAGCATCTGAAAAACCATTACAAGACAACTTTCAAAGGCTAATGACAGAACAGATTGTGTGCTAAAGTTCCCATGAGGTACTAAGAATTTGCAGGTTGTAAGGGACATAGCAGGCCTATTATATATACATAGCAGGACATTTCCTATAAACGTAGCTTTGAGAGAATGCTAACATTGCACAGTTACCTCATTAAAACTGGAAAATGGCAGCCTTTCCAATAGTAAAGCAATTTGAGGGGGGGAAAATTAGCAACTGGGAAAGGGCACGGAAAAACTCATGAAATCCATCTCAATGATTATGTTCATTCTCTAAAAATTCTAAGTTTTTATATTTCTAATGATTTCTAAGCAGTATCTTTTTAACTTAGTATTTCAGTGTGTCAGAAATCTGTGAAGCTTTGTTGTAGCACATTGTAAAACTTTTAAAATCCACTCTTATTTGGAGTTTACAGGTTGGGCTTCAGTGGTTCATTTGTTTATTTTGGTAGGTACTCTTTTGCCGTTTGACAGATGAGCAGCGTCAAGTCTATCAAAATTTCATCAGCTCTAAAGAAGTTTACCAGATTCTCAATGGAGACATGCAGGTTGGCATTAATTAAGGTTAATGACAGAGTTTGGTGCATAAAATCATGGACTGATCTTTGCATTCTTCTAGCTGGGCTCTGAGCAGAAAGGGGAACAAACACTGACGTTAGTTCTGCTTTTATGGATGTCTTCTCTTTTTTTCTCAGAAACGTTCTATGCAATATGTAGAGTTAGTGATCCATATGTAGTGTCATGAACAGATTAAAGTAGGATTGGAATGGGCTCTGCAATATTGATCTTGAGAACAAATTGTGGCTTGTTGGATGACCTGCTGTAGGTAGCTATGTGTGCTTTTAACCAATTGCAAAAGCGAAGCAAAGGAAAAGAATAAATTGTCCTGAGAGTTCAGTTCAGGTATGGTAACTTCATGATGCAACAGTTCCTGATTTCACAAAATCTTAACACGTAGCAGAGCAAGCATCCTTGTTGTTGTCTTACTAGCCACTTCAACATCTTTTGCCTCCATCCTCACAACATAAGTATGAGGATGTCTGTTCCCTTGTGACTACATTGCACACATCTGGTCCATTTGACTTTTGTATGCATGCAGTGGATGTTTTTCACTCACATTTTAGCTGCAGGATACAGATCTGTTTGTAAGAGGAAAAGTAGTATGTTTTGGTTATAATGTATAATTTACCAAGTTTCATTGTCTTGAACTGTGAAATTCCTTCTCCCCTCACCCAGTGGCTTGAGTTAGTTTTATAGTCAATACAACCATGTATATTGCAGTGCCCTACAAAGCAGATGTTGATCTTATCACTGTTTTGAGTTTTTTATATTTCCAGATCTCATAACGATGTAGTGGCCAAGATTTTTCAAGTGTCTAGCCATTTTTGTTATCCCAATGAAAATTGTTTTAAGTAGCTTGATCTTCAAGAGATAGCTTGTACCACACTATCTGCAGGAATTTAAGATTTTACAGAATAGGCGATCATATTTGCTAGAGCTCTGAAAATTTTGAACAGTAAATGTCAGTGCTTTTAGTAGATGTTTTGTGATGACAGCAGTGAATCCCAGCTGAAAAAAACAAAAACCTCATTGTACAAACAAACCATAAATTATGAGCAGGCTCATCCAACTTGTAGTGATAGAAGATTGAGGAATTTGCTGTTTCAGGCTAGTTTGTTTTTATGACTACTCATATCAGAAGACTAAATAACACCTGCAATATTATTGAATGATGGCATCAAAAGTGGTAATTTTCAGCTTCATATGTTTGTTCAAATATGTTTACTCATCTGTTCTTTGTTACCATGCATTCTGGTGGGTATACTTGCTATCCTCAAGGTCTGTCTTAAGTTATCTGCAAACATGGCAGGAGTTGGAAAGAAGAACACAATAATTTCAAGTAACAAACTTGATGGAATTTTTCCATTTGAGTAGAAAAAAATTGACTAATTTGCTAATGTGCTGATGTTGCAGAATTCTCCTAACACTGTCACCAGAACAGGCTCACAAGAACATATAATTTCACTGACCACCTTTTGTACGGATTTTTCCTAGAACTTTCTGTGAAACAAGTATTAGCATACGTTGGCTTCTCTAAAGAGTAAATTATTATTAAAAGCAAACTTCTTTATGATAACTAGATTAATCCATTGCTGTTTATTTTTCTCAACCACAACCCATATAGATGCAACTATTCCTCAAGAAAATAAAAATATTTTTCTCCTGTATCCTTTAGATTTTCTCAGGACTAGTAGCTTTGAGAAAGATATGCAACCACCCTGACCTCTTCTCTGGTGGTCCCAAGATTTTGAAGAGTGTACCAGATGCTGAAGTGGAGGAAACAGATCAGTTTGGATATTGGAAACGTTCTGGAAAAATGATAGTAGTAGAATCCTTGCTGAAAATATGGCACAAGCAAGGTCACAGAGTGTTGTTTTTTACTCAGTCAAGACAGGTAAGATGAGCTAATTGTTTTTATTTTTAGCTATTACTAAAACTTTAAAAGTCCATCTGTGTGTCCCAACAAGGCTTGTAATTAGAGCCACCTTTTGTAGTGTCCTTCTCAGAATCACAGAATCTCAGAAAATTAACATCTTACTGAAAAAAAAACCAAAACTACCAAAACGTATAATGTCTTTGGGATAAATTGGAGACCAGTTCCCAAGCTCAGTAAGCTTTACTGGAATAATACAGTGTTTTGGTAGTGTTGCCCAAATTCAATATACTGGGTGAAAGCTTTTATGAGCTACATAAGTTAATGAATTTTCTGCTCATATAAGATTCAGAAGTTTTTTGGTTGGCATCTTGTTTGGTCAGCGCTGTGGTTAGTTGCTCGGTTGTCACATCTGGGTTTCGTTAGTTTTTTTTCCATCACGACAGATGCTGCAGATACTTGAAGTCTTTGTGAGAGACAGAAACTATTCTTACCTCAGGATGGATGGCACCACAACAATAGCTTCCAGACAGCCCCTTATAACAAGATATAATGAGGTGAGATGTTGTATCCTACACACTAATATCTATTAGTGAGTATGGTTGAGTTCCTGCATTCCTTTTTGGTCTGTTTTTAAATATACTTCTTCAGGTTTGAGACATGAAACTGGGAAGTTCAGTCAAATGAAACCCCTTTCTTTGTGAGAGGGGAAAAAATTAATCACTTTTTTCACACTTCATTTGAGTTTTCCACTAAGAAAATAATGCGGTTGAAAAAGAAATGAAATTTTATTGGACAACAGTAAGTGACATTTAGAGAAAACTACTTTTATCGAAACAGATATTAGGCAAACAAGGAAACATTCCTTCTCTTGGCTTCCTTTGCATCTTTGCTAATAATAAAAGAATCCAGGAAATATAAATGATCTTGTACTTTGGTAATTCTTGCTTTAGTAAATTCTCTCTTGTGTTATAGGACAAATCCATATTTATTTTTCTTTTAACAACTCGTGTTGGTGGCATTGGAGTTAACTTGACTGGTGCTGACCGGGTTATTATTTATGATCCTGACTGGAATCCCAGTACTGACACACAGGTGAGTTTGGTTCATTACATTCCATTTACCAGCTAAGTTGAAACAAAATTGAAGACAGAATGATATTTATCTCCTTGAATAGTGTTAAAGCACTATGTTGCTCTTCCCTAAGTTGCTGTTCTCAGCAATAGTCACATAGGGTACAGTTCCATGTTGTGGCAAAGCCAATTTAAGTGGTTCCCACCACATCCCCTGTATGCTGTTATACCTGACCACTATTCAGTATTGTCAATTCAGATAGCCTGTTTAGTGTGTAGCCAAACAGTTGAAATTGCCTGTTTGTTAGGATCTTTTAAAAATAAACTAGGTGTTTCTGAAGGGAGAGTACATCTGGGCAAGCTCCTGAACAGTCATGATTGTTCATGGTGGCAATGCACAGTAAAAAAAAAAAAAGGAGAACAAGTGTTCTTGAAATTGCCTTTGTCACTAAATAATGATATGTAGCTATGCCCTTAGAAGCTGCTGTTAAGCCAATACCTTAAAGAAGTTGTTCTTTATCTGTTGGTGTGGTAACACTCTCGTTTATCACATCCCTTAACAGTATACAGGGCATACATGTTCAAGAGGAAAAATCTATTTTTGATGGAAATCTTACATAGCTCTGAGATCTACAAGTGTGTAGTCTGATGCAGAGTGGTCTGCTTTTTAGTGGTTGGTTCAAGATGTTTGTAGGAAATTTTTCAGTTAAGAAAAAGAAAAGTTCAAAGGAAATATGCATATTAAAGCTCTATTATGAAATAGATCCCTTTTAGAATAGGTCTATATAAAGTACCTATCCTAAATATGAGTTCTAATTTTAACAGAATTTATTTTTGAGGGTTTTTTCAGATTTTTTAGTACAACTGGAGACTTGTCTTTTTACATATGTAAAATTTTAAATTGTTTTCCTCTCGTACTGAGTTATTTGTCTTAATGCTGTAGAAATACCACAGCTATGTAACTTCTTGAACTATTTGTTCAATATCCAAACTACGTTTAAACAGTGGTATCGATAGCTATCTGTCAAATGCGTGTTTAAGAGGCTATTGTCTGGTAACTAAACCTTTTGTGTTCCAGGCTCGGGAACGTGCTTGGAGAATAGGCCAAAAGAAACAGGTGACTGTGTACAGGCTTCTCACTGCAGGTACTATTGAAGAGAAGATATACCACAGGTTAGTCAGAATGATTTCTGGGGTACAACCACATGCTCAAGAAAATGCTTGCGGCAAGTCTGAGGTGATGTAACAGTGACATACCTGTGCATGTGCACACATGGCTTGTAGCCCCCACCTTGGTCAGGATGGGCACATCATGGAAAAATTTTAAAAATTTACACTGAGAAATAGGCTTCTAGTATTAGAATCCCAGGTGCTGGGCTGTGCTACTGCCTCTCTAGCTCCAAGACCCACATGCTAAATACAACTTTATCAATCTGTTCCAGCAGCTGTTTCCAGTATATCCTGAATTCACTCTAAATGAGAGAGTATGAGGCATAGGTAGGAAAAAAATAGCCCCTTACTCAGAACATGAGACTTAAGAAGTCTGAAATGCAAACTGAAATCAGCAAGTTCTTTATATGTTATCTTTAGGATAAAGTTGTATGTGGTACATACATCGATTCACTACTCTGCAAACCCAGTTTGATTTTTATTCCCAAATCATTCCGAAGTGAGATAATTAAATCCCAAGAACCACCAGTGATATTCACATTATTTATTCCAAAATGTAGCTGAAGTCTTAAAGTGCTTTTATTTTTAATTCAGTGAAATCTTCTTGGTTTGCTTTCCCATTCATCTTTCTCAGTAGTTAGCTTCACTCACGTGAACGCCAAATGAATATACATGGGAATCCTCCGTCGAAGAATTACTTTTTACAACTGGAATATCCTATTTGAAAATGCAGATGAATGAAAAGCTCTAAATAATTAAATACCCACACGTATTGAGTGCCTTTTTTTAATGTTTTACTACATGGACACAAAGCATCTGCTGTTGGTTGGCTTGTGTCCCTCTGGCATACTTCTGTTTGAACAACACTGACCACATCAAGGAAGTGGGCTCTAAGGGTCAGGACAGCCATCAGAAATTCATTTATTTCCAGAACAGTGCAGTGGACTTTGAACTTTAAGCAAGTTGTCTTTTCTCTTTGCCTGTGTTTTCTTCCCTGCAAATATGTGATCATCCTTGTAGGAAGCTATGAAGTGCAGTTAATTCTTAAAAACTTCAAGAGTCTTACGACAGGTACACTGCAGTAGCTGGGACCTATGTTTAAACTTGACAATTGGATTTAAAAATAGTTTCCCTGCTTAATGCCAGCAGACCCAAAACCATGATAAAACACTTACTGAGAATGGAATTCCAGCTTTATTTAGGGATATGTTTTTTTGTACAGGAAAATAGTGACTAGAACTTGCAATAGAAAGTACAGACATATCATAGAAGTAGATGTACCAATGCTAGAAGACTTTGCAGCTTAGTTCTCCCCCAAATCTGTTCCTTTCAGTCCTCTGCAGATGGGCTTTTTTTCTTCCTGTCAACCACAAGTCTGATTTCCCTTTTCAGTGGTTGTTATCCAGTCAGCATCATCAGACTGAGCTACTTTGCTGCTTTCAATTCCTCCAACCAATTGAACCATTAAAATGTTATCATTTTAACAAGCTCTTGTTTTTCTTTCAGGAGCTTTCTGATAGTTTTCTTGCAATATATGCAAGCTTTTCCATTTAAACGGACAAAAAAAATGTTAGCTGTGAAATTATTCACTACTTAGTTAAGGGATACCTCATAGGACACTTCAGCATGGTGGTTACCTATTGTGTTATACGGTTGTTGCAAAACAATAAATCCCTGTGTTTAACAATTTAGTTGGTTGTTTGAAAGTTACTAACTCAAGATTGTCTTTTGGAAACTAACATCATCTTCCCACTGCTTAATTGCTCTGCAGGGTAACATTTGTGCTTATACTGTATTCAGTACTTAAACATAGCTAGACATTGTTTCATGCTCAGAGTACTTTTTTTTCTTTTTTAGACAAATCTTCAAACAGTTTTTAACAAACAGAGTGCTGAAAGACCCTAAGCAGAGACGCTTTTTCAAGTCCAATGACCTTTATGAACTTTTTACTCTGAGTAGCCCTGATGTGTCTCAAGGAACAGAAACAAGTGCAATTTTTGCAGGTACACGTTTTTTTTTCCTGTTTGTTTAAAAGAAAAAGATGTTTAAAGTGTTTGATAAACGGATCCTATATCATGCATCCCTCAGGTACTGGTTCAGATGTTAAAGTCCCAAAACGCCAGTTGAAACGGAAACTTGAAAAGCCACCTGATAATGACACTTCTAAAGGTGATAAAGGTGATCTCCATCTTACAGAAAGCAGCTCACCAAAGTACAGCAAGTCATCCAATTCCTACTCAACCACTCACATGACAAATTCTTCTTCTAAAGCAATAGAAACAAGTGAGGAAACCAAAGGAAATCTGGAAGCCTTTGACCAAAATAGCAATGCAAAAGACAATACACAAGCTGCTACTAATATGAATTCATTGAATAAAAGCAAGGAGGAAAGCTTGGAAAATGCTGACAAATATATGTCCCAGTCGTTGCCAGGTGATGCAGGGTCTTCAGAGAATGCCAAATGTCTGAATGCTGTGGTGGCTGATGAAGTACATGGAGCTGCTAATGCAAATGTCAAGGGGGATTTTAGCTTCACATGTGGTGCAGCTGGCTCTTGGGAAAAGCAGGTTGCTAAAACTGAAGATGGGCAGTTAGATAATAATCATTATAAATGTACCTCAAAAACAAAGCACAGGGTGGATATGTTGTCACATGAGAGCCACAAAGATAAGTCTAAGAAGAAACATCACAAAGACGCTAAATTTGAAGGCGAGCGCATTCCTCATCTAGTGAAACAAAAGCAATACAGAAGAGAGAACAGTGAAGAGAAGGAGGAAGACTCAAAGAAAAATGATGATTATGTCTTGGAGAAACTTTTCAAAAAATCAGGTAACTGTTATTTGGCTGCTCAACAGTGTCAGACTATGTAAAAAGAGGTATGTAAAACTTACGCAAGTGAGAGAAGGAGCAGTTCTGTTACGCTGATGGTTAGAGCTACAATACAAAATGTGTTTTATCTATTCTGTTACTGTAGTGAAACAAAAATGTTCATCGTTTGAATGCTCTGGTTATGAATGTGCTTCTTACCTTGGCACAGAGATTTCAGAGAGACCTGCAGTCTTCCAGAAACACTTCTGGATATAGAAGTAATGCAGTGTTCCTTCTGGAAATAAGGATGTAACCAACCTTCCTTTACACAAGAGTTTCACTTCTGTTTGTCCTGTCTGTAACAATAGAAGTGATCCATTTACCCACATAATTGCCAAGTCTATTATGAATAATGACCTCATTCAGCACACCAGAAGTGGTTTGTTGTTCAAATTGATTGCTTAACTGATAGAAGTGGGTTCTCTTATTAGAAATTTCTATACTGAAGTACTGAACGTAATCAACCTGAAAAGGGAGAAATGTGATTGTGGCATTCACTTAAATGGTGAATATTTAATTTTACAGGTAACCATGTAAATTAACAGATGTCCTCCTTCACCTTCTCTTGTATTTTCTGGTTCTCAGGGGTACACAGTGTTATGAAGCATGATGTCATTATGGAAGCTTCCAGTGCAGATCATGTGCTGGTGGAAGCAGAAGCAAACAGAGTGGCCCAGGATGCCCTAAGAGCCTTAAAAGTCTCTCGACAGCGATGTTTAGGAGCTGCTTCTGGTGTGCCAACCTGGACAGGCATGAGTGGTCTTTCAGGTGCACCATCAGGAATAAAGTAAGTTCAGTCCTCACACTGCTCTTCCAAAAATACAAGTTCCTTAGGATGCTACAGATTTCTTTTTTTGCACTTGATACTTGCAATAACATGTATCAAAGAGGAGTTTCATATTTTATATTTAATGAAGACATGAAGGCATATTACAAGCCTAGGAAGTCCATTCTGAAGTACAAAGAAAGCATTACTGTTACACAGTAGAGGAGAGAGAGATTAGCAGAGGGCTCTTGAGAACCCTAAAACACAAACCCAGTTAGTGTCTTTGGCAAAACTGTCCTAACCATTTTGAGAAGCATGTTTTATGGAGTAAATTTTTGTGGGTTTTTAGGAGTCGGTTTGGTCAAAAAAGAAACCCCAGACTGCTTTCTTCACATTCTACTTGCGCATCACCTGTGAAGAAGTGCAAGGTAAGAGACACAAGCTAATATTTCTCTTTTAATAGCTGATACATGTGAAATGTTCTGATTTATGCAACAAATCTGATTTATACTGTACATATCCAATAAGCATTTGTCATATGATTATGTAGAATTCTAGAATTTTTAGTCACCCCTGAATTTGATTTTTTTTTTTTCCTGTTTTGATACAGCATCTTGATGAAGTCTAATGAGATACAGCAGTAACAGATTTCATCATGGTCTGGTTATCTGTCTCAAGACCAGCAATGCTTTTCTTTCACCTACTAAATTCTAAACTTGAGACCAGAATATTACCCTTTTATTGTGTATTTTAGATTACTAGCTTCTGAGTGTTCATGTTTGTTTAAGTCTAAACAACCAGCAGATTTTGTTTAACAGATTTTGTGGATCTCAAAATCCAATTTTCTCCATAGTCTGTATGTTTATTTGCAGGATGCAGATACAATAAAGAAAGAAAGTGTAAAGAAGTGTAGTTCCAATGGGCACTTTGATGGAAAATCTGGAGAATCGTCATCTGGTGCACTAGACTCTTCATCTTTATTAGCTAAGATGAGGGCAAGAAACCACCTTCTTTTACCACAACAGACAGGGAGTGAGGGAGATGAGAATCATCAGCAAGCACCCCCTCCAGCCCGGTATTCAACAGAATATGACGAACTGCTCGTGGATGTGCGTAACTTCATAGCGTTCCAGGCCCGTGTGGATGGTGAGGCTAGCACTCAGGAACTACTGCAAGAATTTGAGTCCAAACTGCCTGCAGCACAGTCCTGCATCTTTAGAGAACTTCTCCGCAATCTCTGCACCTTCCACAGGAGCCTGAATGGTGAAGGTGTCTGGAGGCTAAAGCCAGAATTCCGCTGACCTTTGTCAAGGGAAAGCACCTCTCTGTGTGCTCAGCTACCACTTTCCTTTCAAAGACTTACTGTTTGTCTTTTAAAATGAGGAATTATTTCTTTAATAATTTACTTGAGCAGTTAGTGGTACAGCACTTGTTGCAAGCTCAGAACTAACTTAATTTCTGACTTACACTATTTATATTAAAGTGCCATCTACCTCATACATGAAACAATACAAAATATCAGCACCTTTTCTTTAAAAGAAATCTTAATATAAATGGGATGAAGAACACATACTGATTTTTTTATTGCAATAAGAACCATGGATGTTGCTATGGGTTGCAAGACTTCTATCTGATTTCTGTGAAATTCCAAAAACTTCTTAATTTTCTGTGTATTACTTGAATGGTTATGAGGCACACAGTGTACCATTAAACAAACAAACAAAAAAACAAACAAAACAAACAACAAAAAACCCACAAACAAACAAAAATAACAAGAGGAGCTGATAGTGGTCAGCATGAGAGATTCACTTGTACCAACAAGTGCATCAAAATTATTGTAGGACACTTTCATCAGCAGTGGGAATTTTGTTTAAGTGCTTTCATTGTGGCCAGCATCTAGCATATATAGTGTAACTTACATCACCAATTAACTTGGAAATAATTCTACTGCCACAGAGGTTTAATAAAGCCTGGCAGGATATTGAGATGACTGACAGTTGATAATTATGGAAAACTTACTATGTTAAGGAAAAACCATTTACACCATAATCATCAATTTGGTTAACAGTCCCATATACCACTGGCAATTGCTTAGTACAATATTTCTTACCACTGAGGTGACAGTAGAATCATAGAATTCTTCTGCTTGGAAGAGACTCTCAAGATCATCAGGTCCAACTGTTAACTGTTATGTTTGTCACAGGCTGTGGACTGATAAGTGAAATCCCAGGGGTCTCACTGTAATGTATGTCAAAAACTTCCCAATTCCCTGTTTGCACTTAAAATTTTATACCTTGACAAAAATTGAGGTGTTAGTTGGTCAAAGGTGGAACGGTTTCACTGTATTTTACTAAACAATCACTTTTGTCCAGAGACATAATTGGAGCAGATACAGAAGTTACAGGTCATACCTATTCTGTAGATAGGGAAAATTGCAGTCTTCCTGACAGTCAAGACAAGTTCTCATACTCACTTTCTTCCAAGGAAAGGAGGATTGTATTATTTCTAGCAAACCCAAGTACTACGTTGAGTCTGTCTTCAAGGTGTGCTATATAAGGAAATCTTAAAGGGGGAAAAATGGATATATTTTGAGAAGGAAACCACATTCTTGCAGCAACATTAAATTACTGTATGGCTTAAACTAGGAACAGTTAAATATGCCTGATGTCCTTCCTATCCCTGAGCTACTGAGAAAAGGGAAAGCCGAGCTACTTTTAGTTTTTGGTTCAGTTGGAAGTATCTTGTTTACTTCAAGTGAAAGTACAAATATTGATAGATGAACAGTGAAGCAAGAATACAAACTTACTTTTTTCTTGTAAAGAAAGTCTTTAAGTTATTTCTGATGGCTTTTCCTCTTGTTTTTGCTCAGTGCTAAATGGTAGATATTTGGAAAAAGTGATGCCTCCCTGTTTCAGTAACTAGTCAGTCAGCTTTTCACACACTGGTCTTGGAGAGGGTATACGGTCAAAGAATCTGTTTCTTTTCTTCATGACGTTTGAAGGTGGGACTGTTGCATGTCTTTTTCTGATCTCATTTATATTTACTTACAGTCCCTCTTTCAGGAAAAATATGAAACCAAGAATCTAGGCTGCAATTACAAAATACTTAAAAAAAATTCTGTTGTTGTGACTTAAAATGAATCACTAAAGTAAAAACAAACCAATGTTGCTGTTCTCTTCAAAGCTATAAGGGAATTTTAATTGGTTTGGGGTGTCATGCCCCCATGCATCCTTGTGCCCCAGGAACAAGCCGTGTATTCAGCTGTCAGCAAAGCCACTGCTGTTGCCTTAGCTGACAGTTTTAATTACTACTACCAGTCTTAAAGACATGTACTCCTGTACTAAGGAAAGTTTGCAATGGCTCGCTGATCTGTTAATGTAAATGGACTTGCATGTGCTTTTTATAAATCCTTGGCTTTTGTGGACTTATTAAAATAAGCAAAACCAAACTCGGTTCTAGAAGTTTTCTTTGGGGGTGGAGGGAAGAAAGCAATGGGGGAGCCATCTTTTCCTGTATAGTATGGCTCTGACTAAATGATTCATATTATCTTTAAGTACATTTCCATTTTTCTTACAACTTCCAATTATGCATCCTAGCAACTAGATTTCTTCCAGTACTAGCTTGTGTTCAAAATGCTTAAAATACTGAATCAATATTGATATAATACTCAAAAACCAGTTTTCAGTATTTAATCTCAAAAGTGTATCTGATTAAAAGTCTACAGGCTGATATATAGGTAAAAGTTATTCTAGAGTATAATACAGCTGCTACACACTTTAAAGTAGAAGAATTATTTTAGAATAATCCTACTTTTATTCCATAAAGCATTATCTGATTTTTTTGTTGTTATAGCTTTACCTGTGTAAAGGCAAAGCTAAATATTTCAGATACTCAAAGAATGTCTGAAATAATTCCTGACTAATGATATTGTATAGTCAAACATGTTTACCATTAAATAGATTAGAGATATGTAACATTTTTAAAAGCTTGTATTTTAGCCTTCTCAATTTCCAAGGATTAAATGCTGCAGTGGTAGTTGCTACTTTATTTGTGCATTATTCCAAAAATCACTTGTGGAATGCTTGTGATTTTTATAGTTTGTTTTCTTACCTCAGTAAAAAAGGGATAAAGAACTATCAAAGTACAGTTGTTAATTTTAGAATCAGGTTGAAAAAAAAAAATCTTTCCTTAATAAGATTTAATATTTCACCATGAAACAGTAAGGATAATCTTTAAATTAAAAAGACAAAGTATGCCACAAGGAACTACTGAAAATTTCTTTCCTGTAAAGATGCTAAAAGCTGAGCACCATGCTACTCCAAAAATGTTATGCCAGTGTAGATTATGTGACCTGCTACCCACACAGCTCAGCAGACAAATGTAGTTGAACAAAATTGTAGAAAGCTAAATAGCAAGAACTTGGATCACTCTGTAAGTGGTTATGGGCAGTGTGTACACTGTTTGGGTAAAATGTGCTGCACTGTATTTCAACAGCAGAAGTTAAAACTTACCATAACTGTTCCTTCTGGTTTCAAACCATATTTGTAAAGGGGAAGGTTAAAAAAAAAAAACCAAACACCTCTTGCTTTTTTTGTTAAGATGTTTCCCCCCATCCTGTCCTCCTCTTACATTCTTCTAGGTGTTTATTCTCCTATGTTCATCTTTTTGTTGAATGCTTAAGTCTTGTATAGCCAACCCACTCATCTCTGGTGTAGGAACTAAATTCTGACCACAAGAAAAGAGATTCTACTAAAGATTGTAGGTGTTTGAGTCTTCTGAACAATAATGACCCACTACAAAAGAAATGTTAGTAAGATGCTTAATGGATACATTGATAGAAATGGTGATTAAAAATGGAAAGAAGTATCTTTAAATCCATAACTTCATACTGTGAGTTAGCCTCTTCTCAAAGGGCTACACCATGTGGAGAATTTAGTCTACTACAACTAATGAATATTACTCTCTCAAGTAAAGCCGTAGAGATCTGGGCTTTTATATCTGCAATTTTTTGCTTCGGATGATAGTTGCCTATAGACAGTTGTAATCAAGTCACAAGGCCAACTTGGCTTTTGATTCCAAAATTGCTAAACTTGCTAGTTTTGACTCTCTTCTGATAGTGCGATTCTCTGCCTTTCAAGAAGCTACAACAGAAGGGACAAGACTTTCAAAAGGACTTGATGGGATTTTTGTTTTCTTCATAAAATCCTGCAGCACTTCCCTTCTTTGAGCTACTGAGTTATTGGGACTAAGAAGTTTCCAGTTCCTCAGCTGTTGTAAACAGAGCCCCGCTGACATGGATGGGCCAATGCTGTTCCTCAAGGATCTAACCTTCTGATACTAGCCTTCATCAGAGTCAAAAGCCAAAAAAAGTTATCCAGGATGCTGCACATACGTGACTGAAACAGCCACAGAACATTAGCCTTTCTCCAGTTTCTGTGTGTATGGAAAGGACAACTTGAGGTGAGTTGCATCCCTGAAAAGGGATAGCCTGTTGCACAGGTTTTTGGTTGATTTTTCACCAAAAAAAATGATCTTGTGGGCTCCATTTTTGGCTGAACTCCAAATAACAGTTTGAGATGTGCTTTTAAAAAATCATGGAGATAAGCAGTGACGATGATCTTAGCAGCCATCTGAAGAGACTTTTGTGTCTTGACGTCCCAGTTAAAGTTATGTATGAAGTGCACTTGGTTATACTGTTAGTCTGCGATTAAATCAGGGCTTTTTTCCCCTTCTACCCATCCAACTCAGTTTGGTAGTGAATGAGTGCTGCTAGGACCCATAATGCCCCATCACTAGTATGTAAGGAAAAAGCTCTTTACAGAATGAGAATGTTTTGCATGTGTAAAGACTGAGCAGATACACAAAATATGTTCAGTAAGCAATGATACTACTGTGTAACAATGTGAAAAAGAGAGGAGAATCCTCATGACAGCACTGGTGGGGAGGGAGGGAATTTTCCAACAGATTTTAGAATGTTACACATTGAGATCTATCAAAAAAAAAATCCACAGATAATGATATACCATATTATCTCAGTGACAGAGATATCCAGGCAGGCATCACATAACTAGAAAAAGCACTGTGGAAGTTATCGTTGCAGGATCTGTCCCTCAGGGAAAGCTGTTACAGGAAGCAGTAATTTAAGCAATTAATTTGACAAAACAGTCTTAGAGAAAACAGTAACTTGATTGATATTCTTTTGAAAGGGTAACACTTTTCTCCAATAAAATAATTTTAATTTAAAAAGAAGGATGTAGGTAGATGAATAATAAAATTGGTGGCATAATACCTGATTTGCATTATTTTTTTGCATGCTGCTGTGATTCCTATTTCAAATCTAGCAATAATAGTTCAACCAGTTTAGTCTCTTAGAGGGAGGAGCTATTGAGGAACAGCCATATCTCAGTGATTCTGCAAGGAAGGACGATGCAGTGTCTATTGCACTGGTGGTAGCTATGCTTTCTCAAATGATGCATGAAGATGATGAAAAGATTAGATGTGAAGAGACCCTGTGGCAGCTTTATCCAGACTTGGCTTACTCCCAATGTATGGGCCAAGAAATTACTTAAACTATGATGAAGAAAAAATAGAAAGGAATTAAATTTGGTAGCATAGTCATTAAGATGGTTTAAAATGTGATCTACTTCTTTAGTCTTTTAGGAGCAGGGAGATCTGGATGCTCCTGCTGTAAACCTCTGGGTGACTTTGGATGCAGTACTATACTGCCTGCTGCACTGGTTTCCCCATCTGGCAGATGGAGCCTTTCAGGGAAGGCAAGAAATCTTTCAAGTCCTTTGGAGAATGCTGCAGGAAGTGATAGCACTGTACAAAGAAGTCCTGGTTGGTTAAACAGAGATAATATGGCATCTTATTGTCTAAAGCATTCATTCTGCAACTGTAGTTTATACAAAACTACCATACAAAATTGCTGAAAGTCCAGTTTTTGAAGGCCCTCAGTAGGGCACATGTCTTAAAGTCAGGATGTGCTGGCAAGTCTGCACTTGGGAGTCTGTCTCCTCTGGGAGAGGTATTTATATATTAGATACATGGTAAAAACGCTTTCTGCTACTTAGGGCCATTTATAATTTCCTTATTCCAACGTTCAAGCTAAATGCTGAATATACGCTTACTAACTCAGTGGCTCTCTCCATCTACCCAGCCCTCAAGGGATTGCTATTCTAGGCTCTGAAGTGATGTCAACACTCCTGCTTCACTGATGTGGTACAGTCTTGTTCCTTCAGCTGAGACTTAGAAGATTCACCTTTCCTTAGTAATTCTTAACTTTTGTTGGTGACCCTGGTTTTGCTGTCACTACTATTATTAGAAGTAAAGAGAATTCTGACATCTTTCAGGCAAGGGTCATGCCTCTTTTCTTTTTTAAATGGGTCTAAGACACCTGCTGTGAAATACCTTATGTTCTTGCTCCCTGCCTGCAAAAGCCACAGTAAAGAGTGCAGTGCATCACAGCTGCATTCTGGGAGCAGAAAACTACTTTCTTTTTCCAGAAAGAAGAGATCTGCTGTGTATAATTAAACTAGGAACTACAGAACCTGCACAGAGAGCATACGGAGAAGTGTCAGGCATCCGTGTTGTGAAAGAAGCAACTTCCAGCCTGCTCTATTCACTAGTTTCTTATTGGTTTTGCTAACATTAAATTCATGGGAGAAGGGAAAATATATTCTGAGCTGAGCTCTTCATTTCTGAATGGCAGAGGGGGACTTGTACTTATGTCCAGACTTGCTAAGTTTCTGAAATGCACAATGAAGGCTTCCCAGTAAATTTTGCTCTGTCCACTAATGATATCATGTGGTAACCATGCTTTTTCAATATTGGTGTTCCATATTAATGCGAATGGCATCAAAGATGATGTGGCAGGCCACATAATAAATCTCACTGTTCTTGCCCATAAGTTATATCTGAAAGCCAGATTATTTTGAACTCTTCAGACCCTCCAAGCTGTTTATCCAGTCATTTGAGAGAGGGAGAAGGAAAAGCAATGCCAATGCTGAACTCTTCAGAGAATCCACCTAAAATTTTAAGTTGTTGACTATCTATCATTGTTCCCTACAGATTCCCTGCTTTTCCTGGGCTCCCAAAGCCACACTGCTCACAACATGTAAGTTGAGAGAAGCTATTTTTATTATGCAGAGCAGGGAGGTTGAAGCCTTGCACTAATTGCAAACCAGTACATAGTATCATCAGTGGAGCTATGACCAATTCCTGCATAAGGCTTACATAAGTGATGAGTCATATAGTCTTACGAACGAATAGGGAGCAAGGCTTTCATTATGTTGTTTGCCTAACCAGAAATATGAAAATAAAAGAACACAGCACTCAGTGGGTTACGTTTGGCTAACTGTAGGCTAGAATTTCTGTAGTTGCACTACTGTGATTGAGGCATTTCATTGTTTGTGGTCCCAGCTTATATTAAACAGAGAGGATTTTTTTCATAAATCTTTGCCTCAAGGGCAGAGTTAAGGTGGTTTGGGAACCCTAGCTATGTGTTTCCAGACATTAATGTCTAGAAACAGCACCATGAGAATAAAAACGGAGGTATATGCCTAGGGGAGGATACTAGGAGTAAATTAAGAGGCCCAAGGGCAGGGTAGGGTTTGTGAGGATAAGCATATGAAGAAGCAGAGCAGTGGAAGCAAAGCTTTTAGGATCACCGAAAAACAGTTTAGCAATCATTTCTTGTATTTTACTAGTCTCTTCATGGTCTCAGGCAGATAGTTGAATGCATATTACTTTATCCAGCACTGCTGCTAGCCATAAGCTGAGATACCTACAGCCTTTAGGAGACAACTGGAGAGTTTTGAGGATCAAAGTTGGCTATGTGCAGGAACAGTGCTCTTTACACTGATCAAACATGGCTAGAATAGCTGAAGGCTGGAAGGAGTGACAGTAGGAAGGAGTCTGGAGCTGGAGAGCCTCATGGCCAAGTGCCCTAGGAACTTCAGCTTTAGAGCAGCAAAAGGTGAGTGCTTCCTGTACAAGAGCTGTTTCAACAATCCAGATTATTTTTTTCTCCTCAAATGGCTAATTTGGAACGATGGGGAGCTGTAGCCTCTTTTGTCACTACTTCATTCCCTCATAGGCCCACATGCTGGCTCAGGGCAAGTACTCCTAACAGTGTGTGCTTAAGCAGTGGTGCCAGAGGACATTTCTACCTGCCCCATAACCCACCTCCCTTTGCTCTCCTGCCTGGAAAGGGAACACGGGGCAGTGTGGCACAAACAGAACAGGCACCGCTGCGTGAACCATCAGGAATGTATAATTGCTCCTCGGTAAGTTGCCAGACTGCCGGGGTGGCGGTCGGGCCGCAGTCGGAGGCTGGGGGGACCGCGGCGCTGTCCCGGGCCTGCGCC
>VZZY01024430.1:22162-44443 GCA_013400335.1 Eurystomus gularis
TCGGGTCCCGCTGCAGACTGGAGCAGACCCGGCAGCTGCTCTGGAAATGCGGGGACACCTTATTTTGAGGGGTCTTGCCTTGTTCTTAAAGAAGGCTATTTTCCAGTTCATGTGCACCAGTACCACTTCTACTTCGACATCAGCGCGATGGAGAAGGGCGAGCAGATGCTGAAAGCCGAGTTCAGGGTCTTCAAGCTGAAGAGGACACATGGGTCTAGAAAACCTGACGTGAAACACTTCTGCAAAGTAAGTGGGGGAATAATCTGTCGGTTAAATACTTGTGCTTTCACCGTTAATAATACTGAAAATGTGGAGTGCAACCACTTACCGCATAAATCTGCTTTATTTTTGGTTTTATTTGATTGTTGTCCTCACTTTTGCTTTGCTATGGTAGTGAGCTCGCCCTAAAGATACCTGTGTGAGACCTATCTCAAACCATACTGTACCTTTCTGGGGTTTGATGCTTTGAAATTCGAATCAAAATTTATCTCCTTGAGCTGCTCTAAAATCTAATAGCAACCAGGGATTCATAGGAGAATAGGACGGGTAAGGATTCTGAGGTTGAGTGTATCTGTTCATTTGGCACAAGGCAGGATTGGACGTTTGCAAACCTGAAGACAAAGATGTGGGGGAACAGAAGAATTTTGTGGTATCGGGTGTTCAAAAACAAAAAGAAAAGTGATGGTCAGGATATTTTTCCGTAGTATCAAACAATTCAGTGTCCTGCCTCTGAACACATCTAGAAGTAGATGTATGTAGAGATACTTATTTTTCTGCTAAAATGTCCTGAAACTATTTTTTTGCCAAAATTAGAATGATAGTACAGTTTTATAGCTATGATGTGGCAGAAATGTGCATTATCTTCAGACTACTTGTTTTGCTGGTAGAACAATTTGTTTCATTTCTTACTGTTTTGTTGTATTGCTCTCATCAAGGTGGAAGTGTATGAGCTCTTGGAGAGTGGAAGTAAGCCACAAAAAAAACATCTAATTGCATCAAGATTATTGTCCCTGTACACGGAAGGCTGGGAAGTATTCAACGTCACACAGACAGTAAGCAGAGAATTCTGACTTAATTTTAATTGTAAATCTTTTAAGATGGCAGTCAGCTCACAACTCCAGCATTGCCTGTTATGCTGGGTTTTGTGGTGAATTCAAGCTAAAGGACAGCAGCAGAGGGAGAACCTTTCTCTCTACACTTTAGAAGCATACCTGTTGCTACCTGAATTAAGAGACAAGTGTTTATATGCTGCTAGCAGCAGAGGCATGGTGAGAATTGAGTAACCCAAACCTAGGCGATAGGAGGGACATCAGGCCAAGTATGTAATTGTGATTAAAACACATTAGTCCTTAGGCTGCCAAAGGAGATAGCATTGATTGTGTGCTAAGAGCAGGTTTTAATTTCTCCTTTTTATTCTGGTGACATTACTACAGAGCAGATGTGCAGTGTGCTTTAGCCTTGTGTTCCTGGAATCTACCATGGTTGGATTGTTTTTCATTTAACTTCCTCGGTAGACTTCTTTAGCTGTTAGTTTCAATATTTGTTTTGTAGATATCCTTAAACTGTAACAGTATGTGATTGACTTTCCATAGTAAAAAAACAAACGTCGTTTAAAACATAAAGTTCTCTGTGTTTAAATCTGTACTCTGGGACAGTGTTTTTTGTTGCCTAAGCTTTATGATCAGCAGGAACAGCATGCTTAGGTAATTGGTTGAGTTGCACCTTAAGTCGTGATAGCCCTGCTTGAGAATGAACCAGTAATAAGCCTATTACTCTGTAATTATAGCACTTAGATAAAGTAAAGTTGCTTGATTGTGAGTTAATTTCTTCAAATGCCATATTTGTGAGATTTAAATGAGTTTTAATGGTATGGACAGTCTGGAGAGTTCATATTATTCTAAGATTGTTATGAAAAATAAATGCCTGGCTAAAGTCAGAGAGGATTTATTTTAACGTTAATTTTAATTCCTAGATTCATCTATTCATGAGTAAATTTTCTAAAATTAATTATCTTCCTGTAAGTGTAGCTTTGGGGAATGCATATGGTATTTTTTATTTTTAAACGTTGAATTACTGGTTTAAATATTAAACTCAATTGAGTCTCAGCTATAGTTACCTCACTTCTGTCATAACATATGTTCTTATGCTTGCATAGCTTGTTGCCTCTTCCCTTTTCCTAATAGAAACATTAGTTAATTGCAATGCTGTAACAAGAATATTGAAACAGTATTTTTTCATTTCCCTGTCACTACCAGGTTTCCAAGTGGGTTGGAAACAACAGCTCCAACCATGGCTTTTTGATAACTACAACACATGTATTCAACAACAGAATTGAGCACAACCTGGTTAAGTTTGCTAAGAGCCAGGGTGCTTTACAGGAGAGTAGAAATGCTCTCCTTGTCCTCTTCACCAACAGTAACAAAAGGAGGTCTTCTACCTTTGCACCCTCTTCCACAAGTAAGTCCACATGAGAGAGCAGTAGCTTTGTTTTAGAATATAAACTCCCTGTTCATCTTCTGTTACCTTCTGCTGCCCCACGTATATCTAATCTCTGTACTTACTTGCAGTGTTGCACAGGTTTGAGGTTCAGCTTTGTTATTGATTAGATTTTGATTTGGTAGTTCTTGCTAGTAGGTCATCCAGCATCTTAAGTTGCCTCTCCCCTCAGAAAAATTGTTTGCAGGAAATACTAATAAAGCCCAGGGAGAATCTGTTTTGGTTGGAGTTTTTGTTTGGTTGGTTTTTTGGTGGTTTGTTTTTTTTTTTTTGTAAAGAGGTGAGAGATCTATTTTTTTTAATTACCATTTCTGAAATTTTTATAGTGGTGAATTTTGCATGAAAATTGTAGCTTAGGTTTAGGCCAAAAAAAAAAGAACTCAGTGACCTGGAAAACTTTGTGAAAATGCTGATAAAGCAACTATAAGTAGAGTTAAGTGTAGTTTTCAAGAGTGAAAGAAGCAATTTAAACCTCTCTGTCCTTGGATTGTTTTTTAAGCACCTGCTTAACTTCAGTGACTAATTAGCATTGTGACTAAAGGCTGCTTTCATCAAAGACAACGCCCTCATCCATTAAATTGCAAAGCACAGTGTCTTACCTCTCTTGCTGGTCTTCCAGTAAAACAAATTAAGGCTGGATTTTAGAGGCTAATAAATGCAAAGAGCAAAAGCTGGCAGGAGGGTCAAAAAATAATCTGCTTTTGGTTTGCAGGGTTTTCTAGTAAACATTAACATTGCATATTAGAAATAAACTAGGTAGGACTTGCACCAGTGTTAAGTAGTAGGTGGTGGAATGGATTAAAAAATAAAAATAAGGCTGGCCTGTTTATTTTTGTTTTCCAAAGAAAATTTTTATAGAGAAATCTTAGATTCCCATTTAATGAGCATCAAGCTCTGTATAGGATACTGTGCCAGAACTGAGAAACTGATACCCATTTCTTAATGAAGCAAGTCCTCAGACTTGCTTGCTGTTTGTGGTCAGTGAATCTGCACAGATTGTTCTTCCAACAGCCTGTGTATCAGTGATTTTCAGCCTCTGTACATGGATCTTGAAGTCTCCATGGACATTTATTAAGGCTTCTCAGAAGATACTTTTAAGAAAGCAAACGTATGTTCAGTAAGCTTTATTCTCTAGCAGACTTCCATAAACCTGGTGGTAATTTTTTCAAATCCAAAAATGGAAAGACATTTTTAAAGATATTGTTGTACAGAAACACTCAGTGTTGAAAGTGTATGGGTAGAGTTCCTGAGAGGAGAATACTGGAGAGAGAAATAGGCTGTGATCTCCATCCTCTGTTAGCACTGCTCACCATGATGTGACCATATAAAGACCGTTAATACCATTCTGACCAGATTCAGCCCTGAGAAGGGCCTGTGGAGTTCACTGAATGTATTTAGTATATCATTGTGCTTTTCCTTTTTCAAGTCATTGAGCTTTCATTCTGCTTTGTTCAGGCCTTTCAGACCACAAAGTGAAACACAAGATTTAGCCGGTTTTGAAATATGACTGAAATGCCAATTGAATACACACCACTTCTGGTACTTTCACGGTTTAAGTGTCGTTTTAAAATCTACTCTGAAGACTTGAATGTAGATTTAAGGAATAGACTTTCAGGCAGAATACTGTACTTAGGAAATTAATTTCTTTTGGGAAAGACTTAACATACAACTTCCTTTCAGAACCAGAGATGAACCCTGCCAAAAATGATGCTGAAACTCAGATCACAGAAAGCAGCTATGCAAGCATGAGCAGGAGACCTCGAGCTGCTGCAATCCCTTCCGCCAAAAGTCAGGCAACAGCATGTCATCGAAGGGAACTCTACGTTGACTTTGGTGCCATTGGCTGGTCAGGATGGATTATTTACCCAAGTGGATACAATGCATTTTATTGCAGAGGATCTTGTCTCTTCCCCTTGGGGGAAAGTCTAAATGCAACAAACCATGCTACAGTTCAGTCCATAGTCCATACACTTAAACTATCACAAGATGTGAGCACGCCTTGCTGTGTGCCAGATGAACTGAAGTCCCTCAATCTTCTCTACTTTGATGACAAAGAGAATGTGGTCCTTAAAAATTATAAAGACATGGTGGCAACAAGGTGTGGTTGTCATTAGCAGGATTTTTTTTTCTATATTTGGTGTGCACTTGGATTCAGTTCCTTACGTGTCACTGAAGATACAAAGGGAGAAGGCATTTCAGTTTACAGGACCGGAAAGCCCGGAACTCAGCTGTGCTTCAAATCCTTCTTCCCTCACCTTGGCTGTGCGGAAAGGTGTTTAAGGCTAGCTTTTGAAGAGCCGTGGACTTCTGGAGCATATGCTGACCTGCATGGAAAGCTCTTTGACTGCCAGTATACCAGAGGAAACCATTAAAAACAGGAGCTTGTTATGTGAAAGAGTTGAAACACATTGAGCGTTCAAATTAAGGACTTGTATATCAAAGTAAGGTCTTCTGTATATTGAGGCTCAGAATTGCTTATGATTTAACAGGCATGGTATCCTGCCTCGATCCAGGATGGGGTGCAGTTTCTCTTAGTAATGCAGCCTTATTCAGTTTTGACTGCATGATCCAGTGGGGATGTAGACTCCTACATAGAGCTTTCGAGATAAGTGTTTGCACGGAGCTGATCTCAGAGGCCTCTACCATCGGCAGCTCACGTGTTACCCAGAAATGCACTTCTTCCCCCTGTTTATGCAGCTCTACCAAATGCAGAGACCTCCTTGTAAGTCCCCCTGGGACTTGTTAGCCAATCTGAAGGAACATGTAAATCAGTATTTGTCTGGAAGTCAGCAAACTTTGCTTCCAACTCAGGGCTGCACCTCTATGATAAAGGACCAGCCAGTCCCCCTCTTTGTAAAATCATGCTCTTCCATCATGGTCTGCTGTGGCTGTTGGGCTGTGGCAGCAGAGACTGCCTTTGTGTATTTGTACAGTGGCTGTACAATGGGATCCTAAGCTTGGATCAGAATCCCCATAGTTTAGCAGGAACATAGAAGATCATGAAGCTTTGGAGGTCCATAAGGCCATGCTGGATACTGGCCTGGTCCTGTATCTGAGGCAAGTTTGATGGAAGGTTCTCACTGATTCCCTTCCATTCTTCCTTGAAGAATAGAATGTAGACTTGGAAGGCCCCACTGTGGTCTTTCAGTCTTGCTACAATCTAATCCAGGTAACAAGTCCACTGTAGTTCCTTAGTCAACTCATTGAGTTGTAACTTTAGCCTGGTTAGGTTTCTTTGTCTCCACTAATGCTAGAAGGAGGCTGACTTCTCACAGAACATGGTATCTCCTGTGTGTAGAAACTTCATGGAGAATTTTTTTACTCCAATGAAATTGAAAAAGTTATTTATGTAGATGGTTTTCTGTCTGTAAATACTGATACCTGTAATAAATTTATTTTATTTAAAACCCCAACACTTGGAGTATATTAACTTAATAATATTAAATGCTAATTTTCAAATAAATGTAATGTAACATTGATCTGATTTTTTTTGTGTTGTATTTGAACCCTCTTCATAGAGTCATGAATCAAATACTTCTCCAGAAGAGAAAACATTGCCAGTGGCTTCAGAGGGGAATATATCAAGTCACCTGACTCCACAGCAAGGAATATGATGGATAAGAAGAATAGATGTTTCATTTCAGGGAAGACCCAGTAGTTACTGCTGAAGTGAAACTTGCATTGAAGCTTCTTGTAACTCTCACTTGAGATAGGCGCAGAGATTGAAGCCATTCAGGTTGGTCACATGTGGTGCTCGTAACAAAGCCTGCCTCTTGAAAGTGCTGAATTTAACATACCTGAGATGGTTTCAATTTTCTTGGTGTGAAAGGCCTTATTTGCATGTATGTTATAGTATCTTGGAATGCTTTTCATTAAGCTTGCCCCAAGTTAGAAAGACAGGACAAAAGAAATACTGTTTTTCACAGATAGACTATATGGATGAGAAGGCCGTGCCCCATAGCATGTGCTTATTGGAACTACAGCCTGGAATGGGTGGAGTAGAGAAGCCTGAGCACAACAAGGATTTGGAAAGAACTGGTGATGTTTGTGGGTCAGTGTGCAAAGAAGGTTTTTCTCCTGCCTAGTTGATTCTTTGGAAGGCTGCAGAGGCTGTTGTATCAGTAGAGCTGTGATGCTCTGATGTCAGAACAGCTTCAAGAGCAGGTTTTGCTGCTGGGAGCAGCAGTTAAGGCAAAGGATTTGGTGTTCAGGCTGGAATAGCCAGTGGAATGTTCATGGTGCTCACTTCTGTTAGGGACAAGAGACTTGATTCTCCCACACCAGGGAAACAGTTTGTGATAGGGCTCCTGTATTTCCATCCATCAGACCACCTGTTGAATTGGTGGGGTGTGAGCTACGTATATGGTGCAGGCACAGGGACTCCAGTACAACTGGGAGTTTCAAACCTGGAAAGTTTCAAACCCAACAAGGCAGAATAAAAGCGGTCATCCTTTCTGCAAAACAGCCCATTGTCACCTTGCCAACGACACTGCCTCGTGTTCAGAATTCCCAGACAAATGGCCAAAATCTTCTTCTGCCTATGTAAAATTTCTGTCTCTGGAGTAGGGGTGGTGTTTGGATATATGATCACCCTGATAAAATGGAATAGAAATCTGGTAGCAGGATGGTTCTAACTGCTGCATCAGACACACTGAGCCACTGGATTCAGTGCCATTGGTAAAGGGACCTTGGAAAGCATAAGAGGTCTTAAAGGGTCATAATCTCACTTTACTGGTTTATTTCCCAGGCTGCTGTTTTACACTGCAGAGTGAAAACATCTGTGGCGTTTTAAATCTGGAGGAACCACACCTTGGGAGTGGGAAAATGTATCCAGCCAGACAAAGAAATTTCTGAATGGTGACTTCAGCTGATGTTATCTATGCTTCTAGGCAGAGGCTCTAAGAACTGAAGCCAGAAGTTTTTTTGCGGCCAAATAATGCTGGGAGAAGGACTGCATTTGGAATAGACTGGCTGAGGCAGGTTCTGCATCCAGCACACTCCAGTCTTCTGTCAGTGACATGACAAATGCTTCCAGCTCCATCAGATGTGTATCAGCTGCATCCTACACTGCTCAACTCAAAAAATTATCCATTTTTTCAAGTATACCTTAATGGGTTTCTTCTTGTTTCAGATGGCAGGAAAAAAAGGAAAATTTTCTATTGAAAAGCAAGTATGATTAATAAATAAATGATGGGCACGCTGAATATCAGCTAACATAGTGCTGCCCTACAGTAGGTGAAATATGCATAGTCAAGCTAGGAGCACTCAGTAGTTTTGCACACATTAAATTATTTTTTTCTGCACCACTCAACATAGTCTCATTATGCCCCATTAAACCCTGATAATTAAAACAAAATATATTGGAATTGTTTATCTTGGACTTTGTAAGGAAATGAGGTTCATAATAATGCCAGGGAAAAAAATTTACAGTAGAACTTGTAATTAGAATAACAATTAAGCACAAGTATGTTGTTTTGTTTTTTTTTTTAAAGTTAGAATAAGGGTATACTTTCTTGTAATTTATTAACTGAAATAAGTTAGAATTCCAAAATGGAAATGCTATACTTTGGAGTCTTGGTTTAATTGAAACATCCTATGTTTAGGTGGCATACCAAAAAGCAACAGATAGGGTTTTGGAGGGAATAGGGGTGGTATTCAGCATAGACAGCCTGGACAAGTATTGGTGACCTGACTGTGCATCGTTATGCCGTGTTGCACCACAACAGCAGCAAGACAAAGCAAGGCTGGTAGCAAACCGTGTTGTGGTAAGCACAGGTAGGTAACCAGGTAACGTGGCCCTGAAGGGGTCTCCTTGTGAAGAGCAGAAACAAAAAGGAAATGACTGCAGATTTTACATGCTGGATGCCACCATGAGCATTGACCACCCCATGAACTGAACTTCAGAGGCATGCAGAGAAAGAGCCTCACATTAAAGGACTGAGAGCCTTGCAGCCTTTCTTCTCTGCCTCCAGCTTGGAGCGTCACCGAGGACACAGCTTACAGCAGGCCGGGCATGTCTGAGCTGGCTCAGCTGGTGCCTGGAAGCAGAGTGTCCTATTAGCCATTCACGGTGGTGCATCTGTACAGTGCTCAGTTTTGCAACGCAGGGTCTGCTGGCTTGGATCTCTGACAGCCTATGCATCCTCTCCATAGCATGGAATCAGTGTGATTTTCCTCTGGTAAATAACACACCTTGCATTTTATATCCACAGAATGGTGTTACATAGCCGTAACTGAGGTGGAGTGTTCAGGGCTTGTTTGAGAACATTGCCACATCCAGAGGGTGCGTTTCAATGGCTTTGTACAAAAGTATGTCACACCTAGGCCATTTCTGCCTTTCTGACCTTAAGTGTAGTTCACCTCCAAGGAGAGTAGTTAGCAGGTGTGAACTGACCTTTGGTGAATGAGACAATTGTGCCTTAAAACAGCTAATTAAATGTTTTCTTTCTTCCTACTGGGTTTATTGCTAGAAGCTATTCATAGAATAAGAGGGACTGCTAACTGTCCCAAGCATGTGTGCAGCTTGGGACATAGATTCATGCAGATACTAACTGCCCTACTTCAGAGCTAGATCACAGCCTGTCTCAGTTCTAGAAAACAAAAGCTGTAAGTTTTGCTTGTAAGAGGGAAAACGATGTGTTACTGAGGAGTGATTGGCCTTTAACTGAAACTTTTATGTGGTGATGCTGTAAATCCAGGCCTCACTACACAAAGCAGTGTTATGACATAAATCCTAGTACACTGGTTCAGATCTGCTTACAGAAGTCTTGCTTGGTTAACTATTGGGTTAAACAGAGTTGTCAGGCAGCATAAAACCAGTGTAAGTACATAAAAATTGCTGTAGACTATGTATTGTGACCCACACAGGAATCAACTATTTGTGTATGTCAAATTTTCTGCTGAATGTGCTGAGCTAGTGTTGGTGGTCAGGGAACTGTGTCCTCAAAAGCCATAGGCAAAAAAAATTAAGTATAATTTCCTCAAAACTTCTAAAATTCCCTGGGTTTAAATCAAGCTAAGCACTGGGCCAGCTTTCCTGACAGTGAAAGCCCTACAGACCAAAGTGCTGCTGGGAATAAAGATTCACAGTTTTCAGAATAAGCAATGAATTCTGGGTCTCCACTGCTACTCCCAGGATTCCCATTTTACTGCTGGAGTCCAAGCTGTAAGTAGAAGGTGTCAAGGTTTTTAGTGATTCAAAATCAGAATTAGAACAGATGATGTTGCAATGAAAAAGAATTGAGCAATAGGAGTTAAAACTGATTTCTTGACTGGAGAGACAGACATTTGCTGTTAGAGCCAAGATGTCATTTCTGTTTAAAAAAAAACCCAACCAAACATAAGCATGTTAGATAATCCACTTGATAGCTAGCATAATTAGATCAGCCAACACCTTATGAGAATTGTTTCAGTTTATTTAGTAAGATGTATCCTTTCTGTGCCACAAAAAGAGGACTGTGCACTATGTTGGAGGGATGGAAGAAGTGATTTATTTTCCATTTGTAAAATCCTGCTGTGCCTGATTTATCAAAACTGCACAAGAACAGAATCACAGAACAAATTAGGCCGTAAAGGGCCTGTGGATGTCATCTTTGTCCAGCTTTCTGATCAAAGCAAGGTTGACTTCAAAGTCAGAGCAGGGTGCTCAGGACCCTGTCCAGGTGAGTTGTGTGTATCTCAAAAGATGGAGAGCTGACGTCTCTTGACCTCTGTCCCAGCGCACACCTACTCTCAGCATATCTCCCTGGGCCTCATGACTATGCTCTTGCTAATGCGACCCAAAAACGGGTTGGCCTTCAGCACTGCATAGGTGTACTAAGGCCACATGATCAAGTTCTCATCTGCAAGGATCCTTGCATAACCTAAGGAGTTAGTCCCTATCCTGTGCAAATACATGGGGTTGTTCCCTCCCAGGAACAAGACTTTGCATTTGACAAACTCCATGTGATTCTTGTTGCTTCCTACCCTCAGTAACGTCCCATTTCCTAAATGTGGTATTTAGTTAAATGCAGTATTTAGTTTTAGCACTGGATTTTAACAGAGTTCTTTTGCTTCTTTTGTCACAAAGATTTAGTCTTTATATATAAAAAAAAGTCAAAACCTCACATTTATTTTAAGAGTGTAACAACGCACAAGCATTTCTAAGTTCTCCAATGTTTCTCTGGAAATTCACTGTTCCTGAGTGAATCTGTTTACATTTACATGTTACCCTAGAAAGTTCACAGAGGCTGGCTCAATAATTGCATAGATTGCAAAATGAAAGTAGTTGATGTATTTTAATATGGTATTGTAAAACTATGCAAAACTTAGCTTTCTAGTTTTCTGAAGGAAAATAGGTCAGCGGATAACTAACAATTTCTGCAATGTCTTCAGACTTCCTAGATTATTTATTATTTCTTCTAGATTGTAAGCTCCTGTTTCCAAATATATTTTATAATTATTATTGCAGTAACAATATTTCTGATTCACAAGAGTACACTGTCACAGGTGCTGAGTTTTCTGCCCTTGTTTTGCAGGCTCAAGTCTTATTACTAACTTTAGCTAATGACTTCTGTCAAGATGAGCTTTTGATCTAGGAATTGAGCTGCTTCTCATGGGCTGGCCGATGGCTGAGACCTAGAGAAAATGGGGCTAGGATTCACTTCAACCGACTTCAGATACCAACAACCTGTGATCAAATTAATCCTACCCTGAGTGGTTTACCTGGAATCCTACAAGAGCTGGACCACAAGAGTAACTTCCGACTGGCAGAAACGGTGATGATAGGCAGTCACGAAGTGACATTTTCAAACTGGCCTGAGAGCTTCGAGAGCAAAAATATGCTGTACAGGTGAATGGGAGCCAGAGGCTGCAGCACACTTACCATTTTCAGCTGCTCACCAGCTCCCTCTCCTTGAGGCTGCTGCCACTGCTGATGTGCTGCACTTGGGGTGGGTCCACTAAAGTCACCATCTGGCTCCTCATATTGGTTTATAAATGCGACAGCTCAAAAGCTGTTTCAAAGGCAGCAGTTTTTGGTAAATGAATAGGACAGACCATGGTCACACACCAGGACACCAACTGCCTCTGTGGCTCACCACCCTTCATCCTCATTGCTTCCCTGCAGCAGGTACTGTGCAAGAATAGGCAGAAATATTTTTCCCCATTCCATGAGAATTTTCAGGATCAAGCACTCAAATCAGCTTTCAAATTTTTGCATGCTAAAAAGCTAAAAGAAAAAATTTACTACATTTTAAATCAGAGTTCCATAATTCTTTATTCTCATTCCAACCATAATTTTACATTTGTAATTTGAAATTATTTTAGGGTTTTCTTCATTTCAAGTACCTTTTGGATATATTGAAAACTTTTATTATTTTTCAAACAAAATGTCAAAAGGGCTTTTTTTTTGGTGTACAAAGCTCAACATTTTATTTTTAAAAAGAAAATAATTAAAATATTCTGAACAGATTCATTCTTATACTAGGCAGCAAGAGGTATGTGTTCTGAGATTTGTGATTCCAGCTCAAATGCACATATAAAATGTGAATGTAAACTTTGGAAGTGTAAATGTAACTTGCCCAAAGACAAGATAAGAATATAAATCTATTTACAAAAAATTAAAATAAAGGTTTGAACACTGCAAACTCTAAATGAACTCCAGAGAATGCCAGCAGGCTTCTCTGTTCCCATCCAGCCAGGCAGCATAAACAAACTGATCAACAGCACGACCATGGCCATTCTCTTGTTGTTTTTTGGATGACAGCTCATGAATATATCACTTACTCCTCAAGGAAGACCAACCTTAGCTACAAGTCTATCAGCTGACCAGAGCTCTGTGCTCCTCAAGACTACCCAGCCTTTCCTTCTTCATCACATGCTGTTATGAGATCAGCACTTTGTGGTGACTCCTTTGTGCTATCTCTCTACACAGGAGCCCATAAGGTAGATTATGCCTCTTACTTAGTAGACAGGTGACCTTGCACATTTCATGATATATGATAACCTGTTCCTGTTCCAAGTCTTGTCTGAAGCCTTCCAGACTTATTTTACCTCACTTCAAATGGTCCAATGTGCCTGAGACAGTGATAGGCTCTATATTTTAAGGTAACAAAATGGGACAGAGAGCACAGGAAAGGGTGGAGGAAGGGTTTTGTGGTCCTGCTTTAAGAAAACAGGTTGAGAAAGAGAAGGTTCATGAAGCTGGAGGTGAAAGGCTGAAAGACTATATGGATGATGTCTCAAGCTGATTTTTTTTAGAAGGTTTTAGGACCCTGCCTCTAAATTTTGCATAACCTTGCACTTCCTTGTTCTTAAGACCAAAGAATGAATTACAATTTCCTCCTTTCCTTCATTCATGTAATATTCAGCTTGTTTAAATGGTTCCATCTCACTCTCTGAATCAACAAATCTCTGAACATCAGTTGAGCACCATTATCAGTGTTTCAGTAATGCCTTTCATTAGCAGAGAGCATTCAGATCCTTGGAGATAACTCCAGAGGGATTAGGACGGAGAAAGGCCTAGTCCTAGTTTCCTATTGAATCAAATATTAAAAGGTGGAACAGGAACGAGCTTGAATTTAGGCATGGTTAGAAGGGCGGACTAAAGACTTGAGGAGGTGTTACACATAAACTATGTCACTATCCAACATGAGAAGAAGAAAAAGGGAGAAATGAAGGTTTTAATCCTTTCTTTGTGCTATTTCACAGAATAAGCACAAGGATTTGCCTTGTTGATACTAAGATAAAGATTTGGCTTCATTACACTTGGTGAAGAACAAGACTACGACAGTATCAAAATACCTATCTGGCTAGCATAAACATGGTGTTGGACCATCTCTGTGCTCAGCTAGAGATCTGAGGCAAGTTTATTCTGCCAGAAATCAAGTTACCCTGTCTTATTAACACAATGAGTTACAGAGAAGTCAAGAGACCATGTCTCTGGAAAAGGTGAGCTGTTTTCAGGATTTGAAAAGCAGGTCATTGTTTTAGTGGCTCTATATGGATCAGGAAACTAAAGCTGGGCAGCTATTTTGCTGCCAGATATGTTCCGTCAGAACAAAGGAGGAATAAACAGTAGCACAACTGATGTATATTTCAAGGGCCAGTTCCTGCAGACTTCTGAGCATCTGAAAAAAATTCAGATAAACTGATAAGTCTGTGGGAGAATAAGGACCACCCAAAGAAAGTGCAAAACTAAATCTGAGTTATCATGTGTCTTTCAATATTTAACTTTGACCTCCACAGCTCTCGATCTCTAGTAGTTGTGGGTGTCTTTTCGGCAATAGGAAATAACTTTTCTGCCTTGGACCAGTGTAAATAATGTCAATAATAATATCATCCATGTTTACATGAGCTCTGTTGTATTTTCAAAAACATTGGATTTTGGTAAGCCAGGGCATCTGCTTCTGGAAAAAAACTTTTCCCTAAAGGCAAGGTCAAATGCTTAAGATGTTAACTTACGCAGTCTGAGTTTGCTGCTCTCTTCTGCAGTAATTGTTTATTATGGGTAACTTGAGTAAAACCATTAGTCATTTTGTATCTCATTTTCCTAGCTTTAAGTAATGCTGCTATTTTTTCTCACTCATAGCTACTCCCTTGGAAGTCTTTTATCACAAATCTTGGTTAGAAGGCTCCTTTTAGTGGGAAAGAGCACATCTGGGAAGAAACACTTTTATGTGACATCTTCACTAAAAACCCCAGACAATCTCCTGAAAACCAGTGTTGTTTTGCCTCAGCGAATCCTAGCATAGTCCCAGCCTGCACCCTGAGTCACTTCAAATGGTAAACAACATGGGGACCAGGCATAGGTTTGATAAAGGCACACCTCCAGGTAGACAACTCTTGCTATTGAATAAGGCACCTAGCACACTAATCCTCTGTGCCACTAGAGATGCCACAAGTTATCTTCTTGTTCTCCATGGAGAGGGAAGGCAAAGTATGTTTTTTGGGCTGCCTTCTGCATGTTCATACAGTTCTGGCCATAGGAATGTAGTACTGCCCACCTCTGAAAGGAAACACATAGTTTTCTCACAATACTATATGGTGGATGGCAGAGAAGATGCATGTGTATTTACTTGAGGCTCGGTGTGACCTGGGTTGAATAAACATAATGCTAGTGGGGACATGACTCAGTGTATGTGATTTTAGTTAATATCCTTCTTTTCTCATGTGCTTCCTCTGCCATATCATGAAATTTCTGTCCAAATCTGTTGCTTGCTCAGCCCTGGCCCAGGTTTTGATTCAAGACTTTCCTCTTCTATGTTGCATGTTCCCCTTTCTAAGGTTCATCTAATTTCAGTCCAGATAGCATCTCTCAAATGAGAAAAAATATATCCAATATATGCAGTCCCCATTAGAGGGGGAGAAAAAAAATAGAAGGCTAACTTTTATTGTGAGTGGGACTAGGAATGTAAAAGTTCAGTTACCAGAATGCATTTGCTTTGTACATTTTAAACCTGCTGTAACTAGTATAACCAGTATATGCAGTTGGGTCTAATTGCTGCTTTCCCATTTGACCTAATTGATGCTCTGATTTGCAGTCACCTACCTCTACGAGCCCATGTTTCATTACATTTTACCCTTGCTTCTGAAATCCTAAAATCCCCATGGGGAGAAATAGATTACAGTGATCCAGAGCTTTTGTGTGTGAACTGACAATTTTTTCTCCCTTATAATTTTCTCCATCTACATGTGAACAATGAAAACACAGTAGATCGACAAAGAGATGTATTAGTTACCTCAAAATACTCCTTATTTAGGTAGGCATAATTCCTTTTAACTCACTAGGGGTTTTACTTAAAGTCTGAATGAAAACTACAGTGGTATAAAATCAGTTCAGAGATATTTTCATAACCTAATTGGGATGTTTATATTATAAAACTGTTACTTTCAGTCTCTGCTCACAATTACAAAGAAAAAGTTCTTTGCTGAAGAATGTCTTAGTATTTTCCATGGAAAATTATTTAAAGGAAAGCTTTTGAAATATGGAAACCTCATGGTTTTAGCTTTAAACAAGCATTTCAGTCATCATAAAAAAACCCTCAAAACCTCTAATGTCTCCTGCAGCTTTGATTTCAAACACGTCACATTCTTCATTAAAGCAATCATTGTTAAAACAGAGGGACATAAAGCAACATAGGATTTATTCCTTCATTAAACTGATGATCCGTATATGAAGCCAATTAACATTATGAGTCTGGTGAACATCAAGTGTAAAGAGGTTACAGAAAATTAAAAGCAGTCACCTTGGTCTTTAGATAAAGAAAGAACACTTTTACATTATAAATTATAGGAGTGTCCAAGCGGGACAAATCGGCAAATTTGGTTAATTGGAAAATACATTTTACTGCACATGAATTAGGGTAAAATAACCTTTTAGCTGCTAGCCTTTTTTTTTGTGGTCAGATATTGAGAACCATGGGAAAGCAAGTGTTTGGATGTGGAAGGGCAAGAGAGCCCCTTTTCATCAAACTTGAGCCATTCAGACTTTCTTGAGTTTTATAAATGATTCCCTCGAAGCTGAGCACTCTCAAGGAAAACGTCCATTTAGTGATTTTGCTCATCAGTTCAGTCCTAGCTTTTATTGTCGTGGGAGAAAAATGAGCAGAGGTGTGTTTGTGTGTGCAGCACAGGAGCAGCTCTGCTTTAAGACAAGCACAATCAGCAAAATGTCCATCAGCAATTATATTTACTTGGACTTTTCCTTGCAGATCTAGTAACTAATACTGATATAGTAATAGTAAGGTATGTGAGAGAGACTTTAAGGACTTTGCATAAATAGGGATTTTTTTTTCCTGAAATATTGTAGTTCACCTCTCTATGTTATTTCGTGCTACAGCTTATTTTTAGTGCTTGCCTTTGGTAGCTAGATGGGGGGAACTACTAGAGAAGTACTATACTAGCCATGATCCAAAACAATTTACCGGTTTATTTGGTGTTTTTTGTTTGTTTGCTTGCTTTTCGTGCAGACCCAGCTTTGCAGGAAAGGGCACACGGAGAGACCCAGAAACAGCCCTAACAACAGCCTTGCCCCGCGGAAGGGACTAACCCCGCGCTACACCCCAGCGGGCCAGGCTGGGCAGCGCGGGGAGGTGCCGAGGGGTCTGTGCCGAAGGGTGCCGTGCAGGGGGGCGCGGAGCGGTGCGGTGCCGAGGGGCGTGGGTCGGGGCGGTGCCGAGGGATGCGGTGCCGGGGGCGCGATGCTGGGGGGTGCGGTACTGGGAGGTGCGGAGCCGTGCGNAACTTTTAATTATGTCAACCCCACGTTTCGTGCGTTAAAACTAAACAGGCACCGAACTGGCGAGGAGAGGGGTATTATATATTGCTTAGTTATCTCCTTGTTTTGCAGCTGCTGCTCCTCGGGAGAAAGTTGAGCCTGGCCCATCTCGGGGTCCTTCCTCTTCTATTTAAAAAGCAGCGGCTTGGAGCGCTTCCCCCTGCTCCATTTTGCCCTCTCTGCCTTCTGCAATACGCTGAACTTGCAGCCTTCAAACTGCTGGGGAAAGTGAGTCTTGGAGCCAAAACAGCAATGCAGCCCCCGACTAGAACAAGGCCTGAGAGTGCCATAATGAAGTTATTATTATTTTATTAGGGGTTCTTATGATAAAACACTCTCTCTCACTCCTTTCTTCCCCATGTCAGAGAAAAAGGAAAAGGCATATCTGTCTTTGTGCAAAGGGATGCTGCAGTACTGGCCCTGCGTTGATTTTAAAGCTCGGGATGAAGAGAATGGCAGGGGAGATCCAGATAGCACCTCTGGATTATGTTCTTCTTTTTGAGGTTAATTGACCTAAAGCTTGTGCTGCTATTTTAGGGAGTGCAGTCAGATTCAAAACATTGGTCTTACATCTTGCATGGTGCTGTAAAAGCCGTCTCAGCTCATAGTATACTTTGCTGTTCAGAGACTTGCCTGGATGGTAAATCAATATCTGTTGTCAAACAGAGGTATCCCTAAAAGCATTTATGTATGTGTATACACGTAAATATATATGTGTGTGAGTATATGTATATATATTAAAAAAAAAACCAAACAACAAACATGATTGAATGTAGCTTTCTGAATCTGTTGCTAGTATGCTAAAATTATAGGTGGAAGAATAAGGTAAGATCAGATCAAATCAATTTGGATCTCGGGTCCAATTAATTTTTGCCTTGATTTGTTAAAATAATGCTTTGCAGGACTGAAACATAACTTCAAGTTGAATATACATTAGGGGAATTTCCACATCTATGCCTAGTGTGAAAGGCAGATAGAGCAGGTGATATTTCTAAGGCTTATTAGTGTTTATTTAATGAGATCGTACATGCAGAATAACTTTCCAAAGACATTGTCTCTTAACAATCTATTTATGCACCTGTATCATCTGTATCCATCTCCTTCGCTCTGGTATGAACGTGCTATGTCTTTAAACTCCCATCAGATCTAAGAGAGCCTGTGTAGATTTGCTCACCCTTCCTGCACAGAACATTAAAATGTTTATAAAATATTAAATTTGTGTAGTCTGCCGGAGAAGCAATTGTTCCAAAATAAAATCAGCAGTCTAGACGAAACATAGACACCAGAACTTATCAACAGTTGTCTGACTTACATCTTCTGATGCATCTTGAGTGGGTCATAATACCAACTTTATTTTCAGTGGTGCATAAATTAATTACACGCATTTAATAACCAAAATATCATTATATTCCCCCTTTAATATCATAAAGGCTTTACGCCAGGGAAGCACTTAATGTGCAGGGGGCCATAACAGGCTATTATCCTTGTGTAATGCTATTACAGAACCAATTATGCGCCATTATACTTGCTTTTTTTGCAGTTTATGTGATTTGATCCAATCCCGCGTCCCTGACTTGAAAATTTCATCTGGGTACTTTAAAGTCTAATTTTCACCCGGGCTGAGGCAAGGGCCATCTCTCTCCGCTGAGCCTGTGTCTCGGATGCATTTTAAAAGTAATTGCAAAGGGTCCCGCCGCATATCATTTGCAGACGGGAAGCGAGCATAAATCCAGAGACCCCTCGCTGTGAACAAAATCAAACTTTTCCGTGGTACGATCGCTTGGAAAGGCAAGGCGTGTGCAGCGCGGCCCCCCAAAACCCATCCGGCGGCAATTAGCCGGCGCTTTGTCAGCGCCGGGGTCCAGGCGGCGGGGCAGGGCTGGCACGGCACGGCACGGCACGGCACGGCACGGCACGGCGGGGCCCCTCCGNAAGCCACGTGGGCCATTTGTAGGGCCCAATAGACCTATCCAAGTTACTCACTGTAGACAGCGCTGGAAATAATCAGATTAAGGCCAATTATGCGTGAGATTATAAAGGCAAGTGCTGAGAGGCAGAGCATGCTGTAGACAGATATAAAGACATCTGGCCACTTCCAGAACTCCGCAGAGCCCTTCTGTCTCTGCAGCCAGCAACCCACAGCACCTTATTCCAGTGCAAAATACCCCCAAACCGTACTGGTGATTTTTACTTCTGTTCGGTTTAGGTATGGATTACTATTTTTATTTACCTTCTGGATTTTTTTACATGGCTGCATATAAATTTGAATAGTTTGTTTGGGTTTTTTTCTTGCCGAGGACACTGATTTCCAACCCGAACACAGCTCCGAGTGTATTGGATGCTTTAAAAAGAAGACAGCTTTTAGGTTTTATTGTGCTTTCATTTAGGCAGAATAATTTCTGTAACTACTTGCTCCGGAAAGTAATGTTTGGGATAATTAGATAGAAAGATAGATGAATGAGTAAATGGATGCACAGACAGATATATGAATGAATGTGTAGGTGGATGGAAGGCAAAAGATAGAGAGAAGAACAAGAGATAGATCATCTATTATTCGGGAGGAAAGAAAAAAAAAAGAAAAGAAAAGAAAAGAAAAGAAAGAAAGAAAAAAAGAAAACCAAAGACAAGCAAAAAAGTTTTACTGATTCTGATTACTGTCCACCTGCTATAGACTTTTCTGCCTTTGACTTTTTCAGTTCGCTGGACAGGGTTAGACACCACTTTCTCTGCTTCCTCTGGGATGGGATCTAGGATCATCAATGAATTTCTCTAGGTGCTTTCTTCTGGTTATTCACCAATTCTAACCTATTCTATTCTTTCGCCCTCTCTCTGTCTTCAGGTCTTCAGGAGACACCTNGCCATGTTCTACTTCCACTGTCCCCCGCAGCTAGAGGGTGAGTGTTGTCGCACAGAGACGTGTAAGTACAAGAGCTGAAGTTCGAGGTGTGTGGTGGGGGTGTGCGCTGGGGGATGGAGGGAGAAACGGTGGTCTGACTTGCTCCCAGACTGTCGGGGTACAGTTATGTCCTGAGATAAGATGCCGATCTATACAGACAGCTAAAGATAAAAGAGCATCATGTTTTTCTTCGAGAAAACACAACCCTATCCAACCTCCTGGCGCCCAGCTTTCCCCTCTTGTCACAGGACGACAAAAAGGATTGCATTTCTTTTTTTTTTTAATTTGATTCCTGTTGGAAAGGCCTTGTTTATACACCCCCACCCCCGTCATTTTGCCACCTGCCTCCTCTCTGTGGATAGCGATCCCGCAGTTGAGCCTCAGGCTACGAAAGAGATGCTTTTCTCCTCTCCTAGCACAGATGTTGGTGTCATGGCTGTAATCGGGACACTTTCAGGACGTGGTCACGCCTCCTCCCTCCAGCCAAAGGGACCGCATAAATCTTTAATGCTATTTTGCAAACATTTTGCGCGAGGACGGTGGAAGACGGGGCATGAATGAAAAAAAAACCAAAACAACCAAACAAAAACCCAAACAAAAGGAAAATAAATATTTGGGAGCTTTTTTTTGGTGTTATTGATCAGAGGGTTCTGATTATTTATTTATTGTTTATTTGTTTCCTCTTTTAAAAATATGGCAGCTTTCGGGATTTCCCCGTGTCACCCCAGCATCTGGCCAGGGTCCTCTGGACCCGCTCCCTCCGGCCGGGGAGCATCCCCGGAGCTTTGGCCGCGTCAGTTCAGCTCCGGGCGGGCTGTCCTGCTGTGCCCGGGCGCTGCCGGCGCTCGCCGCGGCTGCACGCCGCGGGAAGCGGTCCGTCCCCGTAAAATCCCCCTGCCCGCCCCCCTCGCATGGGCATCACCCGGCGAGCAAGGAAAGGGCTTTCCCGCCGTAGAGCTGCCAGGAAGAGGTGGTCCAGCGGTTTCATCCTCCTCTAGAGAAGGGTCATCCCCCCCTTTAAGCATGGCTGCCCCAGGACCAGCAGACCCAAGCCTTTCTGCGCATCGCCGGCTGCATAATTCTCTCCCCAGAGCTGCCTCCGAGCAGGGCAGTGCCGAGGGACCCCCCGCGCCTCTGCAGCCTGCCCTGCCGCCCCGGCCTGGGCCACCGAGCGCGGGGGCGGCTCGGTTCGTTAGTTTTTGGCAGACAGCTTTGGAAACATGCTTTGTTTGCTTGTTTGTTTGTTTGTTTCTCTGGTGGCAGTTTGGGGCTGGTGCGTGGTTTTGGCGGCCCGAGCCGGCGAGTGGTCCCCGCGGGCTGCAGCCTCTCCCCGCGGCGGACCGCCGGGGCCGGCCCCTCGCTCTCCCTGCATGGGCAGCAATGGGGAGGGAAGGGTGGCCAGGCTGGCTTGCTAAAGAGTGACAACAGCGTAGAGCAACCCAGGTGAAACAAACCAATACACGCCTCCAACCCCCCGTCAAAAAGAAATAAAAAAAATCCATCACCAAACCGACGAAGTGGCAGCAGAAAACTCCTTTTTGGCTAGCGTTTTCGGGGGCTTTGGGCACCTGCGGAGGCCTGTTGGTGCCAGAGGGAAGTGACAGGGCTCTCGGGGGGTGTCACCAGAATAGTATTTTATTTTCTGATGAGCATCTCCCAGGGCCTCAGCGTGCCGTCTGTCTGTGAGAGGAGAGGGCTGGGGAGTGAGGGCGTATTTATCTTCCAAATGATGCTGTAAGATGAGCAGCGACCTCCAGCCCCTGTGCCCCGAGCTGGGGTCAGCCTGGCAGGTCTGCGAGTAGGGTCCTTGAGACACTCAGCAACTCTTTTGTGGGTTTGGGTACTTTTCTGTTCCGTGTTTTTGTTGTTTTGGGTGTTTCGGTTTTGTTTTTTTTTTCTCTGTTTTGTCAGCGAAGCATTCTAGCCAGGCCACAGGTGACGTGTAACAGAGGGAGCCGCGAAGGCCGGGGTCTGCCCCACGGAAGGTGGTTTGCATGCAGGCGGGCCGCCTGCCCTCTCCCGGCCTCTGACCAGGGACAAAGTCCCAGTGACCCAGTCTCCTCCTCGGGCCTCTCAAAGCCCCTCGTCGGGGAAGGGCAGGGGCTCCCTCCTCCAGCCCGGCTGCGAGTCCCGGCGCTTCGGCCGTGCCCTAGCCTCACGAGTGCTCCTGCCGCCCACGATGCTCGGCGCTCTACAAACCGCGTGTTCGTGGTTCCTCTCCGGGGATGAGGGCGAGCACACGCGGAGCGGCTCGGCCGCTGCGTGTGAGCGCGGGGAAAGGTCTGCCAGCGGCCCCGGTCCCGCTCCTCCCGGGCACGGGGGCTTCCCCTGGCTCTCCCGGCCGGCAAGCAGGGCTCTGACGAGCTCAAGCTGCCGTCACCACTCCTGGATCAAAGCCTCGTCTCTTTGTCCTTTTAAACCACAAGTGGCTCGGAAAAGGCCCTTTCCCGGGGCGGGCTGCCCCTCGCCTGCGGTGGGGATCGCTCAAGCCAGCAAGAAGACCCCAGGTCCCGGCGGGACGCCCCGGCCCGGCGGGGCACTCGCTGCCTGGGCGGCTCCCGCGCCTCTTCCGAAGTCGGCCGAGGTGTTCGGGGCTCCGCGCCCCGCGGAGGTGGGGCAGCACTCCCCGCCC
>VZZY01024430.1:44551-135952 GCA_013400335.1 Eurystomus gularis
CCATCTGCACGCCCTGCACCGCCCGGCTTCCGGCTCCCGGCCCGGCCCGCTGCCCCGGGCGGCCCCGCTCTCCCGACCCCTCGCAGAAGTCCCCCCGGGGCAAGTGGACAGACGGCCCCCGAGGCGGCAGCTCCCCGGCTGTGCCGTGCCCCTGACAGATGTTTGCTCTCTTCCCTTCCACCAGCTCGAGGCACTGGAAGCCGTATTTGCTCAAACCCACTACCCCGATGTGTTCACCAGGGAAGAGCTTGCGATGAAAATCAACCTCACGGAAGCCAGGGTGCAGGTAAACATTCTGGGGAATGATTTAACTCTCGGGTATTCAAACTGGCAAACTTTTTTTTTTTTTTCTTTGACATCATGACTGCAGAGTGCACATTTGGCCAAAGAACGCAAATGAAGACGATCTGTCATTTTCATGATGCACTTTAATAACATCAACATAATGTGGAATATTAGATTAGGTTGATTAATCGGTCATTCATAATTAACTAGTGATAATGTTCTACACTAATTTGTCCGCGTCTCCAAGGTACTAAATTACATCAATGCACATCCATTTCCTTGCTTTTGGAGGGGGTGTGTGTGGAGAGAAAAGAGCTGAGACGTGATTCTCCAAAGCAACTGTGACCACTGTCGAGCCATGGGGTTAGTAAACTGCAGGGAGTCCCGCTGCCAGGAAGAAATTTGCACTTCTTCAACTTTTCTCCCTTTCTCCTTGTTTCTAAACACCTATTTAGACAGCTAAAGAGCCTGTAGAGCAATTCTCACACCTCTGATATGGTCCAAGAAATACCATTGGCCATGATTACTCTCTTTGCACCTCTATTCTCTTCCACCCTTTCATTTCTTCCTTTCTTCCTTCTCCCCACTTCACTCCTCCTACCCCCCCGGCCCTTGTTTTTTTAAAATCCAGGTGTTTGTTTTTCCGTGTGCAGGGATTAACTTTGTTTGGCCACAAGCTAAGATAAGAACAGCAGTCCTGCAGTTGTCAGAGATGGATCCCTGTAACTGCAGGCATCCACTACAAGAGTTGCAAACCATGTTTGGAACACGATTATATATTCATTTTATTTATGGGGCTTTTCTGCACACTGTTTTTGTATTTTTCTTTTTATTTAGGTGCTTGGGGTTAAGACTATGCAAAGATCTAATTGTAGGAAATATAATAGCTTGCCTTCTGTTCCCTAGGGTCATGTTAGTATCTCTTAAAACCCAATGGCTGAAGAGAGATAATGGAATTCACCACAGTAAATTGGGGATTGTAAACAAATTATTTCTCCTATAATCAGATTATACGATCCTGATTATTAAATCTGAACATGAATCATTGGTCATATGCGGGCAAATTAAACTGATTATTATTTGGAAATGAAAATCTCCTTTTGCCACTGCACTGTAGGTACTGGCTTAAAAGAAATAATAAAAAAATGCCATTTTGGCTATTGGTGCCTAAAGACTGAACTGCAAATTGAGATAAATGGGACAATTATTGAGCATTCAGAAGTGGAAGATCATAACTTCTTCCTGAAAGGTGCAAGGGTGAGATAGGGGTGTTGACAATTAGATTGCTGAGGACTGGTGTTTAGCCCTGTTGTTGGCTATTATGCAAACAGACAATAGATGCAAGCATTTGTTTAGCCTGCTTTCATGCAGGGACATGGGGAAACACAGAGAATGGGAGATATGTTTACATTTATACCCCTTGCTCATTCAAATATGATTAATATGCTATAAAGCAGAGTCTTAATCGAAGATGATGTTGTCAAACAATAACTAAATAGGGAAATAAACGACTTCATCATGCTCTTTCCTCAGAAGCAGGCGAACTGTCAGTGCAAAGTCATTAAAATATGATAATGAAAAATAGCTCAATTAAATGTTGTTATAGCTGTGACCTTCATTCAATTAAGACACAAGAAAGTGTCTGCATTTTGCTTTGCATTTAACTGCTCTAAATTTAGAATATAGATAAAATCATTATTCAACATTTGCTGATACATGCAATTAAAAGGCAGCTAACTAAAATGGAGTTGTAGGAGGAGAATAATAATAATCTTGCTTATACTTGAAGTCATGTATTCAAATGTGGATTTCCTGACCTCAAGAGAGGCTTGGTATTTTCCACCTCGAACAAGGTGCTTTCAGAGCATCAGCTCCAAGGTAAATGGAAAAAACCCAATTGTTTGGACTAAAAGTCAGAGGATAAAATCAAGAACATGAATATTTGTACTGCATTACAGGGGAAAAATAAATGTCAGAAACTGGTGTGTGTTAAACTGCAGAATGAACCTCCAAAATTAGTATCTACCACCTTTTGAGTCCTCTAAATGCAGACTGGACAAATACATCAGACGAATAACAGCAAATACAAGACCTGTCCAGGAAATGGGCTGGATGACATAGCCTAATACATATCTTTTAATTTCTGACCTCACTGATTCTAGCAGCAGCTCATTTAAAGACTTATATACAGTTTTGTCAGAGTGCTTAGATGTGTATTTAAGTCCGTCCCCATACAAAAGGCTTTTAGACATGTTAAGACATAGAAATCAGTGAGAATTAAATGTGTGCATAAAGCCAAGCACACATTTAAATGTTTAGCTAACTGGCACAGTAACATCAAAACTCTTTTTTGTTGTTTTTAATTTTTCTTTTTTTAAAAAAAATTTTAACATGCCTTTTGAATGTCTTTAAACATTTGTGACTTGTTTTCCAGACACAGAAATATTCCAGATACAAATGTAATCCTAAAGCTCAACTAGAATAACAATGCGGACACAAAATAAGAAGTTTTGGCCCAGGTTCTAAATTATTGATTTCACTAGAGTAAAAATGTACAATTTCCTTGCTTCACATTTGGCTAAACACAGTATTCAGGCTGGATTGCTCTCCTGCTCCAGGTGTGGTTCCAAAATCGGAGAGCTAAATGGAGGAAAACAGAGAGAGGTGCATCTGACCAAGAGGGCTCTAAGGAAACAATGACTGAGGTGACTCCTCCTGCGAGGAATTTAAATTCCCCTTCTCCAGCAGACCAAAGCAGGAATAAAAAAGAGGGTCTGGAGATCCAGCAGAGGTAAAAGTAATACTTGTTATCAACTGCCTCTCTTTGGGGTAAGCATGCATCATATGTTTGTACATACATACAGACTTACCTGCTGCTAAGCCTTGACCTACACAGTACCAGCTTCAGGTACAGCCCAAACCATTAGAAGATGAGCTATCTCTCATGCAACTCACTGCTTGTGGAAATGCTGAGAAGCTGTTGGCTGTGGAAGGTTATTGTTATCCAGGCTTGGTCACATCTAGTTGCATGCTGAGACACCCATGTGTTTGTGTACAAGCGCAAACATTGTCTTTGGAAGCAGCTAGTTCTTGTTTTCTAAGGAAGTTGTTTTCTCTTTTCCATCAGTCTGAGTCGAGCAGTGGGTCCTACAGGACCTTTCTTCCCTTCCTGCCTTCCAGGGACTCTTCTCAACACAGCCACCTACGCACAAGCTTTATCCCATGTCGCCTCTCTAAAAGGTAAGTGACTCTGTGTAACTTCAGGGATAAGCTCCAAGAGTGGCTTTTTCAAGTGAAGTGACACAGTCCCACCTGAGGCAGTGGGGAAACCTTTGGGAAATGATAGATCCTTTCTGTTATGACTGGCAGTAATTGCACTGACCGATGCTGCAGATACAGGATTGAGTCTCCTGTTGTAACTTGTAGCATAGTTCGTGGTGAAGCTCCTTCATCTTACTCAGTTCTAGTGGGGTCAGTGTTTGCCTCAAGGAGCAAGGCAGGTAGGGTTTCCTCCTTTAGAGTTTTCCTTGCATATGCTTTTTTTAAAGAGTCAAATTTATACTAATAAATTAGTTATGCACATCCTTTTGCATTATACGTTACCTGGCACCGTTACTGATGCCTCATCCACACTTTGCATGCAGTTTCTTTTGCAGTACATCTCTGCACAATGCCAGACCTTTCTCTTCTTGAACAGTAGGTCCCCTTTGAGAGCTTGAATTAAGCATGTGCATGGGGACAGGGAAGGATATGAAATAATTCCTCATTACCCGCGACCCAGGCTTCAGGGAGGTTACATCCAACATCCATATCCTTTTCAGTTCCCGAAAAGCAGCAGTATGCATCTTTTAAAAATAAATCACCAGCTGATCCATTAGATGTTCCTGGTCTAACAATTTATAAGGCTAAGGGTGTAAGCAGGATGAATTCAATTTATAGATTTATAGGATATAAAGCCTCATAGCACTGCCAAGCACAAAGTGGCACATATATTTACTCTGTGCCCCAATGTGGTGCAATAATTTGCAAGGAAAGTTTCCCCATTTAAGACCCTCCACTACAAACACAAAAGTCCTCTAATATCTCCCACTATGTTCTTCGGCATACCTCATGTTCTCTGGCATACCTCATTCTAGTTAAATCAGCACTGCCAAGGTATATTCCTGAAGCAAATGCTTGGAACTGCTGAATTTTGCATTAAGTACAGTGTCCTGCCCCCCCTGTTTCCCCTTTCCCCCTGTCTTTCTAATGAAGCAGAAGCCAGGCAGACTACACAGCTACTGCTGTTTTGATAGGTGTGGGACCTGTGATTTTGAATCACGAAAAACCACACAGGTGTGACCTGAACCCTAAAGCTTAAAGGATGATTGTCACCCTAAAGACTGTAAGTGGGCAGCGGCTGTTGGACTGCATGAGTCCTCTTGATCTCTGCCTTGTTACTGCAAAGTCTTGGGACAGAGACTTTTGGCTTCTTCCATTGGGCAGGAACAGCCTCTCTGGAGTAGATACAGGTGAAATTCTTCAGACAAAAGGATTGTTCATTGATAAATGTAGCCCCAGGCATATTGAAAGCTGTGGAAATGGGGTTATGCTCAGTGAATAATCTCAGGTGGAACTGATTTTTTACTTCTTAAAATTTACATTTAAGCATTTTCAAAATTAAATGCATCAATACATTTTTCTCACTTGTTTCATGGTTAAATGCAGCTAAATTTAAGAAAAATAACCTCAATAAACAAAAGCCAAGCAAAATGAAACAAAAATGAATGAAAAAATATTGTAATAAGGATCTTTTTCCCCTTTTTTTAAATTTGGAAGATTTCAACACTTTCTTTTCTGTGATTTTACAGCTCAGCCATTAAATTGAGAAATTAATAATCTGCTACTTTTTGCTTGATAGCAGTTTTACAACCTAGGGGCAGGAAAAACCCTATTCCTGAATCTCTTGTAGAGATACTTATTAGGTAGTCAGTTGCCCAGGCTAAGAGGCAGTGTCCCTGAAAAATTTGTCCTAAATGTATATATGGATTTTTTAATAATTTGTATAGGGATGGTCAGTTATCAGATGCATGCACATTCTCTTAATGAATGTTGTCAGCTACACATGCAGTTCATTACTGAGATGCCTGGTATATATTTCCTGCCTGACACTAGAAATTTCTGGATACATGCAAGGGGCCTGGCATAATGTAGTATATTTTGATTTTAAGAAATCCAGTTACAGATTTGCATATCTGCATATCCACCTACCAGGAGCTTTGTGGAGGTGGATATGCCTGTCAGCATAATGTTATACTTGCACGGAACTGGTAGACTGAGCTGCTGCTGAGGGGATCTGAGGGGAGATCTTTTTCTGCTGCAGCTAGGTTTCGGTAACATCAAATTTTGGCTTTGAGTTTAAGGGAGACGAATTTGTTGTTCTATAAGGTGGCAAATTTGATTTATACAAGCAGAGAATAATCATACATCTTTCTTGTGGTATTTATATATGGAGTATTGTCTTCTTTTTCCTTGGCTCATCTCCACAAGTTCCTCTTTCTCTGTTTCTCCAAGAGCAATTCACTTGGGCTAAAGTATGGGCCGTGTACAGCAGACCCATTGGCAATAGTTAATTGGCAATGATGAACAGGACAATCCATAGAGATTCTGAGTTGACCAAAAGTATCACAGGCCTGATTTACATTTTGTGTTTGTTTGGTATGGAAACCAAAGAAAGATGGTGGACCCAGGTGAAAGATGGTGGACCCAGGTGAAAGATGGTTCATCTAAATAAATGTATTTGAGAGCACAACCAAGCTCACGTCAATCTGGAGGAAGAGATGATGGCTATGGAAAGGAAGGAAAGAACATGTACTAACACAGTGTTCACAAAACCTTTACCTTCTTCATCTTGCTCAATTCACTTTGTTTGACTTTCCCTTCTCATTTCTCCCTTTGAGCTAGGAACTGATTTGTACCCTTCAGGCATGTCAAAGGAGAACTAATCCTACATTTATGTGGGCATTAGTCTGTCTTCTTACATGTTTTAATGAAGTGACCTAAGCCTCTCTCTTGAGAGTCTAATCACATTTTGCAGCAGAAATGCTGACAGGACTCTGTCACAGTGATTCTGAGGGCATAGGATGTTATGCCACATAAAATACCATCAAACTCAGGACCGGGCATAAAATTCTGAGCTGTTTGGGTTTCTTGATTTCTTGAATAAGGAGAAATTCAGCAAGCAGCAAAGTTTTCCAAGATTTTGTAGGTTTTATTGAAGAGTGAAATGGTCAAGAGCTCTTCCTGGTAGATCTTTTGTGCCATCCATGCTTTGAAACTACAAGGAATTCTTTGTGCTTTTGAAAGCAAGATAGTTACTCCAGAACCAAAGCACCATTTCACTACCAATGGATGCATGACCCCACCTTTGTCTATGCAAATGTCAAATTAAATGCAGCTCCTCTATGTGGATCCTGTAAATAGATATGTATTCCCACCATTGGAGAATAATCCTGGCCAGTAAAGGGAAACATATTCTTCAGTAAGGCAGTAAAACTGCCTTCAGATAAATGGGCACTCTTAGCACATCAGATGCTACTAAGAAGTCTAGGTTATTTTCTTATTCTTTTGAGGAGAGAGACAAGATATGCTTTATTGGGTCAACATGTTGGTGTCAGTGAGTAGTATTTGACTGATATTTTAGAAGGAGACAATTCAAATCAACACAGTGAATAACAAGCGATGATGGTGATGTAACTAATTAATAATTATTTTATGCTCTCAGGGACTATTTTCATTCTTCCATCTGAGAGTTCTCTGTCTTCTGTAAAGAAACTAATACCTCTCTCCTCCTCTGACTCTGATTGCTTGGCTCCAAACCCAGATTTCTAATGCTACATGAAGTGTCTAGGCACATGGTTCCTGCCCGGATCTAATTTGTAGTATAAGGATATAACAGTTGATGATGAAGTTGCTCTAGTAGAGGCAAGAATCTCAGGACAGCCTAGCATGGGACAGATACTGAGCCTGCAACCTTGCTTTTGGAAAGACTGTGCAGTGTACTGTAGGCTTGCCTCTTGCTTTGTGTGGCTCTGCAACTCTTCAACAGGCAGCACTCATCTGAATCCCACACGTGCCATTTCTAGGTAAATGGGGGATATTGTTGAAGCATGAGACTAGGTCTGCTGGAATGAATGAGAAGGAAGCTATTCTCCCTAAGCACTATGCCCCATGAACCCTGCTGTCTCTGAAACTGAGATTTTTTTTCCTCAAAGGGTTGGTATTCCTACCCCAAGATGTTCTGTGAAGAAAGCAGGCTGTGTCTACAATAACAAGCAGAACTGTGATTCAGAGCATAGACTGTTCCAGAGAAGTGTATATTATCCCTGGGCAGTTTTCCTCCGTTTCTATCAAATGTTCTCTATTCAGTAATACAACAGAACTTTTCCTTTCTTTAGGTGAGTCCTCTCCCTCTCTGAAGTTTAGCACATCAGAAGCTGTACTTAGTAGCAAATATCTGTCAACTACCTTATCACCTCACTACGTACTATTCTTTCAGGAAATACAATTTCTCATTTGAAAAATTAGTATAAGATCATAATTTCTTATGATATTATACAGGAATGTATATTATGATAGTATACAGGGTTTCCTGCTTCAGGGTTTTCATTCGTCACCACTGGCTATAGTCAGGACAAGGGTTGGATTGCATAGATGAAATTTCTGGTGTTCGTTACTCTCTGAAATTGTCCTAATTTGACAACTATGCTACTTCATTGTGGTGACTTCGACATTTCCATGATCTTCCAAGATGAATCACTTACTGTAAACCATGCATCTGCAGTCCATTTAGTAGATTTAATTGCAGACCTCAAATATGAAGGGAAAATACTTGTTTTATTTATGGGCCGTATAACAATAGAGTCATCAGGAGAAGCTAGTGTTTTGTGCAGAGAGAGACCTCAAAGTACCTTCTTAATGGATGACAGCATGAATGCAATTCATTAATGTAGAAGATGTTATTAATGGGTGTAAACAAAAATCTCCGTTTTTCAGCGGAAGTGCTCTACCATTCTGGTGGCTGAGGCCAAGAGTGTGTCTGTTATATTCCACTGAAATTTCCCCAGACCCTGTGATGAGTGCAGTATATGAGGAGAGAAATAATTACTCTTGCTAGGGAATTACTTCCATAATTCACCCATAGCTCTGCCCTGTGCAAGTTATAGCTTAGGTGGTTTCACGGCACCTCCATACCACTGATAGAGAAGCAGGACTGCATTATGCATGTCAAAGTGAATATTCCAGGACACCATTGATTAGACTCTTTTATGGTTTGTTGCTGCTGTGGTTGCTGTTGTTCATATTAGGGAGGCTTAATTGCAGTATCCAGGAAAAAAAAAAAGCAACTACTAGAACTGCTCATCCATTACATTTCAATTTCTGTTCTGGAAAGATGAAGAGATTTTGCTCAATTCTACTGGGCAATTCCTAGTGCAAGGCTGAGAAAGAAGTGCTCAAGGACCTAACTTAACCTTGAACTGGCATTTATTGAATTGAAGCACCACTGTTTACCAGAGGACTGGGGAATGGGAACCAAAAGTCTTGGGGTCCTTTATTTTCTCTGTCATTCTTGATTATGGACTTACTGATTTTTCTCATGTAATATAGCAAATAGATCAAGTGGGTTCTGTTTGGAATTCTCCCTAGTTTACTTGCCACTGTGACTTTAGAGAATTCTAAACATTTTTTTAGTTTGTTGCAGATACCTAGATCTTGAGAAAATTATTTTGATTTCTGTATCACAGGTCTCTGACTCTAGCACTGCCCCACCTTGCAGGTAGGATTTTTTTCGGTCTTTATCACAAATATTAGGGAACATACAGATACTAGGAGCCCTAAGAGCCATGGAAAGGAAATGGGTGCTGGCTTGTTCCTCTAGGACAAATCTTTATTAGGTTAGTAGATCTTAGCTGGGCAGGAGTTCCTATTGACCCCTCTTGGAGTGACACATGCCAGCAGGGTTTAGGTTCAGATCTTGTTTCTGATGTGGAAGGGAATAGTAGTAAATGGTTGCTGGGCTGACAGTATTCAAAAGACAGTTCTGCTCTCACAGCTCTTGTGGCTTTGCTGCCAGCTTTCTTGTCTAAACAGGCAAGGTCCTGGCTTCTAAATTATTTTTTTTACAAATGGCAGAAATAAAAGAAGATGAAATCAGTCAGTTCCAGTGTTATTTATACAGAAATGCTTCTGCTAGAGCAACCGAGCCAGATCATCAGCTCTTTGCTGTTTGCATTGGGCATATAGGGTTCACAAGCCAAGGAGATGTGAAATTGCAACATTTGTACTCTTTTGTCAGCTCTGAAGTGCTCTTCTAGCCTCTGTGCCACACTTAACTAGCTTAGGCACTAGAAGGAGGAACCATCTAGCATAATTTTATCAGCCTTGAGGCTACCCTAAATTATACTGGGAGCATCTGGTGTCTCTCCGTTTCAGGCTTTAAGTTCATGCCTCTCTTGTTCTTCTTAAACTCCTCATTCAGAGCTCAAGAAGACTTGGATAAAGCCACTTTTGTTTTTCCTGGTTGTGCCTCAGACTTTAATAGACAGAGTGTTGGCATCATGTGTGAGGAGCAAGAGGGAGCTCCCTTTGAATCAGATCTCACTGGTAAATGACACTACGAACTTGAGGTTGTGTTGGCCCTACAACCCTTGTGAAAATGATTTCAGAGTTTATGAGGATTTACAGCTCAAGCAAACCAATGTGACTTCTATTAGAAGAAAACAATAATTAAATCAAGTATAATATTTGCTCTGAAAACTAAACAGCATGCATTGACAGGTGAGGATTTTAAATGGGAATTTTTCCTTGCTTCCCTCCATGTCAGAATGCTGTTCATCTGTCCACATCAAATGCTGATATGCACAAATACTGAAAGAGGAAAGGAACTGGGGTTTTGTCTTTTGGAAAGGCTATCTATTAAGTTCTTTAAACTATTGAGTTGAAATACAAAATACGTATTTTAAATACTTCTGTATCAATATGGGCCCTGCTCCCACCACACTCTTCTCAGTCTACACTGAAACATGGAACTGCACAAAAGGGTCTGCAACCAAAATTGTAGATCAAATATCATTATAATTGAAATGTGATGTTGGCAGAGACAAGACAGAACTAATTTAATTTTTCTTGTCAGTCTCTGTAGTAGATCAATTAAACTGCCAAGTGGATCAAATATTTCAGACTGTATATATTACATTAAGTATTTATGTTCAGGCTGAGCATTAAAGTATGATCTCATATAGGAATACAAGGAGGTTCAGATCAATTCAGTAGAATTTGCTGTAAGTTAATGGAAATCTAATTGTGTATTTTAATTTTGTGTACAGAAGGCAGTAAGTTCCTGAAAGAAAGAAAATGGCACCCTGTCTGTATTGTAGCAACTTCATCCAAATCCCATTAAAGTAAGATCAGACTATCATAGATCTTAGCAGAACTTGGATCAAGATCTCGGGCTAATGACTTAACCATCTCTAATTTTGATGGGAGTTAGGTGCCTAAACTCCTCTGAGGATTCAAAATGAGTAGGAACAATTCCTTCCGTCCTTATTGTGGACTCAGGGTTACTGCAATAAGATGTAGAAAACCATTGATGTCTGCTATATGCTCTTTCTTTGTGAAAGTCACATCCCTGTCCATTGTGGGCTGACTGATGGGCAGGTGGAGACCCTGGGTTCCTGAGTCTTCCATCATTTGTCTTGGCTTTTTTGCCAGTAAAATCTGATAGATTTCACTGGACTTGCTATCTACGGACGCAGGCAATTGTAAGGTAGATTCAGCCTTCCTCACAACCTACATTAAAAAGAAGCATGGCTAAATCCTCCTTTCCTGTATTATAGCTGGACCCTGGAGTAAATTACACTTGTTGCTTTATATTATTTTCATGTGTAAGTTGTTATTTGCAAATGTTTTAACCTCAGTGAAAATGAAAGGAATGGTTTATGGGTGAATTATTGCTAGAGATACCCTAGTTTCCACCACAAGTAACTGCACCCTCAGGTTGCAGAGCCACTAGGTAATATCAGGTCTAATTATTAAGCAAAGAGCTTAGGCTGGTGCAGAAGACTGATAAATATTTCATCTCTCCCTAACAATGGAATGAAAATGTTCTCAGGGGATGGAGCTGATTCCTGCTCTTGAAAAGGGGAAGACTTTTCTACTTCTCCCCACCTCCCACTAAGCAGATAATGTCTGTGCTTGGTCCTGGGTTAGGTACCGCAGACGGGCCAGCCCTCCCCTGAGCCTGGGAGCTGAACAGCCACGATCCAAAGTCTCACTCAGTTTGTGTTACAAAGCAGCAGTGTAAAGACAGCTGATGCGCAGGCAGGCCCCCATACGCCCCCATTTCAGAGCTGAACTTTAAGGTAGTGGGGCTTAATAGCAGTGAAAAACCAGACTTATGTGTCACTGCCACAGCTAAAAGACGTGCTGCAAACTTTAGGGACTCTGAAGTGCTGCTCTCCTTCTCTTCCTTTGTGTTAAAACAGTGGCCATCCAGCACCCCAGTGGCTTTGATTCAATAGTGCAAAAAATCACAGAATCATGGAATGTTTTAGATGGGAAGGGACCTTAAAGATCATCTAGTCCCAATCCCCACTGCAATGGGCAGGGACACCTCCCTCTAGACCAGATTGCACAAGGCCCCATCCAGCGTGGTCTTGAACACATCCAGCGGTGGAGCATCCACAGCTTCCCTGGGCAACCTGTTCCAGTGCCTCACCAACCTCATAGTGAAGAATGTCTTCCTAATTTCTAAACTAAATCTACCTTCCAGTTTGAACCCACTACCCCTTGTCCTATCACTACAATCTCTTGTAAAAAGTCCCTCCCCAGCTTTCTTGTAGGCCCCCTTTAGATACTGGAAGGCCGCAATAAGGTCTTCCGAGGTGTCTCACTCATAAAATGACTTTATGAGCATGGCTGGTGGTGGTGGCTAAAAGTGTAAGCTGTGTTACTGAGCAGATTTTGTTATAAACCCTTCTGATCTGCTCAAAGCAGCCACAGAAGTCCAGATTGAGCTTCCTAGTGTGTGACTAGCAGGAGTAAGAAGGTGATTGGGCCCCTCTGCTTGGCACTTGTGAGACTGCACCTTGAGTACTGTGTCCAGTTTTGGGCACTGTGGTATAAGAAGGACATTGAGGTGCTGGAGCAGGTGCAGAGAAGGGCAACAAAGCTGGTGAGGGGTCTGGAGAATATATCATATGAGGAGTGCCTGAGGGAACTGGGATTATTTAGCTTGGAGAAGAGGAGGCTTAGAGGAGACCTCATTGCTCGCCACAACTACCTGAAAGGAGGTTGTAGTGAGGCTGGTGTTGGTCTCTTCTCCCAAGTAACTAATGACAGGACAAGAGTTAATGGCCTCAAGTTGCGCCAGGGGTGGTTTAGATTGGATATTAGGAAGAAGCTATTTACTGAAAGAGTGGTTAGCCATTGGAACAGGCTGCCCAGGGAAGTGGTGGAGTCACCATTCCTGGAGGTGTTAAAAAAACAAGTAGATGTGGTGCTTCAGGACATGGTCTAGAGGCCAGGGAGATGTTAAACAAAGGTTGGACTTGATGATCCTAGAGGTCTTTTCCAACCTAAATGATTCTATGATTCTATAAAAGCCAAAAATGGAGTATTTTAGTCAAATGCTGAAACTTGCTTGTGCAATTCATTTGAATGCCTGGACCCATGACAATGTTGGTCTGCTGATCATGTGCTCTATCAGAGGAGTACCAGAAGAGAAAAAGAAGACTTTCCAGTTACATTAATAACTTGTTCCTTGTAGATTCTGTTTTTTAAAATGCGAAAAAACACTTTTTCCTGAATGTTACCTGCAAGCTGCTAATCTCTTCACAATCACCAACATCCAAAAACCATCTGCCTTCATCCCTAGCAGATGGGTGCTGACCCGTTGCTACTGAGAGCAGAATTGTAAAGGAAAGACTACTTGCTCCCTGCAGGTTATTAGTTTCATCACTTAGTCATGAGCCATTTAACTCTAATATTAACTGCAGAAATTAAAGCAAGTCCTTGGCTTGGAAAGATCAGAGAAAGACACTGCATTGTGTCAGGATGTGTACAGCTGGGCTGTTTCATGTTGGGAGATAGTGTATCAGCAAAGGACAGGCTTTTGCCAGGGTCACAGAAGAGGATGTGGAGTTTGTGTGGCCTCTGAGATCCCTGGAAAAATGGTGTCACCCAACATTTCTCACCAGAGGGAAAATTAAAGTACTAGCTCAGCCATCCCACCCTGCCTCCCCTCCCTACTCCTCTGACACATTCTCCTTCATTCAACAGATATATTTAAGCTAGGTACTATGGCGGATTTTTGGATGGACTGCATGTCCTGCCCAGTGGTCAACCTACACTTTCAGTTGTGCTTGTTTGGGAACTGGCTCAAGTCCCAGTGTTACCAAAGATAAGCCAGAGGAAGAGCTTGCCATGGTCCAGCTCAGAAAGGTAGTTCGAGAAGTGAGGACTGTCTCTGTCAGTGGGTTGCAGGGGAACCTTTTGGCTTGAAGGGAGAGGAATATAATTTCACACTCTCTCCAGTGCTTTATTGCCTGCTTGGAACAGCCCGTGTGTCTCTGATGACAGGGTAGATATGGTCCAGCCCACGTCTCCTGATGGCACTTTTAATCCACATCAGCATCAGCAGCTCTAGGTGGCCTTGGCTCACTTCTGGAGGACATTCTTTTCGAAGTGTCATCCTTAAGTAGTACCGAAATTGGGTGGGTGAAGGTAGAACAGATCCTTGCTCAGTAGACATGATGTCAATAGTTGGCAGGAGCCTGGTGTGGTGAGTCGACCCACATATTAAGAATTTTTGCCTTATTAAAACAGCGAGCAAAAAACCACAATTCCCATAAATCTTCCAGAAGCCGGAAATGCTTTGGAGGTGGTTCGGACATCTGCGCTCTGACCGTGACATCTGGCCAAGGAAAAGCTTATCACATCTTACAGTGAGATAGGAGAAGGTCATTAGTTCCTGCATAATAACCAGAATATTTTCACCTTTCTGTCTGCAGTAGACAAGTGATGGGATCCTCACACTCACTGAACAAACACAGCTGCCCAAATTGATCAGGCTTCAATGTGCAGCTGGAAGGCAGGGCACACCTCCAGCATGGGACTGGTGTCATGGGACAGAACAGCAGCTTGGTAGAAGAGCAGGGGACTAGCTCAGCCTCACTTGTGGGGGAATCTCATGTGTGATCTAAACTTCACTGCTTGCTTCTGACTCTGCTTGCCTTCGCTCACTTTGTTTGTCACCCTGGATGACTCATAGTGTAAGATCTTTCTCAGTGGGCCTCTGCAGAACAGGATCTGACTTTTCTAGCCCTGATCCAGAGGACATCTATGTACCCACTAAAGGTCAATAGGGGAGGGGGTTGTTGCGATTCGAGACTCCAATCTCACCTTTGCCCTCTTCAGATTGACCATGGAATGCACAGTCAGACAGCCCCCATGACCTTCCCCATCAGTGACGGTGCCTTGTCTCCTTCCTCCCCAGGGAGCCCGCTGTGCTCGTGCTGTGTTCCAGACCCCATGGGCCTCTCCTTCCTGCCCACCTATGGCTGCCAAAGCAACCGCACTGCCAGCGTGGCTGCGCTGCGCATGAAGGCCCGGGAGCACTCAGAGGCTGTGCTCCAGTCTGCCAACCTCCTGCCCTCCACCAGCAGCAGCCCCCCTCCTCCCACCAAACCCAGCCCCGAGGGCAGCCAGGACAAGCAGCCCTCTCCCGCCAAGGAGCACATGGAAGGAGAGAAAAGTGTATGAGACCAGACTGGCACTGGCCCCTCAGCTTAGGGCAGGGACCCACGGTTGGGGCTCTGCTGCAGGGTGAACTGCAGTATGGCCATGCCTCAGCAGGACGTCGTGGGATCACCAGGGACTGGGAAATCTGAGTGGCTTCTTTGCTGCCTTTCACGCATTCTTGCTTTTCTTGCACCACTGTAGGTTCATTCCCCTGATTTATTGGCGCTATCTGTGTTTGGAAACTTTCGTGAAACTGTTTTTAGCCCCTCCTCCATATCCCAGGGACACTGAAATGCCCAAGATCCTGACTTGCTCCTGCACGTCAGCCTCCCATCCCATGTGAGATGGAGGGCTGGCAGCAGGGCAGCACTTCCAGATGTGAGGTCTGGGGCAGAAGAGGCATCCAGGCATCATTTACCCCACCACGCACAGCAGAGGTGAAGGAATATGCAGGTATGTACCAATTTGGCCTGCTGTTTTCTGATGGCACTTGACTTCAAGCAAATCTATCCCAGGCAAGCCAGGGAAATAGAATGAAACTCTTCATAATTTTTTCCTTCTCCCTTCTTTTCCCTGACAGTGAAACTTCCCATGGAGTAGATTACAGGGAAATTGCTGAGATCAGTTTACCTGTGAATAAAATCCTTACACTAGTCTCTATGTGAACATTAGTCTGTTACTCTTGCCATCCCCTGGGTTAGACATAAAAGACACATGACACCAGAGCAGCAATCATAGCTTCAAATGGTAATGCTGGTATTTAATGGAGAGTGCAGTTGTGTCTAGATCCGCACAAAGTTGGGGGTATTTGAGCGTCATTCTCTTGGAACGGAAGTCTGGAAAACAAAATAATTCTGCATTGCAACACTGCAAATACGTCCTTGCATGTTTTGTTTTTAATAAAGAGGAAATAAAGCTTGGAAGGATATTCCTTTATGCCATCCAAAATCAGATTATTTCATTCACTGAAGGCTTGTTGTAGTGAATCTCGATATGAAAGTGTCTTAATTCTTACAGAGTGGGCAGTGCAGAGGAGAAATTGATGCCTCAGGAAACATAGTCTTACCTCTAACACAAAACTCCCCAAAGCAAAGCAGACTAAGATCTGATGCTCTAGAGCAGACATTTTATAACAGGGTGCCCCACATTTTTTCCATGGGAAATGCACATGCAGATTTAAACTTAGTAACATGGACTTGCTTTTCTCAGGTGCCTTTTGCAGACTCCTTACACTTGTCCACAGATGTCCCTGGAGAATCGGATGAAACTACTGCTCTGAAACTTGACCAAGTAACAGCTTGGGATGTGCTTGGAAAGGCAGTCCTGAGTAAGATTAGCAGCAAAAATTTCCCTTTCCCACCTAAGTGATCTCAGCCTGTGAAGTGCACAAAATCTGGGACTTCTCTGGGTCTCGCAGGACACTCCCATACCCCCTCGTGCATACCTTCCTTTCCCTGAGGCAGGGCTTGATGTCAGCACCAATTCAAAGGGTGGAAGCCTTGTTCTTCAGGAGGTGGCTTAGCAGCACCAAAGACCTTCATTGCTCCAGGATTGAAGTGTACCAGGCATTACCCCAGGGTAGGGTTTATGTCTTCCAGACACAAATTATCAGAGAAGGCACTGCTGGGTCTGTCCTTGCGTCGAAGCACAAAGAAAAGTCTGACAGGGTCCACATTCATCAAGGACTGTTTTTTTTGCTTTTCTTTTGCCACACTGTGTGTTCCTTTTGGCAACTCTGAGTTGTCCTAATTGCAGGGGGAACATGCAGTAGTCTGTGATCCACCCTTGTGTCCCAGCTTCAGGAGTTGCTCTGCCTAATTGTAGGTGGAGGTGGCTTCCCTGGCTGCAAATTATGGCTTAGTTTAAACAACAGCAACAACCTTTTTCTTCCGACAAAAAAAAATAGATCACTGTGTGCTTTGTTGTGGGGAGCAGTCAGAGAAGAGAGAATCACTGTTTTCTTAGTGATCTTCCCAATCACAATTTTTTGTGCCCCCTCTCCAGAAAGACTACAAAAATATTCTACTCCAAAGAGGCAGAGCCCAACTTCATTTCAACATAATTACCTTGCATTCAGTTGAACTTCAGCCCTTCTGTGCACTAACTCTTCAATCTAATTGTTTGATTAAACTCGTATTTCCTCCAGAAAGGTACATAAATAAGTGAATTGTTGAGCAAATTAAGAATACTTAACAGCATTGCATCTGAAAAGTAGTTATGCTGATTAAATTTTCTGTCCTTGAGGATTTTCAGGAAATTACTTTTGATCGTCAATAACACAATTAAGTAAACTACACGCACATTAGCATGAATAATTGATAAGAAATTATGTATTACCACGAAGCACTGATTTAATAATTCATGATGTGACACTCTAGTGACTGTGCAAAACTGGATAACATCGACAAGTCTGCCTGATGTTGCTGGAAATGCTGCAATTACAAACAAGTCCATAGTTTTGTTGTATAATAAAGAAAAGTATCTGATGCATGCCGTAGTTTGTTTGTTTAATACTTGAATAAATTTAGAAAGAAGACCCTGAGAAGTTCCTGTATTGCTTTCATTCAGGTCAATTTCTTCATCCAAGCATCTTCTCTCACTTTGATGACTGTCCAGTTCTGCTTAGACCACAAGGATGCTGCACAGCGGAGGAGGCTCCAGATTCACAGCTGGAACCTGCTGGGTGTCTGACAACTTGCAAAATTAGGGTACTCAAAGTTTTGCAGAGCCTCCTGTTAGGATCAAAGTGGCATTAGTCCCCCTTAAGCCTGAGCCCAAAGTCTTTTAAACTCTTCAGTGTCTGACGTGTCTGTGATTATAATTATTCAGTATGATTTTGTGGGTGGTTGCTCTAAGTCAGCCATAAGTGAAGCTTTCATATTTGTATGTTCTGAGTCTGCACAATGCCACATTAAGCTCTAGGCAAATTCACCAACAATTCTTGCAACTTGCCTAGGGGAGACAGATATGTATTTGCATTCTTGTTAGCATGTTGGGGAAAACAGGGCACAATGGGCCATCATTTCCTCTCATATTTTGGTCTGAGGCCTGTCTGCTCAAGGTAGCACAGTCCAAGCAAACTTGCTTGAGGTCACTCAACAATAGCACAAGGGCAAGAGCAAAACTCAAGGGATCTGAGTCTCAGTCATGCCCGCTTCTAGCCACTAGACCTTGCTCCCTTCCAGACAGACTGCCCGTCGTGGATGAGCCATCTGCCTTATTTTTGTGCTATCATATATCAGGGCTATGCCACTTAAACCAGTCCTGTAATGACCATCTCAGTAGCTTTGATTAAGTCTGGCATTTAAAAGTTTATAACTCAGCTATAAAAAGTCACTCAGGCTGAACCCCAGCATGAAAGGCCCAAGCCCAAGGGGATGATTTACATGCGAGCTATTCCAAAATCAGCCTGCATGATATTTTTTCAGTTCTGTGAAGGAAAGATGGAAGCCCAAGGTTTGAGAGACAGATGTAAGACAAGGATATTTTAATGACTTACTGCATTTCCACTAGATCCCATGCAGTAATTATCTGTGAATTTCCATACTAGCATGAGCCACAGGCAACATGAAGGCCTCTGTGCAAACATCACTTGCATGATTTTGGCAAAGCATCCTAGGCTCTTTTCTCCAGAAATTACAGATATCCACAATGCCCAAATTTCCTCTCAGTCCCCACCTTCTCTACTTGGGCCATGTCCCAACATCTTCACTCACTGCTCTGTGGAAAGCCTTCAGTCCTGCCTCCAGGTCCAGTGTTGATGCTCAGTTTGTGCCATCCCCATGCCACAGTCCCTCCAGCCCTGCACAGAGTCCTGCCCCAGTGCTGAGCCCAGCACCAGGGAGGCTAAGGCAGCACCAACCAGGGAGTTGGTGCCCAGGGCATGTGTGGGGCTATTGCAGCCCATTGGTCTGGGTTTTGTTAAAGGGGGTTGATGCAAAGCACCAGCCCATGGGACCTTCTTTATAAGGTTGCATGCCATTCTCTTAGCTGTCCAAGATTTTTATCTCTTGCATATCTATTTAAACCTCCTTATACATGCATTATAGCAGGATATGTGGAGCTGAGAATGCTCCTTCTCTCGGTTATGCCGTAGGCTAATCCCTCCTACACTGCGTACTGGATAGTAATGAGATTATTAGGTGAATTGGCTCTTTATTAAGAGTATTATTTACAATGATGCTGAAGGCCATATGCATCCAGAAAAAGATCTTAGTATACCATTCAGCTCTTCCCTCTTGCAGTTGTTGCCCTTCCCTCTCTGTTCCCAGAGACAGCTGCCCTTGGTAAGTTTGGGCTGATCTTCTGTGCAGCTCCCAGAGGACTCCCTTATCCCATGTCAGGGCTAGGAGTAAAAGCCTGCTGGTAGGGCAGTGTCCCTGGGAAGTTTGCTCTTCCGCTGCTTGCTTAAACTTTCTGCTTCCCTGCAGCAGAAAGAAGCCAGTGCAGTGTGGGAAGAAGTAGTTTGCTGCCAGGCAGACCACAGGAGAGCAGGGGATGGAGATGAAATGCTTGTGGTGTGTTGTTGTGGCATATTCTCCCTCTAAAAGAGCTGTTACTCAATAAAGAACCTGTTGTGCCTGTCTTACTGTGCTGTGGAAGCAGTGTGTGATGTAGGGGAAGTGAGAAGCCCTGAATAGCTGAGCTCTGAGTACATAATTCAGACCTCTCCACTGAAGGGTTTGACACCACTGCCATAAATAAAAGCAGTAGAGTACAATAAACACTGCTTTATTCTTTCCAGTTAAAAACTTCCTTTGCACTGTAGTAAAATATTGACTTCAGGTGACCATATTACCACAAAATATGATCTTTTCCTGATACTAACCAAAGAAGCCTTTACATATATCTGGCCCATGAGAGCGAGAATTTCACTGGCATATGGCAAATCCAGCCTTATTTGAGAGTGACGGGACAATACTTTAATAATCCAACCACAATATCTTTGTTGCCTGCCCTAAGCTCCATGCTGCAAGACAAGTAGATACTGGACTGCTGTCTCAGAAATCTGAGCATCATTTTTTGGAGCTATGACAAGCTTCCTGTGGTAAACTTGTAACAGGTAAAACTCATCAGGATTTAAAATATTGGCCTGCATAACTCTTCCAGTGTTTAACCCTGATGGTTTCTTTTGTAGTCAGTGTTTCTGCAATACTGCTGTAACATCCATCACATGAAACAGAGAAGGAAAAAACCACCACCATGTCATTTTAGAGCAACAAAAGGCATCTCTTTCTTGCAGGCTGAATCACTTCTGTTCTGATGGGCCTGGAAGTTACCTTGCATCTATATTTTCTCATAAAAGGTGACAGCAGAGCAGCATGGAAGCTGTTTCTGGTCTTGGACAGTTAACACTTTAGCTAAATTGTCCTACAGCACCTGAAACTGCAATAGCTGTTTGTACAGAGGAAATACCCACTTCTCTGGGCTAGTCTAATGGCAGAGTGGTTGCTACTGCCCCACTTTCTGAGCCTCAGCACAAGCCAGAGTACTGTGACTTTAATGCATTATACAGGTGGACACCTGGAAGTGTGTCATTATTCACAACTTACTTACCCATCTTCTGCCCCACGGATGGTCTTGACATATATGGCTTATTAGTTTGCACTCTGATATGCAAGTTCTTGTATAGTCTGAAGAGTGCTCTTCAGCCCAGGTTGGAGACCTCTGATAGTATGTTCACAATATGCACCCCAAGCATAGCCATCAGAAGGCAGCCCAGGCTAAACCATTCAGAGATATTGGTCCTTGGGACTGGTCAAGGCCAGGAGAAAACTTTTAATTTCTAATTAAATTGTGTTAGTTTTATCAGCTGAACTGGTTTACCTTTCAGTTACCTTGCTTCAGAATCTCTGTTTATTACAGTCCAGCATTCAGTATTGGCCCTAAAGACTGACACTTGATATAGTGGCAAATTTATTAGGAGTCCCCTAGGTATTGAACAGGCTGAGGTTTTTTATTATGTGCACACAGCTTCTTTACACTCACACTGTACATGAGCTGATCTGTTAAATAAGATGCAAAGCCCATTGAATGAAGAAGCCTATCTCTCCAAAGAAGACTCCATGGGAACTGAAACTCTGCCTGTTATATCACAGCTGGTTCATCCTTGCTCCATCATGCTGGCTGAAGCTATCAGATTTTGGCAGATGCTTGAGAACCAAGATGCACAACAAGGGATAGGAGCATCCCTGGGAGCTGTTCATTTTTATTAGAAATATTTCTGTAGAAGTTGCAAGAAATTGGCCGCTGGCAGGGAAGGAAGATGTATAGGAGAAAAGAGCTTGTCCTATTTCTCCTCTGAACCACTACTTGCGTTTAGAGCTAAACCTAACTGGGACTGAGCCAGCGTTCCTCCAGGGAAGATTTCACAATCACCATCCAATAGGGGTCAGAAAGGAAAGTTTCAAAGTCCCACTCAGAAATCCAAATACCTGAATACTTCTCCTGTGGGGCTGAACTTGGGAGTAATCCAGATCAATTTTGTGGCTTGTGGTTCAGACAAATAACACGGACAAGAACCAGGCATGTGTGTGTGTGTGCACATATAAACTGCAGCTTCATCTCTTTTTGGTGTTGTTTCTCTCTACAGGGCTCAGGACTTGCATTTAGGTGAGTCAGCTTAATGCACCCCACAGAACTGTTTCTCTGTTGGCAAAGTCCAGGACTTGCTGCACAACATTTTATCCCTACATCCATTATAAGGCTGTGGAATGGAGTTCACGACCTGGGTCCAAGTTGGAAGGAAAGGAAGGAGGAGTGTTTCTTACTCAGTGATTTCTTACTAGTGATTCCTTTGCACTGTGCCCAGCCATCCTAAGCCTTATATTTTTCTCAATCCAACAAGCCTCTTGTTTTTCTCAGTCCAGACGTACCAACAGGAGGTATTTCTCACTACGGGGTCCCTTTTATAGTAACTGAACCAGCCTCCCTAGCATGGGAGGCTTGTTGACCCCTCAGTGAGGGCTCATGAGCCATCTGGGTCCCCTCAGTGCCTCTGTATCACCCTGCTACTCAATGCCACACTGCCTCGGCTGCATCACATCATCACCAGCATTAAGAGCTATGCTTTTGCACCAGCTTGATGAATGAGATATATATTAAAATTATTTTAGTGACACTGGTGTTCTTCTGTTCTGCAATACACCATTTGACAGACATTGCGGAAACAGGAAAGGAGTGAGTAAGTGAGAATCGTTGTTATTAAATAGATTTCAGAATTACATTAGTGAGCCAGGAAAGGAGGAGTCAAGGTACTGGAGACACCTTGGTCCTACCGCCACTTCATGGATAGGTGATCTAGCCTTGATTTCATAGTCTCTGTCTCTGGGGCTTGCATGTGTCCAACCAAAATAGCTCGTGCATGTCAGGGTGGATATATATGTGCGCCACAGTTTAAAAAGGCCCATAGGAAAGCAAACCTTAGCACCTGTCACAGAGGGAACTTGTGTTGGCCAGATGTTACTTTTGTAAATGATAATATCTTTTAAGCATATTGCTCTTCCTTCAACCTCTCCCCCTGCCCTCTGCCTAGGACCCTCTCCCTTCCTGAGCTCAGCCCCTTCACATTTCTATCAGCAGGAGTGAGTATTTTGGGCTCACTACAGGTGGATCAGGAAGCCCAAGTGAAGTGTTTCTGCTGGCAGAGACAGCAATAAGCAGGGAGGGGCAGAAAAATCTTCAAACAGACCAGCACGGTACAGAAGTTGATGCATGCTGTGTGCTGCATTGATTAACAGCATATACACAGCAATGTGAGCATTAATTTAGGGGAATTAGGAATGAGTGAATGTTTAGTTCGATTCAGGCTGGATTTAGGATTAGCTGGAATAAAATGCACACATTGGCATCCATGTGATTTTATCTGTGGCCTCTGAACACCACAGGATTCCTCATGCTCATCCCTATCAGGTATGTATGATCTTGGCTGACAATGGTGTTCCAGGAAAAGCTCATAATACAAATGCAGTCACATGTATAAAAACCTTTGTTCTACCACTTTGGTCAAACTTATTTACAGGGCGGTCTTGCTGCTGTGGTATAAAGCTCAGTTTTACTGAGAAAGCTGTGGCCACTGAAGGAGGCCAGTGTGAAAATACAATTGCTCTTACATTAGTGCCACTCTCACAGCATGAATATGGCTGGCAGCTTTTCAAGGACCAGGCTGTTGTTTGGGTTTTTCAGATGAGAACTATAAAAATTGACAACTGTAAACCACATGGCTAGTGTCCTACCGAGCACGATCAGATAATCTTAGTATACTCCAGGGATGCAGGTATTGCACACCATTAAACATGTCTTGGATGCCTCGAAGGATATGAAACTACAATCAGGTTCCTCTACCACTTGAAAACACAGTTAGCCGTGAAAGTAGCACAGTTCCCCCTTCCTCCCCTCCCATTCTCTCCACTCTGTCCAGCCCTCTCCCACGGTGTTAATAACAAGCCAGTCAGCACGGAGTGAGTCGCTTGGCAGCTGTGTCCAGAGTTATCCAGCACAAGAGGGAGCTCTGCAGGGGCTCATCTGTGGCAGCTGGTGCTAGGAGCACTTGTCTGTCACTGGACCAGAAACTGTTTTCCCCTCACATAGCCATTTTGTTGATGGTGACATCTCTTCCTCATTCCAAACTGGACAAAAAAAACCAAACCCAAAAACAAACACTGAAAAAAAAAAGCCCAAACCATATTCAGCCCAACAAAACACGAATAAACCAGCTCCGACTACTGGAAACATTTTGAGCTATTTGAAAACTTTTGCTTTAGTTTCAACTTGTGAATACATTTTTTTAATTAATTCTTTCTTGAAAATTTTTTCAATCCTAAAGAAAAGGTCTAGGACTGTTTACTTATACATACATATAAGCAAAAGATAGCTGAAAAAAAACACCCCAAATATGCTTTTTTTTTTTTTTTTTTTAACCAGCAATTTCAGTGTTGTCAAAGTAGGCTCTTTTTTTTCAGCAGAATCTGTTTTATTGGAAAATTCCTGCTAAAGTACAGTCATGTGACTTGGCTGTGTCAGCAAGGTTTTGGGCCAGTACTCCAGCTAGTATTTGATCCTGCTTGGTTTATGTCAGGGCTCCTCTGGTTGCTAAGGTAAGTTTACTCCTAGTAGGATCACTGCTAGGGCCAGTTATGCTGCTGGGTTGGACTGTTGGGGATGATCCTGTTACCAGGAGAAGCATTTGTTGTCTTGGATTAGTAATACAGTGGTTTCATGAAGGGAGAGTATTAAGCAAAAGGCCTTCTCCATCTCCCTTTACAGTCTCATCTGGCCCATCCTGGGGAACTGCTCAGGAGTCACCAACTGCTTCACCTTTTGCAAGAAGAGTTTGTGTGAGTGTGACCATTTGCTCCTCCAGCAGGAGATGTGGAGGTATGGGGACATCCCAGGTATACCCCTAGTCCTGCAAAGAATATGGAAAGGAGTGAATATTCATCTCCCTGGGGCAGTGGAACATGGGAAGGCCACTAGAAAATGTAGCTCCCTTGGGGCAGACTTCACAAGTAACATGACACATGGACTAACAGGTGGGAGATGCAAAGGACAGTTCAAGGGAACTGTTTAGATCACGTCCAGACACTTCAGCAGAACATGAATACTACATCTATGACTATATATAGACACACCTAGATACATCTCTATATAGGCATACATCCATGTATGGATGTATTATAACACTGCCTTACATGACATTCTCCTTTCATTTATTTCTGATGTTTCCTTTTGAAAAGTTCACAAAGCCACAGCTAGTTTTGCCATGGAATAATTCTGAAGTGTTTTTATCCACATTCCTTGGGAAGGGACGCAGTCTTGGGAGACCTGATCCAGGCAGGCAGCTCTTGCCAGAAGAAACCAATTCTGCCAACAGACTTTCAGCAATCTCAGTGCAATCAAAGAAAGAGTCTCTCTTGGGCCAGATCCAGTTTGCATCCCCTGTAACTTATTAGCACTGAGAATAGAAAGAAGGATTGCTGTTTATATGTCTATCTGCCATCTGTGGCCTGTCAATGTAAAGAAGATCCTGAAGAAGGCCACCTAAGCTTATCTGAAATGCTGCATGCTGTTGGTGACAACACTGGCAGTTCTGGCATAGCAATAAGCAGGGGGTCCATTTTTGCGTGCTCTGAATGCTGCCATTTTGCTATGCCAGTTCTAAGCAACTGGAGGGGCAGTTGTGAGAAGATGAGGCTCTGAAACTGAATGACAGTGGGCATGAGTGTGGACACAGTGTTGAGCTCCAGGACAAGGGAATCCAAGCCAGTGTAGGAAGAATTAGCCTGGCAGGCAGCTTGACTTTGACAGGCCCTGGATTTTCAAAACATTTCTCCAGCTTTGAACATTTTTTGCTTTGTGCAGGAGTTCAACTTCTTTCTATTGCTAGAAGGATTTCAATAATTGTCCTTGCTTCTGACAGTCTTCCTCCTTACCTTCTTTCAAAGTACCCCAGGTCTTGATTTATTTGATATGGACTTTGATATGAGAACGTGTTTATCTTTTAGTACTGCAAGCTGCTTCTCCAAAGGCTTGACTTAAATCTGCTTTAATAAAAACACAGGGCTTTAGGCAATTGGGACATAAATGATTTCTCTTCTGCACTATTGAAATGCTGCTTTCTAAGTATGTTCAATAGCATATTAGAAACAAATCTCTAATTGGTCATAGAGTACCAATAATAGAACTATCTAATGTAAAAAATCAACATCATGAAAACTTTGATAATATAAAAAAGAAGCAAGGGAAGACCACAGGTCATTTTCAGCCATTCCCTGCTCACTTAAACTGCATAATTACAATATTATTTTTAATATCGGGGGACAGTGGTGAAGGTAAGATCATCATAAGACCAGAATAATCATCCTAAAGACAAAATACATTAATCATTGACCTCTGTGGTTATAATGAACATTTCACCAAAAAACTCCACATTGAAGCTCAATTTACCAAAGTGTTCCATGTTCTTTCTATTCTTTAATAAAAATGACTGTTGTGCACCAGTTGCTCCAAATTACATATTTGTATGTATTCACTAGAGCCCCTGTAACCCATTGTGTACAATATGACCAGCTTCTGATGCTGCTTTTCAGTGAGACAGAGGGTCAAACTTAAGAGTTCTTTATTTACTCAGAAAGGAAACAGAGTATATCCCCCAAATATAGATATGCAAATCTATCAATGTATTTCTGGTAAAAACATAACTAGCCAACTTTTCTGTTTATGCTCTGTTATATTCAAACCACAGTAGTACTTTTACTGTCAGTAAGAACTGCTTGGCTAGTCAGGGATCAAAGCAAAGCAGATCTAAATAAAATTGCCAGTCTGGACAAGGACTGAGCCAAAATAATTTTGAGAAGAGTCTCTGCTGTGTTTCATAATGGAACAAACAATAAGAGAAACTGAGGAGAAATGTTAAACCATCACTGACAAGACTTTGAAGGCTACATACAATCTACAGGACTGGTTAGTAATGAAAAAGACAAATTACACCAAGTTACACACCTGGTAACTGTGTCCAGGTGGATGGGGCACAGGGAATGCAAAGCCCTGATGTTCTCTGGGGGATGACAAGAAGGTGGTCCTCTTCCAGTGTTACTGGACTGGGTGCTGGCACCACATCCCCAGGGTCCTCGCACAGCAGGGAGCAGTGGGAATGATTGCAGGAGTCCTGAGCCAAAGGTGTTTCTGCCCAGCCTCCTGCTCCCTCTCTTTAGGAGGGTGTGGAAGGGGGATGAATCCCTGCATTCAGTCATCTCCTAAATCTTCTAATTGTGTACCACACGCACACACAAACACACACTTCCACACTGTCAACTTATTCTGCTGGCATAACTGGAGATAAAATTACAAAGAGACATAATTACAATGAAAAAGCTGGCTAGAAGTCATACCATTATTGTAAAACAAGTCCCATTTATTTTATTAATTAATAAATAATTACTTATTTGCAAATACAGTTGCATTGATGGAACGTGCCAATGACACACATTTTCTTGAACAGATGATTTCGGAAGGCAGTGAACAGCCAAGAAGAAGTTGATAAAATTCCATGCATGTAGGCCATTTCAACTAAACTGTACTCTCTAAAATACAGCATTTTGGATGAGGAAATTTGAGCTCTTGGGACAGAGCCATGGCTATGGGATGCCATAGCTGATGGACTTATACCAGGCTGGGACCTGGTATAACAACTGGACCTGGCAACACTTTTATAATATAATTTACTCCCTGTGGCAAAGGGCTCTAGGGAAAGCTCATAATGAGAACTACTTTCATATTTGTTTTCAAAACTCCCAAGTTCTGTTTGTTTCCTTTAACTACAAATTCTCTAGGGAGAATTTGTACATGTCCTATGGGACATGTACATCTTTAGAGACACAGTCCACTGTGAATGTAGTTCCCTTAAAATAGCAGAAAGTATTGGCCAAAATAAAGAAGTCCTACTTGAAATGCATTTGGTATCCAGCTTAGGACTGGCTCCTTTTCAGATGCCCACGTTTCAGTTTACCTTCAATACACTCTGCTTTCCTCGCATACCTAGAAGTAGTGTGTTGGGGTGTATACATTCTCCAGAGTAAGAGTTTAAGAAGGCCCTTGAAAAAAGGGTGCAGAAGAAGTGTGCATATCCACAAAAGAAATGACAGTTAACCAAGCAATAGGGATTCTTTTTAAATGAAGTTGTATATTTTCTTATCAAATTACCATTTATTTTATATCTGTGCACACATACTACTTTGTATCCACAGTCTCCCCTTAGAAAGCCAGCTTTTATCCTGTCCCTGAGAGTCTGCCTACTTCTTGACATGTAGCTGTTAAGAGCATTTAAATTTGGCATATCAAACAACAAAAAATGGCTTGCGCACTCTGCTAGGCTTTCAGATTACACAGGTTCTGTCTAAATGTAACATGGAAAACTTTAATAGATTTATTTATCTGTATTTTAACATGTAGATGACATTCTGCTCTATAATGGATAGGAATGCTGCATACAGTAACAGTATAATAGAATTGCAACACAAATGGCATCATGCGAGTTTAGCAAAATATTTGTGAGAAAAAAAAAGGAAAAAAAATCATAATAGGAGCTATTTCCAACACTCTTGATTTTCAAATTCTTTTTTATTTCTTTCAAAATGAGCCCTTTCCCAAGGGAGACTGCATTTTCTGAGTTTCAAGTAAAAGTTGGTTTAAAAATTTTAATGTTTGCAGATTAGGATCTTAGGATAATTCAGGTTGCAAGAGATCTCAGGAGTTCTCTTCATGAACCTCCTACTCAAAGAGGGTCAGGTTTGAGGCCGACCCAGGTTGTTCAGCGCTTTATCCAGTCAGGTGTTGAAAACTTTCAAGGGAAACTGAACAATAGATCTTTATTCAGATATGGGCATTTGGCTCAATGTCCTCAAAACACAAACCAGACTAGTACAGGCTTCTCAATTTCCACCCCATACCTCTGCTGCAACCATTTCTGCTGAATCACAGAATGGCAAATCTGACACAACTCTGCATAACAGGTGAAATTAACCTTAGAAAATCATTAAAGGCCAAATCCAATCCCCACTGAAATCAATGAAGAGATGCCCTTAGTGTTTGTCTGGCCTCTCTAAGGGAAATGATTTAGCAAATAGCACTGATGAATGGAAGTGTCTTATGGGATCAAGGCAGTTTCTGAACACATGGCTCTTGTCAAGGATGGAGGAAGGCTGGGAGCTAAGTTCAGGTTGAGGAAAGAGTCAAACCACCAAGCGTTGGTCTGTGTCCTGAGAGCAGCCTCTGTCCCGGGAAACTGAGAATTTACTGAATAAAATCCCTACCATAAATACTAACATTGGGAGAATGGAGAAGTGCCCGTGTCCCATCTCCATGTTGTATTTATTAACAAAAGGCCTGATCCTTCCCTTTCTTTTCAAGAAGTCAGGAGTTGCTTCACTGAAAGCAATTCTGTAAAAATAGCCCAAAATGTGAATCAGGCTGAAAGTCATTGATATAATTCTTCCTTGGAGCTCCTGCACTTCAGTTTTAATTGGAGAAAATAGTATGAAAATGAGACAGAGAAAAAGTAAACCAATATTCCAAATATAGATATTTATAAGCAGGTACATTGCAGTCAATTTTTCCATCCTTTCACCAAGGTTCTCTCATTATCTGTGGTGATAAAAAAAGGCCTTAAGCAAGGATGAATGATATTTTGATGCAGATCTTTCAAAGAGAAGTGATAATCCAAAGAAGCACTTTTCTAGAAATTAATACTTCAGATGTTTTGTAGCTCTGGTTTTTTGTTTGTTTGTTTTTTGTTTTTTTTTTCTCTAAATCACAAAACTTACAAGACCAAAATTATGTGTATTTTTAAGATTTTAAATTTATCTGTATTTCAGTGGGAGCCTGAAAACAAAACAAAAAACATTTTACTTATAATAAACAAAGATATTAGACTAACAAAAAAAATCAATGCTGTTATGGAATTTTGTTCAACCTTGCTCTTTACCAAAACATTTCAGACCAAGTATCAAGATAAGTTGAAGTTTCAAGCTGCGTTATAAATAGCCCCTGACTCAACGGGAACTTACTTGAAGATTATCAAGAAGTGCCATGTTAGTGGGCACAGCAAAAGTGTGTAAGAAGTCTAGAGCACCTGCAACTGTGTTGTGGTTGCTTAAAGGTTTTTTGACACGGCTGTTGTATTGTGCATCCAGTGTACAATCTTCTTGCCAGTAACATCTGGGCAATCAATGTGTGGAAAAAATGAATCTTGGGTTTATGGCGTATTTGTGGCCATATACTTTTTTACCTGTCAATATAGTTCAAAGGCAGTGAGTGAGGAAAGTTCAGTAGATGCAGCATCTGTCCTAGATCTCATAGGATGGACAGGATGGTCTCATACGTTTTACTTTGTGTCATAGATCATGCAACACATCTGGGCAAAAGGGCAGTTGCTTTGGCAATCTCAGCCACCATAGTGGCAAAGCAGCAGTATTAGCAAGCAGTGGCTTCATACTGTTGTATTTATTTGTTGAGCTTGCATTGCCCCTTCATTTCACTGACAATTTAGTGCTTACTTAATTTCACTCTTCTTCAGAGTGATCATCACCTTGCATCTTTCAGTGTGGTCAGCCTTCATTTTCCTTCCCACCCAAACCACAATGACATTCAGACATAAAGTGTTGTACAAACATCAAATCTGCACGTGCTTTTGTGTTCATTACGTCTGTCCAAACAGCTCTTAAAAACTCCAGCTGGCATATTTTGTTACTTCAGTTTTCAAGATACTCCTTCAGCAGCAAAATCATCTAAATCAGTGAGGGACACTATGTCAGTATTTGGAGTTGGGCTCACGTTCTTTCCTAAGCAAACTTGAGTTTCATCAGCATCTTGCTTGTAGGAGTAAGAGGCTGGTTCAATATAGGGCTGAGTATCCACAGCTTCAGTGTATCTGTAGTCCTGCTGGCCATCTTCAGGTAGTTCAGCTGGTTCTCTGGGTACAGCTGGCATTAACCAGGTAGGTTCAGAGAGCTGTGAAGGTGACTTCAGCACTGCTACAGATGAAGCTGGTAAAGGCAATACTCTGGGGTAGGAGACATAAGGAGAATTCATAATTTCTGAAGCGGGGGGCTGGTGTACATTTCCTTCTGAGGAAGGGACTGAGACTTGAACATATTTGCCAGTTTCTGGATCATAAAATGTCTTTAAATTAACTTCAGCTGGTAAATCCACTACATAGTACTGACCAGAGTCAGGGTCTTGGAGGAGTTTACGCTGGGTGGAAGAGGGTGCAGGGCTTACTGCTGATGCACCACTGGGTGTCCCTGCGCTGGTTTCTGTGAGAGTAAATGAGGAGTGAGGGGTAGCATGGAGAGGAGGATATTCCAAAGGTGAAGAAGATGCTAGTATCTGTCCAGAATGAGAAGGCTTTCTACCTACAGCCTCTGTATACTCAATCTGATTTTTCTTCTGCTGCTCTTGTATTTTCTTTCTCCTGCTTGCCAGCTTTTTGGCTCGCCGCAGAGCCTTTTCTGTTTTTGGTGGCACAGCGGGAGGCTTGCCTGCTGTTCTCTCCCCAAGTCCCCTGGGCTCCAGTATCTCAGGTTCCCCTGCAGAACCAGTAAGTAGATTACTCTGCTCTGAATCAAGTATCTCTTCTGCAGACATATCAGCTTGGCTCTTTAGTGCCATGTTCAGTAAAGCAGGGTTTGTAACATCCTCTGTCTCTCCGAGGCCAGAAATTGTTGGTTTGTCTGATGACAAACTGGTAGCAAGAGAGTGCATTGTACTGCCTGACCTGGGACTTGTAACAGCAGAGCATGCAAGACTGTCTAACAAAACTGGTGCACCATCTGTATCTATGATGTCCTCTAAAGCTTCATGGGATACAGGAGAATATGTGTGGTCCTCTGATGTGGAGCCAGTCACAGGGGAAATTGTCGCCCTAGTGATTATTTTTTTTGCACAAGAGCCACCTCTGCGATTAGATAAATCATGATTCTTAAAGTAATTAGTCTTTCGTTCTGTGGAATAGCTGGGGTTGTTCTGTGCTTGGTCATTTTCCAGACCTAAATCTGGCTGTGTTAAACTGTGTCTTGCCTTCCTAGTCTGGAGCTTCTCCTTCCTTCTGCAGACATTTTCCTCATTCATTTTCCCAACTTTATTTAACAAAGCACAAGTCTCTTCATCTTCTTCCATCAGCTTCCCTAAAAAAGAGCTCTCTGTGTCTTCCAGAAGACTGGGATCCAGAGTTTCTGAAGTAGATTCAAGCTCACTGGTCTCTTTTCCTCTGTCAGTTGCACCATCCCTCATGTTCTGCTGCCCTCTGCACCTCAATGCCGTCCAGCCTACCTCCTGGGCATGCAACACATTTCCATGCTGCTTATTGTGCTCTACTGGGGGCATAAACCTACTTTGCATTTCCTTATAACTGCTGCTCACAGTATCATCCAGGGAAAAGGACCTGAACAGGGGCAGCTTGACAGCCCTTATTACCTGAGGTGATCTGAATGTGTTATCTTTAATCATAAACAGACTGGGTTTAGTTGAACTTGAAGATGGTGGTGTTTGTGGTTCCTCAGACCTGGCGATGGACATGTCCCTTGTACTGTCAGAAGCAGAATCCATGCTCTTGACCTCTTCTCTTTTCTCTCTCCTTAGGTTCTCTGTCATCAAGGTCCTTTGTTCATTTCCAGTAACCTTCCCCTCCCTCTTCTCTGCTGCACTAGTACCAGAACTGATACAAGCATAATATTGCAGTTCATCTTTCCCAACATCTTTCCCTCTCTCCTTGTGGCTTCTCTTACTATCTGCATCCATTTCACTCTTAGTCCTCTGGCTTTCTTGGAGATGTGCCTTCTGTGTTAGGGGCACTGGTGGAAATGGCTCCTCCTGAAGTGGCTGCTCTACTGTGGAGACAAAAGATTGCTCTGAAGAACTAGTGCTTCTTTTGCCTTGTGCTTCATGGCCAGGTACCACCATATTCATTTGGGTGTCACTGTAAGGCACATCCTCTGCTAGTGAAAGTTGGTTTGGGAGTGTTTTGAAGGCAAAATTTTCATTCTGAAAAGCAACCTGTCTCTCATTTTCCTTACCATGGACACTGGGATTTTGCATTGGCTGCCCAGCTGTTGTATCTGCACTGTCTCTATTGAATGGTTTCAGTGCTGGATACTGTGGAGGTTTTCTTAAATCAGGTTTACTTGATTCATATCTGAACAAGGGGAAGTTTTCATTATTCCTTGTGTTTTTAACCAGATTTTTGTGTTTTGAATCACCTTCCTGCAAGTTGTCTCCAGTTTGGTAAAATAAAAGGTCTGCTGTTGTCTGGGGTGAACTTGAAGTCAGGTAATTTCCTGTAAAATGTCCAGTTAAATCAGTTTTATTGTCCTTTTCGTGAATACTGCTAGACAACACGGAGGTTATATCACTTGATTCATCTTCCTCTGCAATATTGTTGCTACTTTTTTCTTGTAAAGTCAAGAGTGAGGCATTCATTTTTGTATTCTCCTGTATGTTTTCCCTAGTTTTATTTTTCTCTTCAAAGGCCCTTAACAGGGGAGAAGGGGTATAAATACTTTTAACACGTTTACGTACGTCCTTCAAGTTAAATAATAGACTTGATGCTTTCGATTTGAAACTATCCCGAGACCTGTAATCACCAAACATGCTCCCCTTCTGGTCTGCTGATTCCGTGCTCTCAGTTGGAGGAGATGTCAGCAATATCAACTCACTTTCAACAGCATCCACCTCTTGTTTTGGTGGTATTATGGGTGTTAAGAGTTCCGTGATGTTGAAAGAAGGACTAATTGATCCAGGGGAGTTTACCTTTTTAGGCAGAGGATTCATGTTCAGACCAGGTTCAGCACCAGTCACCTTTTCAGACAATGAGCATGTCTCATCACTGGCTGTGAACTTCTCCTTTGAAATCTGTCTCCTCTCTGCTGCCCCTTTTGTAGACCTCTGTTTTCTCCAGGGTGGACAAGTATTGCCCAGCTGAGGACTGAGGGTCTCCTCTTTGGTTAAGGTGGCCAGGTGTCTTGGTAGTGGCGGGCTGGGTGCCTGGGACATGGGTGAGGGTGAAACCATCCTGTAGGACATGGACTGGGGTGAGACAGAGGCCTGAGACAAGGCAGGTGGGGAAAGTTGAGCTGGCATTGGGTGTGGTGGCACAGGAGGAGCTTCAGGGGTAGGGGGCGTTGGCGGATGCCCCTTCTGGGTGGGGGGTGCCTGCGGGACAGGGGGTGGCTGAGGAGGACCCTGGTGTATGTGGGTAGTAGAGGGGGGAGCAGGAGGAAGTGCAGCAGGAAATTCATTTTCTGAAGGGAGGGGGCTCTGAGTTACACATGCAGCTGGGAGGGGGATGCTGAAAGCAGCTTCTGGTGGAGTTGGCTGCATCTGAAAGTCTTTCTCCTGCTTCTTAGCAACAGTGGTCTTGACAGGTGGCAATTTATGTTCATGAGTGTGGGATCCTTTAATAAATGATGCTTCTTCCAGGCATATAAGACCTTCCTTCTTCATTTTTATATCAATTTCCTCTTTTTCAGTCAGTTTTTTGTGATGAACATTCCATGATTCAAAAGCACTGTTTTCACTGTGAAGAAAATTACCTTTTTTTGCTGGCTCAATAACTTTCATGCTTCTGTTTTTTAAAGCCTTTTTAGAAGAACGGGAAAAATTTGACTTGGCTACCTTTGACATCTCAATCAGCACAGGATAATAACCATCAGAGTCAAAATAACTCAAGTCTATTTTATTAGGTCTTTTCTGTGGCTCATGTTTGCCACTGAGACAGTGGCTACCTTGACTAGCCTCAGAAAATTCAGAAAGTTCCTTGTCGTTGCTAAGAATATCTGTGTCATCCCAAGTCATATCATTTCCATGATTTAATTTACATTTTTGAAAGCTATTCTTAATGGGCTGCTTAATGGCTGTCAGGGAACCTCCTGATCCTTGGTCTGCAGTCTTATCAAATGTCTTAATCAATGAGGACACTTTTGAAACATGTTTATTGTTCCTTGGACCAGGGACTGGCAAATTCAGCTTTTTCCTTTCCATGGCAAAAGTATTATTTTTAGCAATCCTTTTCTCCTCCAGAGCACACTTTGGTAACTGCTGGAATGTGGAAGCCCATGCTGTATGTTCATTGTTTCTTGCTGTTAGCTTGTTACAGACATTGCTTTTCTTGATGGCATGGTTTAACGTCCCTGGGGGAAATTTAGCAGAGAACTGGAGGGCAAAGTCAGGTGAAATGGCAAGATCTGGTTCACTGTAAGAGTCTTTGAGTTCTGCCACACACAAACTTTTGAAAGCCCTGTCTGTGAGGCTGCTCACCTCTCTGTCTGTGTCATCCAGGAGACTCCCAATACTTGAGGAGTCACTGTGTCCTTCTGTATGTTTCTTATTTCCCTGCATTGTTCATGGGATTCATGAATGAATTATCCAAAGGATTAATTTCAGGTGTGAAACAGGCAGATGACTGTGTGAGGTGGTTCCAGTTGTTTGCAATTCACAAACACAAAGCAATTCGTCCAGATGTTGCTGCTGCTCATCAATTCATCTTATGGAATAGCTGAAGGAAAGCTCTGCAAAGCCAAAAATTGTAAATTACATTTTCCTATATTAACACTATCAGACAGACAGCATTTTCCAGATGTATCAGTGACTAATTTGCTCCTACATGTATTCTAAACAAGATGCTAGCAAAACAATAAACAACATGAAAAATAATTATTATTTTGGTCAATTCAAGTAGCTAGTAGCTAATTGCTAGACAGTTTAATTTATGGAAAGTGTCATTAAAAAAAGTGGTTTCACCTCAGATTCCTTACTTAGGCTCTTAAACAAGGATGTAAGAGCCAAATTTCAAGTACTTCCCTTTCTATACCTCCAACTATAAACACTTCAAAGTGCTGTGCATGTATTTAGCTAAGAAGGTTAGCCATTTTTTAGTAATAATTAGGGAGAAAGCTTACTCAAAGAATGTCACTGGGTACATCATTGCACACTATGCCCAAAATGAAAGAAAAGTTGATGAATCTTACTTGGCAAGACATCATAATTATAATTTAAAATATTTTGTGAAAAATAGACTTTTTGTAGAAAAGTCTATTTTCAGTCATCTGTTAGCTCATGACTGCAGCAAATTAAGTCTATAGTGATGAACCTGTTTCTATTAGGCCGGAGCTTTCCTATGACAATTATCCTGAGCAGAAGCCTTGTTTAAGAAAGCAGAATGGCACCACAGGTAGAGAGGATTTACTGAGCCTTAGCATGTTCCAAGCAAATAATGCTGGGGTAATATCCTTTAGCCACCCATATCCAGATATAGCTGGGTTGATAAATTGATACTGAAAAGGCTGCTAATATCAGCTTAGCCAGCAGAAGGCAGGAGTGCCTAGGGGACCCTAGCAGACCCACTAAAGGAGCACAGGGGACGTTTGTTTTCAGTTGCAGAACTGCTGGGAGCAAAAGGTAACCCATTCAACACAATTTAAAAATATCATAGCCTTCCATTAATCCCCAATTATGATGCACAGTCAGGGCCCACAGCATTGCAGTTTTTGTCTATCTCCACATCAGTCTGAAGACAGGGTGGGGGAATCTTTGGACGGAACAAGTAAAAGCAAAATATACCCTTCAGCTATACTTAAAATCTATACACAAAAACTCTTTAAAGTTTACTCCGTAACTTCTTTAGATACTTATTCTTACAGTCAAGGGCTTGAGCAGAGCATTGGTGGACAATAAGTTTACCATGAGGCAGAAATGTGCCCTTGTGGCCAAGAAGGCCAATGATATCCTAGTGTGCATTAAGAAAAGTGTGACCAGCAGGTTGAGTGAGGTTCTCCTCCCCCTCTACTCTGCCCTGGTGAGGCCACAGCTGGAGTACTGTGTCCAGTTCTGGGCTCCCTGGCTCAAGAAGGAGAGGGAACTACTGGAGAGAGTCCAACGGAGGGCTATGAGGATGATTAAGGGACTGGAACATCTTTCTTATGAGGAAAGGCTGAGAGACCTGGAGCTGTTAAGTCTGGAGAAGAGAAGCCTGAGAGGGGATAATATAAATGTTTATAAATATCTAAAGGGAAGGTGTCAAGAGGATGAGGCCACTCTCTTTTCAGTGGTGCTCAGTGATAGGATGAGGGACACAAACTTGAACACAGGAAGTTCCACCTAAACATCAGGAAAAACTTTCTTACTGTGAGGGTGTTGGGGCACTGGAACAGGCTGCCCAGAGATGTTGTGGAGTCTCCTTCTCTGGAGACTTTCAAAACCTGCCTGGATGTGTTCCTGTGTAACCTGCCCTAGGTGAACCTGCTTTAGCAGGGGGCTTGGACTAGATGATCTTTGGAGGTCTCTTCCAACCTCTACCATTCTGTGATTCTGTGATTGACTAAACTACAGCAAGACTCAGTTTAAAAGTGTATTCAAGAGCTAACTAAAACCCACTCCTTAAGGAAAGTCTGATCTGTATCTATATTTCCTAGTACAATTGTATCATGAACTTGTGATGAGCTGAAACACCACAGTTCACAACTACAGCAGCTTCTACCTTCTGTACAAGTGGAAGCTGTCTCCATCTCAAGCTTGGATCCACTGTAGAACTGAGCAATCAAATCCAGATCCAGATTTCAGCCTCTCCAGCTGTCCAAATCCGTGATTCTACTTTGGCTCATCTCAGTGAAACTCTTGGAAAGGGCACATTTTTCCCTATGATGAGTCAGTGCTGGTCAAAGTATGAACAGTCAGAGGAACTGGGCTTAATCAGGCTGAATTACTCAGGCTCAGTTGTTTCTTCAAATGAAAACATTCCTCACCTTCCTTTTCTATTTAAAAACCCCTCAGCCAACCTATTTTTAGACTCAAAGTATCACAGTGAATCTTGATTCTGTCCTTCCAGCCATATAATTCCAATGACTTATGGAGAACTACAATAGATTTACACTAGAAATAAAATGAGCTTAATAGAGCTTCTCCATTTTACTTTGTACAAAGATTTTTCAAATGTGAGTTTCACTCCCTCCACTGCACATACATTTTTGTGTATAATGCAGTAAGAAATAAAAGAAGACAAATAAAAGCCACCCCACTCTTGGGTTTGGTTCTTAACTGTTATTTGAGCAGGAAGTACAAGTACATACCTGCCACGTGATTTTGCTTCTTATCTCTAGAATTCCCTCTCATGCTTGTATTTGGCTTCATTTCTGACCATCTTTAGTGAGGAGGTAGAAATAGTCCAGTGATATAGATTCGACAGAAGTAGTGTCCTGGGATGTTTCTGACCTTCAGCATTTTTTTATCTTAAGTGAACTCTGCAATCTGAAAACAAAGACATTTGTTTGCATTATCTGAAGATTATCTCATGCTGTATTCATCCATTTATTTGTGCATTCACATTTTAAAACCATTTTAGGAGTGATTTACAGGATTTCTTACCAAAAGAGACAGGTATCCGTCCCAGAGTGATAATCACCAGATACCCTGGGGGTTTGGTAGCTTGTGGAGTGCAGTCAGGTTCCTGGCAAACAACTATCACAACCTCCAGGACTCTCTGGTAGTCCAAGCAGGGACTTACAGCTGAGTGAGTGATGGTTTCCTGGTAGTCTGCCCATTGCAAAGGCTGGGTGATATCTCCAGGCTAAAAAGAAGAGTTGTGCCAGATGACTTCTTCCCTTTTGCTGTCTACATCCCTGCTGTGCCACCTTTTCAGAGGGACTGTAGAGGGAAATGTGTCTCCACTCCACCTGTATATGCCTTCCTACTGCCAACAAATACAGACAGATGTCAACCTGGTGGACTGGGAACTAATGCAGCTGAGGTTTGAAAGCCCCTCTGTTTTACTGTCCCTGTTGTAAAGGAGAGGTGGGCAGCTGGGATGGTGAGGGGCAGTAAGCAAAACATCTTTTTGCTTCAATGCATGAACAAGAGTCAGGAGATGATAAAGGAAAGTTCAGCTATCGTGAATGTGCATTGCTGCTGTCCTTTTGATGTGGAGACCCCCAAGGTTCAGGCTAGTTTGCTTAATCTCCATTTCCTACAAGGAGAACTGCCTGGCCCTGGGGTAATACAATAGCACATAAATGTAGATACAGTAGATTTTCCTGAAGCAATGGTCTCCTCTAAGGAAACTTCTGTATCAGTGTGTGGTATTCAAAACACGCTGGCACAAGTGGTAACACAGGCTTTCCCACTGGGATGGTCTCCTACACCTTACCTGAGGAAGGACAGTTGTCAGTGTTAGTTTAGGGACAAGCCTGTACCAACCAGAGCTTTCTGTGGTCTGTTTAAGATGTATGAGTGAAGAAAAAAAAAAACAAACAGTAAAATAAAAGAAAAACATCCCTATGCTATGTCTGGTTTCAGCCAGATGTAAAAAGGCATCCCCATTGCAGATATGTACTCAGTTATCTCTTTGCTCAGAGGTTAAATTACAGTTTTACTGCTTCTGTGGTACTCTTAACAATGCAAAGACAACACAGCTGTGGGAGAATGTGATTATATTCTGGATCACTCATCAGGGGGGCTGTTGACTAAATTCCTATGGCACAATGTATGACACTATTGGTGGTGATGCCTGAACTAGGAGGAAGTTTGGCTTTCAGATCTCATGGACAGAGGTCTGAAGAAACATGTTGTCCCTTGTAACCTGAGAACATTTGCTGAAAAGTGAGTAGGGTAACAATAAACATTGATATCATGATGTAATCTCAGCAATTATTTTCCTAGATGGAGTCACTGTTACAAAAACAGCTCAGCACCACTGCTAAAAAAAAAAAGGAATAGTAACTGTCACTGTTTATGAAACCCTTGTGAAGGTCCTTGTTTTGCCCAGCAATAATACTAGTATTTCAGTAGCATAATGTTTCAAGCTGGAAAAACTGTATCTACTCCAAGTGTTCAGGGTACAGATCACTACTAGGACTGGATGGAAACAGCAGCACTGCACTGATATAGTTATCCCTTGTATAGGTGTGATGGAAACTTCTGAACTTTGAGCAAAGCTGGTTTATTAACTTGGTAAAGTCCCATTTCTTTACCTTTTTTGGACAAACATGGCAGTCAGCAAGCAAGGTACAGTGTTTGAGCTTAGGTCAGAATTCAGCTAGTTCAAACATTTAAGGATGTCTGGATTTAGTCTGTTTTCAAGACAGAGGAAAGCAATGCTGGGTGTTCAGAACTGCTCGGGAAATGCTAAGAAACATCTGAGGTGTTTGCAGTAGGTACCATCTGATATGAGCTGCTGAAAAAGCTTGCATGAATGTACAGATTTCAAGAAGCTTAATCAGAAACAAGCCTTCCCTCTCTTTTAAATAGGAAGCTTGTTTCAGTGGCTTTCTTAAGTGCCTAGCAAGTTGTTATTAGGATGTTAAATTGCAGAGACTATTCCTGGCCTGGCACAGACTGAATGTCAACTTTTTTCACTAGATAGGAGCTGGGCAAACCAGCAAACTTGGCTGGAGCGTGTGACATCATTGCTGCTGCAATATATAAAGGGCTGGTTGGTTCCCCCACCCCTCTTAGGCTGGTATTTGGTTGAAATATTGTGCCATGAGGCATCGCGGTGGCATTTTGGCAGCGCCCTTGGGAGTTGCATAGCAGTCTGAAGTCAGCAGCACTGTATTCCCCTTGAGGAGGGGAAGAGAGAGGAAGGGAAGGTATATTTTTTTAATTGTTGTGAGCTGGTTTCTTCATGTAGTGCTCTCTGTATGGCATCCATCCACTGCTCCAGCTCAAAACTCAGAGCACTATGATAACTGCTGGCTGGGGCTTGTTCAGTAGTGTACTCTACACGTAAAGATGCTGCTGCTTTGGTCTTCCAGGGGCTCATCGTGACAATGAATAGTTAGTGCTTCTTACCATGGGAAACAGGAGAATCCCTAATGAATTGATGATTGTTTTTCATAGGTGCATGTTTGTTCAGAACACATATGGGAGCTTATAATCAGATGAGAGGGCTAGATGGAAACAGGCCTGTTCAGCTAGGTTTCATCAGGCTGAGACAATGCTCCCAGGCTGATGGCAGCTCCTCGCTAGCCTGAGTGGGGCTGGCTCAGTGAGCTTTATTGGATATTGCCTGAAAATCCTGCATGGCAGCAGTGAACGGTATGTGAATGGCTATTTAGTCTGCTGCTGTCAGTCAACGATCACGGTACAGCTGTCTTCATTGCACATTTAGGAAAACAGACAAAAAGGTGTCAAGGAGTTAACGGAGACCCTGTGAGTCTTTGTCAAAGACAAGGAGCCAGAAGGATGTCCAGGAAAAATGAAAACTCCTGGAGTCTGGTGAAGAACACCTGAACATGTCCTGTGCTGGGCTGCTTGAACTGCCAAGGGTGTGTGGCCTGGTCACATTGGGATGCATCAGAGCCAAATGCTCTCTCTGATCTGCCCTGTTGCCTGGGCTGCTCCAGGTATACTGCTTCGTTGAGCAGACCTCAGGGCACGTGAACCAAAGGGAAGATCAAAACACTCTCACCATGAAGGAGAGCTGTCTGGCAGGAGAAAGTGGTTCTCCAGACACACTTCCCTGAACTGTCAAGAAAGGAAAATTCTGGATTAAGATGGTCATAAGGCTATTAGCACAAGCTTCCAGTTTCCTCATCCAGCAAGATCACTTTCATCTGTGCTTTGTGGTCAATAAAGGGCAGCCAAAGTGAATTCTTCTCCTTGGGGAAAGGTGAACCACTTTCCTCAAATACAAAGAGCTGCTCTAGTTGATGATGGGTGGAGAACTGGATCTGTCCAGCTAGGGTGAAGATCCCAAACACTGACAGAAATGACTAGCATAGAACAAGGTGACCTCAGCTATTCCAGCATTAGATCTTTGATTATTGCACTGGAAAGCAAGGTGAAGGAACCATGTGTCTGAAACAAAACATTGTAGACTGGGTCCATTTCCCTTTAGGATTTGGCCCAGCAATTGTGTCTCGAACAGCTTGTCCTGGGCCAGAGAAGAGGAGAGATTGTTCTTGACTTTGGGCCAACTTCTGTTCTCAGTTACACTGGTATAAATCTAGAGTCATTTTACTGACGTCAGTAGAATAACTGAGAACAGAATTGGTGACTCTAAATACATCTATTTCCTAAGCCAACACTGGTGCACTATCCAGAAGGCTACATAAGTAACTGTAACCACAGTAAAGTGAAATTTAACATCTCTCAAGAGCCAAACCTCACCCCCATGTGGCATTCAGACCAACATGTGAAGGAAAGGAATACCACATTGCTATGCCACCAAATCATGTCCTCTGAACAATTCTGATTTTCTAACCTGTACCACTCACAGCTGACAATAGCAGTGCATTTGGGATAAAGCAGTTTTGCTCTTTTCTGCAATATTCATTAGAATACCTAGACCTATGTGTGGTGTGGTAGATGTTGTGCAGTCTCAGACTGAACCAATAGAGCTGGCTGCCAATCTGAATTGCCATCCTGTGGACAATACCATGATCTGGAAATGTATTTGTTTGTATGTGTGTGTGGTGGGAAGATGTTCTTACTTAGATTGTTTTTGAAATTTCATATAGGATAAAGATTCTGAAGAGAAATTACATTATAAATGTCAAAATTTCATTCAGAATTTAAAAAAATCAGATTTTTTCACTATTTTTACACTATATGTCATAAGAAGTAGCATGTAATATATACCATAATAGTTAAAATAGCATTTTATTACTCTCCTTTAAGTCAGGGAGAGTGTATGCTATTTAACACTAACTGAAACTTTCGATTTTATTTTCTACATCAAACAATACTTTGATGGTATTGCAACAATTTTGAAATTTCCCTAAGTAACTATTTCAAACTATCAAAAAAATAATTCCCAGTTATTTTTCTAGGGGAAACGTCATTAAAATGAATATGATTGTGATTTTATTTATTTAATCAAAACTTTTTCTTTTTCTGAAGAAAAGAAAGCTGAAGTCTTTTTTTCCCAGTGAGCTCTACTGAAGCTAGTGCATCTGTTGCCATGGGAGCCAGAACCGGGGAATCATCAGACCCACAGTTCAAGGAAGGTCAGTACAACCTGATGGAAGCATGAATGCAAGGATGGAGTGAACCTAGCTAATGAGCGTGTGTTATGTATCCTACTCTGTATCCTTTCTCCAAAGTATGGGAACCTCTTCCAGGCCCCAGCTGGAACACTCATCTCTTCATCAGTTCAGAGCACAAAGCTTCAAACACAGGGAGATGAAGACTTCATGTGCAGAAAAATGGGAGGAAAAGAGACAGCTGTGGAGACTCATGGCAAGTCTCTCTACCTTCCCCTTTCTAGTTCAATGACAAGGACCTAACAGTTATTTTCAGCTGTCTCTGGATTGCCTTTCACAATGTTCTCCAAATGCCCCATCCTGCCAACAGGCCTGTCAAATCTGAAAGAAGGAGATGTTTCACAGAAATGGTTGTATCTAAACTGAAGCTTTCTTGCGACTCCTGTGGACTCCTTCCATTATCTGAGTCCCATCCACTGCATTTGAGGAGTCAGTAACATGCAGAAATGATGGAGAAAGCTAAAGGCACAGCGTGCATGACTAACACAGGCAAAGGGCAGGTGTAGCACTTGACAAACAGCACGAATCTATGAGAATCACAAGGCAAAGACATGATGATCCTCCCATGACTTGAAGTCAGCACAGACAAGTGACATTTAAGCAACTGAACCCAAACAGTGCACTTCTTGGCATTAAATGTCTGACTGGAAAAGGCCACTGTCTGTAACTAGGTCAGTCATTATACACTGAGATATTTATACAGCTCCCCAGTAATATGGTACATAAACACCTCAAGTCTATTTATCCTTACAAACTCTTCACTGCACGTAGGATTTCTGTCTCATTTACAGATCAGCAGCTAAGACCCAGCTTCAACGGATTTGCCTAAGATCAAACAGGGCATCTGTGGCAGGGTAGGGAACCAAATTTATGTTTACTGAATGACACAACAAGAGCTTAACCTTTGTTGGTTATGCAAAAATGTGCCTTCTCATTGCCCTTCATAGGGCACAGTACTTTAGCATGAGTCTTTGCAATAAAAAAACCCTTCAACTGAGTATGGTGCTGTAGCTTGGCTTTATATTGTACAGTAAAATTCATCCAGATTTGCAGGTGACTGACTTACGGCAAAGATCTCAGCTCTTCCTCAGGTGCCTTATATCTGCATCTCTATGAGATCAAGAAGATTCAAGCCTTCCCCACTAGTTCAAGGTGATAACTGGCATGGAATTTGTACAGCCCCCTCACTGGACACTGGCAGGATTTGGGCTGATGAGATAGGTATTCATCTCTTTCATTTAGTCTCAAGCAAGTCTTAGAGGATGAAAGCTTCTGAGTTTTCACTTCCTGAGTGGAAAAAAGGAGGTTTTCCCACAGCAGAGGGAAAGTTGTAGAGTACCACAGCATCACAATGGCTAGAGATAGGAAATGACAAACTGGTAAGGGAATAAAAATACAGAGACAAGAAAACAAATGTAATGGCTTGGATGCCTTGTAAAGGAGCATGCCAGACATCCTGTCATGGGAAAATTGTAAAGATACCAGCAAGTATGTTAGACACAAGAGGGAAGCAGGTGTGTTCTCCTCAATGACCTACACAACGAAATCTGCAGCTAGCAAACAGCCATGCCTCAATTCTCTTTCCAGGCTGGGGATTTTGAAACCATCTCCCACTTACATTGCCCTTCTCATCAGCCCAAACACACCCATGCCACCTGCACTGTCAAGTTTACACTTAAGCTTCTTGACAAAGAGAGTCTGACCCACAATTGCATAGGATACAGTCATAGGAAATAACAGGCTTGCAGAAAAGAAGTAGTATTCTTTTAATGGTAGCCTCACCTACTGCTTTCCTTTGTATCTTCTGGATCTTTCCAGGATTTGGAGAAGGATTTTGCTGAATCTATTTTCTATAAAGAAAAGAATTCAAGCCATTTGTACGTGCTACATAGAAAATTTTTTCAAGTTCTAAGTGGTTTTCTCATCCATTGAATTACATGGGATTTAGGGGCATGCAATATCCTGAAATACTTGTCTTACGATACCAAAGACAAATAGGTAAATGTATCAGAGGAGAGAGGACAGGTGAAGACTTTGGTTTTCAAGGTTTTCTGGCTCAGGATGCAGCAATATACCTATTTCTTACTTACACTTACTTACACATAGCTTTCAAGTGCAGTCAAAAGAGCTCAGTTCTTGAGCAAGCAGTGTGGCGGGGAAGGAAATACACACTTATATACATGCCAGAGCATATGAATCAAGCACCCAACATCCATTCATATAGCATCTTTCCTCTGATGACAAATTGATTTTCAACAATTTGTGATTATAACAGAGCCATTCCATTTGAAAGACAAAAACTATGGCTTGCCTCACTCCTGCCCGCTATCTGGAAGATGGCCATGGGATGGCTATCCACTACGGGAGGACTTTTAGAGGGCAGGGAAGAGCCCACCCACCCTTGCCCCTAGGTGTTATCTCTGGATGCCATAGTATTGTCCTCTTGAGGAGCAAAAGCCAGACAATAATCTTTTCCTGAGCGAGATGGAAGCTCCTTCCAGATCCCTCTTGACTGTGCAACAGGAGGTTTGGGTTTGGTTTGTTGTTTTTGTTGTTTGTTTGTTGTTTTTTTTTTTTCCCTGGGAAATTCAGACTCCCTCTTCCTACTCAGAGATTGATTCATTGTTATGATTTAATGGTATATCCCAAAGGCAATTCCTCATTCTTTTACAGTTAATGAACACGCTAAGGCATTTCTTGTGATTATTTTGTAAAGGATACATGCAAAAAGCAGAAAGAAAAACAACAAGAGTTTTAAGCAGAATCCACACTCGTTCTCTAAGAGACAGGCTAATGACTCAGGCTGAATCAGTCCCTCAGCAACCTCAGTGATGCTGTCATCACAGCGCTTTTCCAGACCATCTGTACCCTCTGAAGAATTCTGCAGGCAGGCAGTAGCATCACCCGCAGCCCAGTGCTGTTACCAGGCACTTCTTCCCCAGACCTCCTCAATTCTCCCCCAGGTGATGATCCTAGCTACCTGTGTATGGCTTCATTCAATTAAAAACCCTGGTCAAGGAATAATGTATCAGTTTTGGAGAAACAGACTAAGTGCTACTGTCACTACTTCAAAGCAAATCTGTCAAAACAAGGAGTCTCAGTGAAGTACACCATGATCAGGAATGCTGCACCTTGGATGTGGCTTGCAGGGTCTAGCTCCCTCTGAGCATGCTGTTGCTCCTGCACCAACATCCCAGATAGTCCTGGGTACTTACTCCAACTTCTGCACAATAGAATCTGATGCTTTGAAACATGAAAAGGATGGGGACAGGGACACACCTGAAATACATTTCAACAGAACAGAAGCCACCAGAAGTGTGCAGAATTGTACAAGGGTCTGTAATGAAGCTGACAGGCAAGTCAAGCTGACCTTAAGGTATGACAGCTTATGACTGATCCAGGTAAAGGTCATAGACAGAGGCACATCTGAGAGTGAGGATCTGCAGTAGCTGTAAACTGCCAGATATTGCTGTTTGCTGACTCTGCTCATTAAGGTGTAGCCAAATGTTAACCATACGCATCTCTTTTAGAGAGTTTCAAAAAATTGCAGGGATTTTAATATTGATCTTTTTGAAGTGGAAAGTTTGAATTAGGTGGCCTTCATGTACCTGACTATCGTAGTCCTATCACAGTTCCCAAACCAGTCTCAGATGTAATGTGTAAGTAACAGTGAAAGCATCCCTGAAACTACTGGGATGTAGTGATGTGAGAGACTGAAAATAAAGATGCATCACTATTTGACCTGCTTGGCTCATAAGAAGACTGGTCTGGCTGTTACCAGATAATTTCGATTAATCATTACTAGCTAATGCCTTCTTGTATATCATTATTTGCAAGCACAGGTGATGGATGATAAAGAAACCTAGGACGATAATTAAATATCTGTTTTCTATGCTTGCCCAAAGAGGAACATTTGGCAGGGGAACCCAAGAGAGAGGGAAACATTACTTCTGGGTAAGGGTTGTCCTCTTATGGCTTCAATGCTGCCTCAGTTTCTCTGGGGCTGCCAGGGGCCAGGGGTCTCAGTGACAGTCTATCTGATTATACAAACTTGAAAACCACAAAAACCTGGCAAGTAGCAACATAGTCACAAAACACCAAGCTTAATACACACAAACAAAAATATATATACACCTATAGACATCTATGTAAAAGCCATCACAGACCCACTCAAAAACATGCAGGCTTGACTGAAGAGGGACAACCTTTTCTTAAGGGTAAAGTTCCCCTACCAGTGCACACATGCAGCCTCCACTATATTCCCTTTCCCCACACACCTGCCAGCTGCCTCACAGACTACTGGTCCCCAAATGCAACACTACCCCAAGCAATGTACACTAGCTCTAAAAGCAATGGACTCACTCGCTTATAGTAGACAAAGTTCTGTGACCTGGCACCTCGACTACAGGCAAGCTGGTACAGTGAAGCCTGTAGCTAAAAACCACTTGCAGAATTTGCCTCTGCCAGCAACTTTCTGTGTGTGTAAACTCAGCAGGACTAAAGAAAAGAAAGACTGATACAGATGAGTGGTATTTTCTCTCAACCTGGCTTACATGGTTAGTTGGCTTCTTTCCTGGTCTTGGAGGGATTTACAGGGGCCTTTTGCACAGCTCTAGTAATGCAAGCACAAACAAGACAGATTTCAGAGAAGCAGGTAGGAATAAGAGGCTACAGAGTGAAATTTCCATATATTTTTGGTTTGCAGTGCAGGGATACATTATACCTGCACACGTCTGCCCAGCTGTAGCCTTCAAGTTCACCACTGAGTGCCTGTTAAAACTGTTTTGTTAACTACGTTGTGAATATGTATGAATATGTATGTAAATACTCTCCTAGTGACAGGACTGGAAGCCTGGAGAAATATAGTTGTTTGGCGGCTCCAACACACTGGAAATCTTTTATTTGTATTTTCTACTGGCCTTATCCTTCAAGCCTTTAACCCAGGGTATTTGCATTTCACATGGTCAGTTCCTTGATGAAGTAAAGGAAAAGAGCCATGCACTTTGATTCTGTCCAGAAAACTTATTTCGCCGCCTTCTCACTTTTCCTTCTCCCCAGCCTCCCTCCCAGCAATAGCAGAGGACTAGTCAGGAACCGTCTAGCTGACACTGTACAAAGTCAGCGTGAACTGGTCATTTTGGCCTGCTGCTGGAACACTTTTCCCTATTAAGATTTAATCGGATTGCCTGTTCATAGGTCATTTTAAAAAAAGCATAAGCAGTTTGGCTTCTCAAGCTCGATTTTAATTATTTCTGTTCTTATTTTGCTGCTGAGTTATGCAGCTAGGCTAAAAAAATGTGGTTCCTTGGGGTGGCAGATTAAGAATTTCTGCAACAACTGGACTCAGAATAGTTTACACCATTTAAGAAACTTTCCACTGATTAAAATTGGATACAAGTCATAGTCACAGTCATTTATAAGGGCCTCTTAGCACTGCCTAGGTATTTTAACTATTCTACTTTTTCAGGCTCTGTAGCATACTAATTGTTTTCTATAAAATATTTACATTACTCTCTTCCTATTTGTTAAAAAAAAAAAGAAATAAAAATGCCTTCAAACCCCTGTACAAATCACTGAAGTTTTTAAGAGTGTTATCTGTGGGCAGGAAATAGTCTGGAAAATAAAATCGATGCATATTTGCTTAAAGTTGCTTACAGCACAATGCGCAGAACAATTAAATGGAGCTTCATAGCAATTTAGTGGTCTTTTTAAAAGATCATACCCCCTTAACAAATAATTATATGTCATAAACAGTAATCACCGCATACAAATCTATATGTATGTCTCTTGCCACACACAGACTTTCAGAGACAATGCTGCATTTTTCAGAGCAGAAAAAAGCTGAACAAAACAAAAGGACTTTCCACCTCTAATCATTGGGAAAAAAAGTAAATGCTGTTTGATTTCTCTTATCTGATCAATTACAAAACTGGCCCTTGAGTGCACACACATTCATACTCTCAGACACCATCCCATTCTTCACCAGTTCCCTGCTTTAAAAACACACATACACTTTCCCCTTACCTTCGTTGCTCCAGCTTCCTGATCAGGGACAGTGCAGTGCTGCACTTTCTTCCCTTAAGTCAAAGCCCCAGCACATTTTACAGCAGCCTGCTTACTATTAGCACTTCCCATTATTGATGTGTTTCAGACCCTCCTTCTGAACATAGTTATCTTAGTAGAAACAACCACTGAAAAATAAATAAAACAATAAAAGTGGAGGAGCTAACCCTTGAGCCCTCGCAGACCTGCCCAGCCAGGTGAAGTGAAGTGAGCAAGGAATCCAAAGTTAGTAAAAGGTATTTAAATAGTTAGCAGGCAAGGGGAAACCAAACAGAGATCATAGTGGGGAAGAGGCAAACATACGTATTGGAATAACCATGCGGTGTCAAGTAACAGACAGATGAAACAAACAGTCATCAGCTATTTTTACATTCAGATTTACCATTGCTAATGCTTTAGAGATAACTAATACAGAAAGTAATGCTGTGCAATTGGCTCACTACCGCCAGTGATTCAAACCTTAAAGCACTCCATTTTTGTTTCTACAGATGGGAGTCAAAATGTTTATTAAGGTCACTCTTAAAAATACTGTGTAAGAAGCATGCATATAAGTAACACTGTAACCAGTTACTGTCCTACTAGTGCTTTTTCATAAATAGCTCATTTCATCATCAAGGTTGGACAAACGTGTCCAGAGTTCTTCGAGTAAGGACCCCATTCCACTGTTCTTCCAAAGCAAACAAGATCAGCCATCCTCCTGGGATGCACATGCCAGCATCGGGTTTCATTTGGTGAACTGTAATAGGATGTTGAGTAATAGGGGAAATATGCTATGAAGTCAACAAGCTAAGTTTTGGTATTGCAGATATAAACAATGGATTGTATCCTGTGCCATGCTGCGTGCACAGAGCTCCTTACTGTGCTCTCCTGGGGCTCTCTTGGGGCTCAGCATCACACTGGACTGGAGCCACAGCCTGCAGCAAAATGAACAGCATAATCTCCCACAATTACAGCCCAACTCCTGCTTCCATGGCAGAGCAGGGCTTCCCATGAGCCCAATGCTCATTTGCATTTTAAAAAGGGCTGCTAATTACATTGTTACAGCATGAGCAAGGCAACAACCATGTGGTGTATGCTGCCTGAGAATCTCCAAGCGCCAGAAGGCTTGTGATGAACTAATCTTCTCTGTGATCCAAGAGCAGCCTAAGCTTAGCAGTCCTCAGAGAGACAATGACCTACCTTCTCCAAAGCAACCTTCAGTTTTGAAGTCCCACTTGGGAGAGGTGTATCATTCATCTTAGATCCCATCAGGAAGATTTTGCAAAGCCTACTCTACCAGACTCCTGGTCTGGGCTTTTGGTGCTCAAGCACTTCTTGTAACTCATCCCAAACTGAATAGTAGTCTTGCCAAACATCGGGGCACTTCTGCTAAGTTCTGGCCCCAACCTGCACACTTCCAACATCTGCCCATGCCCTGCACCCATGAGAGCACTTATGCACAACGATCCGGTACATCAAGAGTCAAGGGCACCTTATGAACGGAGACAGAGAGAACTGGTGCATACTGAAAAAAACAAAAGAAGTCTGGGATGAAAACAGACAATGGAAAAGTAGTTTTCAGGCACCCACTGCTACTAATGTAGGCAAAATGGTCTGTATATTTGTGTCTGTCTCTCCCGCACATTTCTAAAGAGGAGTGGAATGTATTTCTGGAATACTTGTGCTAAAAATAAACCCAACCCTGCTGTCTATGAAGAGAGGCAGGTATAGCCCTGCTTTCTGTAAGCCCATGAACTTGTGAACTGCTTAGAGACTGAATCACAACTAGAAAGACCTTTTTGGAAATTTTAACTGCTAGTGCAGGAAGGATGGCTGATTACTTGGAAAATCCAAAACAGGCCTCTCACATGAAAGCAACTGGGCTTAACACTTTTCATCATGATGAATGTGTTTTACAGACTCCAGCTTTGAAAGGACTCAAATCTTGGGATAGGCATTATGCTTATTCAAATATGATGATAATAAATACATATATTTGCAGATTCAGTGCTCAGATGAGACTCTGGGATCAGATGGTCTGTCATTAAAATAAAACCACTTCTGGGGAAAACTACTGAATAACACACAGTAAACACAACCCAGTGGCACTTAGATGTTGTTATCCTGCTCCCAGGAAATTTAAAAAGCAGAAATTCCTGCTGCTTCCTTTCAGTGGCATAGAGCAATAACAGATCTAACAGATCACACTGAACTTTTGTAGACAGAAATTTGGACTGAAATTCTAAATTTATATGAAAAAAGTATGTAATTTGCCCAAATAACGTCAATGGAAAATGAATGAATGTATGTATGTACATGTAATGAACTCCATCTTTCACACACACGCACTTCAAACTTGGTATGCTTGGCAAGGCTGAGAATACAGACATGAGAGCCTTATGCAAGAGCAGTAGTTTTCAGCCTTTTCCGACTTGTATCCTATCCCTTAACACTTTGTCCAGGGAAATAAATGGAGTTCTGCACTACTGAGATAGTTTTTTTTTCTGTTACCTTAACTGCAAATCCCAGAGAAGTCATAAATAGAGCCCAAGGGGTCAATTGACTGATCACATGCAAGAAGTTCCTGGTACATGGAAACCAAAAGGTGGAACTGATTATAAACAGAAATGAAAACATGCCATTCTAGACTAGGAAAATGCAAGCATCAAACTGCTTTGGTTGTAGGAAGTAAACGGTTTATAATTCTCTTGGCATTAACAAGCAAGGGGTGTATTTAATAACCCATGAGAGTAATATGACTATATTGAGTTTTCAGTTGTTTGCTTGTAGCAAATGCAGGTTCGGTTCTTACCTGGCATTCACAGACCAAGTGCTTTGTTGACTGTTAATCATGGTCAGTGCAATAACTTCATCTCTGGGCACTGGACAGATGAATACAGAACATCAGCTGATCAGAACAGCCACAGGGTCATATTAGCTGAACAAAAGCAGTGAACCAAGGACTAGAACATGTCTCACAGCAGGACAACACCTTCATCTGCTCTGCATGTTGATCCCCACACCTCCAGGTAGATATTGCTGTGCCCCACCTGAAGCCTTGCAAGGCCTATGTTTCTCTGGTGGCATTTATAGCACCCACATGTCTGCTCCTGGATGCGCCCAGGAGTACAGCAGCAATGCAGTACTGAGCAAGGAGTCATGGTGCAAACCAGATGCTGTTCCACCTGCCTCCTTGGGACAGGCCAAGCTCTGCCAACTTGTTTTCCAGTGTAGGATAAACACTGGAGGTAACTTAAAGGAATTAAACTTACATAAAATTAAGGCATTATTTGCACGTTAAGGAAAGTAACACCAAGGAGGCCTCCAGGGTGGTGTACAGCTGGTATGTGTGGAGTGTCTTCCATGATAGTTCCCTGAGCAACACAATCTGCAACCCTGAAAACCACGCGGGGGGTGGAATGGAGTGGAGACTCCGTGGCCACGCTCTGCAGAGATGGGAACTTGGTGATACTTCGAAAACTGACAAGCTGTACTTTTGCTACCCTGAGCCAACAGTCTGTCATATTTTGACGAATATACTGTCCTTTGTGCGAATTTTGCTTGTCATAAATTTTACACCAATCCTAATAAAGGTATGTATGACTAGAGTCACTCAAGCTCCACCTTGAAGGTAAAAAACAATATAAAAGTAGCCTAAGAAAGGGGGGATGTTAGGGAAGACACCATCATTTATAAGTCAGGAGGGACCCCACTGCAGACCTCTGACTCCTGGGATCAGTCGACGGGCTGAGCCTTTCTTCCCCCCCATAGGGACGCCGTTGGGTAAGATTTGAACTTCCTTGAGAGCACTTTCAGGACTTAGAAATCTCTATAGAGTTGCTTTTAACTTAGTGCATTGGTAGTTTATAAACTTGACTTTTGTGTACACACACTTTGCAGACAGTGTATTCATCACTGGCAATCCACAAAGAACCTGTACTCTGTTGCTTTAAATAAATTGCACTTTTCATGTAATCAGCCGCACCGTTTCTCACTGGGCATTGTATAAGTCCACAGATAGTGGCTGGATGGGAGCGCGGCACACTGAGTGAATCTGAGATATTGGACTCATAGTGTCAAATTGGACATTATTCAGGACTTAAACCTAGCTGCTCCCAGCCCCTCTAATATCTGAGGATAAGCTGGAATGCAAGGGGGTTTATCTCCTGCTAAACTACTGCTCTTAACGCAACATCCAGCAAGGAGGCTCCATCTCCACAAGACCTGTCTGGATGGGTAGGTGGTTGCCAGTTCTATTACTTTCCTGCGGCATGTCAGCAAATCTCTTCCTTCCATGCTCAAATTGATCTGAATGCACACCTCCTTTAATGATGGAAATACTCCCAGTTTCTAGGGAGGAGGCACTCCATATGTTCATCCTCTTGGCAATCTTTGCATTTCACACCTTGCTGGAGGAGAGAGAGTGCCTGAAAATGAGTTGAGGTCTCCAGTTTTGCATTCTCCTCTAGGAGGCACTGCACTTGCCTGAGCATCTGTATATTTTCTACAAAATGCAAAAGCATTACTGCTTCCTCTTGTAACTGGATTTTGTACAAAAGCTCTAGTCAGACCTACCTTCTTCCCTGATTCCAGGAGACAGCAGAGACCCAAGGGTTCTGAGGGAGGAAGATATCTCAGTGTTGCTCTAGGTATTTTCTCACCTAGAGGGGAACAAGATCAGGGCTTTATTTTTCGCTCAGAGCTGCCTATTAGCCAACACAGGCTGTGCTGCACCTGGTATCATGGGAAATGACAAGTAGATATCTGCCATATTCCTCTCTGCCTGTATCCTCTTTTGGGTTCAGCCTCAATACACACCCAGGTTTGAACCAACTTCTGTCCTGACAAACCCAGCTGAGAAGATGCAGTTAAGGACAGAAATGTCCCCAGCAGCAGCTGCAGTTCTGCAACCTCTTCCCTTGAGGCCATTTCTCCACCTTGCTGGAACAGCTGTTTAACCACCCCTTGTGCTGCATTTGTGCAATGAGACAGGTGCAGGACTCACCCATAGCCTCTCTCCATGGCTACTACTTAGGGCTCAAACCTTGCCAGTAGCTGGAGTTTACTGGACCCAACTCCAGAGACTCCTAGAGCTCTGATAAGGAGAGAAATTTTCATTTTTTAAGACCTTGGAGCTTTTGTTATTTGTCTTTATTGCAGCTTTGAATGAAGCCTGGCAAAGCAAAATTCCTCTGCAAAAGGAAGCTCTGGAAGAAATTTCATCATAGTTAAAGCAAAAAGAAACATTTCCTTGATTTCAGCTTTCAGAATTTTATAATATGGCATTTAATATAATACAATACCAAAATTATTTTCATCCTGCTCTCATAAAGTAGTAAAAGATACTATTTTCCAACAAACAAAATGCTATGATTCTTCTCTGAAATAAAATTTCTCAGGAAACTAACAAACTTTGCTACATTTCAGCTTCGACTGCATTTGTGATCTCTGGCAGATGTTCCATCATCTTTTTGTCTATCTTTTTTAGCTCTGTGAATATGACTTTAAATTTAATTTTTAAAGAACTTCTACAGTCTGATCTGTTCATTCTGCTGCTGCCCCGTCAATATGATCCAGATTCAGCTGACTCAGAGGCAACTCTTCTAGATTCTAACCCCAAATACTCATCCTAAAACTCTGGGAGATGCCCAGCCATGGCATCAGATTGGGGCTCAGCAGCCCTCTTATGGCTTTCAGGGGCAGAAGTTAGGCTAGAAGGACTCTAAAGACACAGCCTCAGGGACACTTTTGGCAAGGACGTCAGTCACAACCACATACAACTTATATACCCCAAGTCAAATTGACTCCAGTCAGGAGCAAAGTCTTGTTTTTGCCAGTAGGACAGCCACCTCACATACATTGATCATATATGCAGAACACACAAAAGATGCTTTGGTATAACTGTTTAACTCTCAGATACTCTGCCAAGAGCAGGAGACATAGGTAGCAGAAAATAAACTTACTACAGGAAGTGCTAAACACCAGAAGATGGCCAAATTATTCTGCAAGTAAAGGTTTAATCCTGCAAAGCACTGTTCTACCTGGAACAAATTTCAAAGACACAGCACTACTGAAAATAGCCAAAACCCAAGTTAGGTTCCCATCTGCCCACTGGGCACCGATTTACTTTGAAAGTCTTTCCCTTCCAAGCCATAAGGAATCGTCAGTGAAATCAGCAGGAACTGACAGCACTTTGCAATTTGCAGGAGAGCTTCAGCCCATTCCAGGACATGCACTGAATCAGTCTTTCAAGTAAAGGTTAGGAAATGTGCACACTTGTGACAGGTCAGATGAGGGAAAAAATGCCTGTAAATAGTCTGAGTGTTCTAAAAATTAGTTCTCTTTAAAAGCATTATGTAGAATGCCAGTGACATTTAGAGATATTAGGACAAATGCATTAGGCATTTTATAAACATAGCTATAATCCACCTAATTTAAGAAAAGAGGCTGGAGGAATGTAGAGTTACTGATCTAGCATAAATATTTCCTATTTACAAATCACAAAGCAAAAGCCAGAGACCATACACTAATTAAAATAGCTGGATAGCAACGATGGGAAACATAAGGTGCTATTTTTAGGGGATCATATGAGAGCCCAAGCAGCTAGAAGTCTAGTCAACCCAGAGGTGTCACATGGCTGCTCTCAGAGTGCTTTGCACTGTATCTCCCCACCGTAAACAAGGTGAACTAGCCAGTATGATTTTTCTTCCAGCATTCTCCACCTCCATCCAGCTTTCATGCAATACTTGGCATTTTACACAACACGTTGGATGAATTTCCATGGAAGTTTCCACAGAACCACTAATCCTGTTCTGTGCCAGGTTCCTTTGCATCTGAGAGATGGGTATTGGGCAGCATTTGCAGAGCTGACTCCCCCCAGATGTTGGGGAATACTGATATTTTACAAGCAGAAATTGTGTTACGCTGCAGTAGAGCTGGTACTGCAGAGATAGGTGTGGTTCAAATGTGGGTTTACCGCTGGGTGGGGAGAGGTGAAGAAAGGAAAGCTAAAAAAGATTAAAGGAAAAGAAAAAATTAAAACTTGTTTAAGGGTAATGAGTTTGCCTGAATTACATTGGTTTTCATTTTGTGGTTTGCAGAGTACACTTGCTGTGGGCCAAGAAGAGGAAACAGCGAAGCACAGCATAAGAAAATATGAGAACTTTATTCCTTAGTAGGCACTGAACTTTCAAAACATATCTGCATTATCTCAAAAACTCATAGCACAGCAGAATATGTTCAGAAAATACTGCAGTGCAAAATGTCTACCTGCATGGTTTTGTGCTGGAACACTGGTGGGCAGCGAGGGGAAGTCCAGTTTGGCTTAGGAGGGAGGTTTCATGCCAAATACGAATCAGACAGAGAAGGAATTTAAATTTGCACTTCCTCCTTCTCAAGCCAACTCTCATCCTAGCTCTAAAACCTTCCCAGAAAAGGAGTATTGGAAACAAAAGGATTTGAAAAATATTTCAGTTTTGCATATCTTGGCAGGAAGCCGGGCACCAATAGTATGCAAGCCACAGCAAAAACAATTGGCTAACCAGGGCATCAGAAGATCCGAGCATGCTAGTTAACTGCAAAAAGCAACATAGCTTTTTGTCTTTTCCCATGCCACTAATCCAAAGAATTATAATACTGTATTTTCAAAATGACTTCAAGTCATGTTTAAGAAAAGTAACCTAAAATAGGCATTCAGTAAAACAGGAAGCACTAGAGAGAGAACTAGAAGTTTATGCCTAGCCTTTCAGAAAAAGCCAATGTGTAATTGTTCAAGGTTTTGCTGAATGTCAGAATAGAAGATTAGCAAGCTAACAGATGGTGATGCAGTGAGATTATCAGTGTTAGTGGGAGGATTTCACACAAACACAGAAAGGCCAAGAACGGCTATAAACCTGGCCTGAAAGATAGCAAATTTGATTTTCTGCAGAAGAGTGGTAAATAATGACTGAGAAGAAAGGATTCAAATGAGGAATAGAAAGTAACCACTGCAGAAAAGCAAGAAAACAGAAACGCAGCATTAGAAACAGAGCTCAGTTGTGCAGATGCACTGCAGAAATCAGTCTCAGCTCCTCTGCCTGCAGTACACCTGGGCTGGTCAACACAGCCCAGGACCTGGTTCCAAGGTACTTGGCACAATCTGCCTAGGGAATTGGATGGACTGGAAAACTAGGGATGGATCTTCATCCTTTCCCTGTAGCTGAACTTAGAGAACAGAGTCAGTGAGATATGTAGATAGGAAGACAGCGTCAGAGAGCCCCCTAAGAATCCTAAAAACTATGTCACAACCCCTTAATGAGGATTAACCAGGTCAGTCCCAGGTAATCAGAGACTACTCTTAGCAGTAAAGTGATTCCTGGGACTGAAATTCACTGTGCCAAATGTACTAAAGTGGCTGGTATTAATAAACTGACAAATGGAAACAAAAGAATTCTTCTTTAATCTTATTCCATTAAGGAAAGGGCATGTGGTTTGAATTAAATCATATAAACCGCTGACTTCTGGCACTTTTTAAAGGTTTTGTAGTCTGCAAAACTCATTAGAAAATCTATGCTGTCAAATATTTGAAGAAAAATATAATGAGAATAAAGAGATAAATATTATCTTTTTTGAAATGTCACAACAAGTTTCCTTTAAACTTTACAAAGGTATTCTAGGCAAAAATATAAACATAAAACAAATAATAAAATTATTACTGATGAAAATTCTAATCCTGCAAACACGTATGTGACTAATTACCTTTCTGCAGAGATCAGCGGCCCTTCTCTTAGGAAAAAAACTAAACATGTTCGCAGAATCAAGGCTCTAAGCAAATACGTAACATCACTCATACAGATATTCTCAGTGATTTTGGCGGCAGTGTTTATACACATTGTAGAGCACAGACTGAAGCATTTAAGCCCTTTAAGCTCAAAGTGCATTTTTATTGCAATCTTTTTGCCCAGTGACAGAAAATATTGCTGTTTCAAAATACAGCAGTAATTTCCAAATCCAAGGTATGTCTGAAATCCATTAAGAAAATGACTGTGTATGCAGGCAGGCCTGAACAAGGAGGCAAGGTTTGATGTCTCCACTGATGACACTTTCAACAATGTCTATGTCATTTGTGATCACAAGTCCCATTGATATTCCAACCATGCTGAAGGACAATAGCCCCTCAGACATTTCAGTGTGACGCATGGGAGATGGATATTTTGGAAATTGATGCTGACTGTAGAAATAGCCTGTCAAATGTGGCTGAGCCAGCTCCAATCAACAGAAACCCTCGCAGAGATATGAGTGGGAGCTGGAATATGCTCTGCTTGCTTATTGCTTTAAAGATGGAGTTTGTGCTGTTCTCACAGAAAGGATGCTAATAAGACCTTGGACTAGTCTTTTACCAGCCTAGTTGGGCATAACAAGCTTGAAACAGCAGGAAAAAATAAATCTTTAGCACTTCTGAAAGTCTACAGATTTTCAAGAAAACAAATGAAGAAAATAATACAAATCTTCTGTGTTAATAATGCAATACTAGAAAATACAAAGAAAACAAGGAATGGGTGGTATAAACAGAAATGATAAAAAGTTATTTAAACAACAGTATTTTTACATTGTTCAACATGAGATGCTTTGATGTATAGTCAATTCCAGTGTCCCAATCCACATTTTCCTTTGTACCTTTCACAGTTTTACCATTTATTTTGGCATCAATGTAAAAAACTATAGTCACCAAATTCTTATAGTTGCCTTCAAAAATCATTTGCAGACTTACTGTTTCCACAGGATACTTCAGATATAATCACTTGGTCCTTATGTTTACTATTTGAGTTATATTAGTTTGTGAAGTTAATGAGATTTTGATAATATTCATCAAGTATATTAGAGGTTTCCATTGTGGCCAGTACCAGAGTAAGCAAGTGCCTAACCTTGCACTCAGAGAAGATGATCTACAAATCCAGGCCCATGTATCCAGGTCCTGTTGTTTAAGACAAAAAAAAGCCTAACAACTGTCAATTTGAAAAAAATCACGCTGCAAAACACATAGAGATTCATATTAAATACTTCTATTGGAATACTTTCCAGATCTTATGTTTAGTTAGATATCTACAACATGCTGTGTAGACATGTTGTTAGAACTAGACTGTATGCTCAAGGTGACACTGAGAACCTATAGAAAAGCCAGGAGGAGAATTTAGCTTTCTCCTCTTCCAGAAGTACTACTCCAGGACTATTACTCAGCTTATGCTGAGTCCTAGATGGGAAAACCTCCAACGAAGGATTTTTATTAGCACATTCTGCCTTTTGCAAATTGATAAGGTATGATCATAATGTCTTTGCACTTTTGTCTACCTACTAGTAGTATTTAAAAAGTGTCTATTGCTCTTGAGCCTAGAGCTGCACAAACAACAATAATAATTAATAACTTCTGCAATTATCTTCTGCCAAATGCAATCTTATCCTCTGCTTCAACTGGATACATTCATCTGTCTTAAGTTGTTGTCTAGAGTTATTAGGCACTAACTATTGATATGTTTCATCCCAAAGGTGGTTCTTTGGGAAACTTTTAAGCTCTATAAATAGAAGATATTATTATTGGCAGTGAGCAGAAATACAACAATTCACCCTCAGGGGACAGAGACACTCAAGAACACTTGTTGCAGCCTTTGAATGCATGGGTGGTTCACAATCAGTGATGTGAGGGAAAGAAAAATTCTAGTGCAAGATATCCTATATGAGCAAGAAGATGAGATCCAGTGGATGAAAACCATCACACCCAGTGCTGGCCTTTTACAAGTTTAACCTGACCATCTAGGCTCCCTTTCTCATCGATGGAGGTTAGCAGACACCTCTGGGAGGTCTGAAATGCCGTTCTTCCCATAGGAAGACCCAGTCTCAGGATACAGTCCTCCCTGCAGATGAGAGAAGAAGCCTTCCTGCCCAACTTAGCCTAGGCACTGAGTGCTGAGACAGCTGAAGAGAGGTGGCAGGACTCTGTTCCCCAGAAAGGGGACTGAAACCCAGCAGTGGCTGAGATCCCCAGTTTGAGGAAATACAAACAAAATATGCACAAGAAGACATGTAAAGGGAGTGGGGATACTGGGAAAGTCTTAAAAAAATGGAAAAAATAAAGGGAAAACTAGGAGAAACAAAACAACCAAAGTAATTGTTTTTCTTTTAAACTTTGTGGGTCTGGTCCTATTTCTATTGACTCCTTGAGAATTTGCCAGCAGGAAATATGAGCAGATGAAGATTTTATAGGATCAGATCAAAGGCACCTAAATGAATTAAACATTCTCCTCTAAGTTCCTTCATTTCAACCTTCTTAAGAAAACCACACTAAGCTGTCACTTCCTGAGGAGCCCTGTGAGCAGTCCTTCTGTGCTGCTCTCAGTGCTTGGCAAGTACCGTACCCTCACGCTGCCTTTGCCAGAAGCTTTTGCTTTCAGACAGAAGTGTCATTCTTGACCACTGCAATGCAATGGGATTTAAGAGCTAGGCTAAAAAGAGGAAGAGAGAAGGTGGACACTTAAACTGCTGGCAAATTTGAGCAAGACATGGTGCTATCTCTTGCCAGCAACAACTTTGCAAAGTTAAGGATGTTATATCTCATTTCAAAATGAATCAGGAAACAGCGTTTCACCCAGAAAGATGAACTAAAGAGATACGTACCCAGTTGTCCTCATAAAGGAAATCTGCCTGTGCTGAGGCCTTCCTTCCCCCACGGTGGCCAAAAGGACTGTGTGAAATGGCAGGGCTGCGGCAGCGTGCCCTGTGTGAGCGAGGGGTGCTGAGCAGTGCTGGCAGCAATACCCCCAGGACGGACACCCAACCCACCTCCCCTCGCCCCATGGGCCACCAGCACTGCGGGCATTGCAGCATGACAACATAGCTCCCCTTCCTGCATAATCAGATGCCTAAAGGGCCTTTCAGGCAGAGCCCTTGCTGCTGACAGGAGTGACAAGCAAACACTGCCTTCCCCTAAAAAGACAGGTGCTGTTTTCCAGTTAAATGAGCCTTTAAGTCTGTTTCCCTTCACTGTTCATTTGACAGCCCTGGAAAAACTGCATGTCCTCAGCTTTCAGTATGCTGAGTACAAGGGCTGAAGGACAGAGGAGAGGTTGGCAGTGGCTTGGCCCCACTTCAGCAGCTCTCTGCCTGGAGGCAGGAAGGGGGATGAGTTCAACTCTTCATTCATCAAATCACAGAATCACAGAATCACAGCATCGTTATGGTTGGAAAGGACCTCCAGGGTCATCAAGTCCAACCAAATGAAATATTTGCCTTAATCATACCTCATTCTTCTCCAGAAGAACTCAAACAAAGGTCTAGGACAATGCACCCTGCCCCTACCCAGCCTCTCTTGCTTGTGCCAAGAGCCAGGGAGCTCAGGTATCGGGTAAACACTCACACAACAGTGCTGGACCCAATGGTCTGACCAGCCAGGCCTGGAAAGAGGGTGGAAAATCAGTGGCCATTACCAATTAGGCTTCTGAGAAATGCTGCTAGTTAGAAGATCTTTGATTAATACCAGAAGACAAGAACCCCTGCCACCTAGAGATAGACATTTGCTGCCTAGTAAAAATGCCATGATGGAAACTATTTATGCAGTCTCTATTAAAAAGTCAGATTTTTTTTGCAGTCCTCTGTAGGGGCTGCACTGTCCACACAATCAGACAGGCCACCAAATCCAGGTGGATGCAGGTGCCATGGTTCAGCCTAACCTTCCTCATATTAGTCTAGCATCTGTCAGGGTGTGCCTCATCAGGTTAGCCTCCTGAAGAAGAAGATTCAGGGAGGTCCTTTGTGCACCCATTTGACTGGTCTTTATGCCAGATGATCAGCATAAACCTTAATCCTCTCCCCCATGCAAATCCTATTATTCAGTGCCTTGCAAGAATATCAGAAAAAAATATCTTGTCTCTGATCGTGGCCAGGATTCTCCTTCTGCTGGTATATTTTGTGTGGCCTGTAGTTCCTAGGCTGTGGAAATGGCAAAAGAAAACCCTATCAGTTGTCTGTCTTACAGGCTGAAGAATTCTACTTATTTAATGTCTTCTTATGGAAGAAGAAATTCTTCCACACTTCCACTCTCTGTACCTTCTCTTATGACCTTTTTCAGGTGACAGCAATTACAATAGTGTTGTGCCAGTTCAGCCATCATCATTTTATGCTGCCTTCAGTTGCCTCATCACACAGGCCAGCACTGAACTCAGCAACATCACCTCGCAAGTCAGCTTTCAGACAGTCCTGCCACAGGTTCCTGTGGGCCCAGCTCCTCCACTGCCCACTGTGATGCCAGCATCACCTGCTGGACACAACAGACAGAGATGGCTCCCTCAGTGGCCCTTCACATGGAGGAACACCACCAACAGAGCCCAGCAAGAGGCAACCAGCCCTAGCAGAAGCCACACCCAACAGAAAGCTCTCCCAACTGATTGGCTCCTGGTTGATATAGTCCTGGTCTCACCCACCACCCCAACCACAGCCACCTGGGTGAGGTCAGAGCCACAGAGACACAGGTGGACCAGGTTCTGCCTCTGGAACATGAAGCCAATAGTAAAAACAAAACATTCTGCTAGGTTGTGACTCATTCACAGGTCAACTCCAACTTGGGGCCCACAACTTGGGCCCAGCACTTCACATAGACAGTATTCAGAATGGATTTACATTGTCACATAGTATTATTCTTGATCCCTTTCACAGTCTTCTGTTTTCCTTTCTAACTGCTGAGCATGAAGCAGGCATTTTGGAGGCAGGAGTCTAGCCTATCAGCACAAAGAGACAGATATAAAAGCCAACACAGCAATATGTTTCAGCAAAGCATCTTGGAAAATCCCACTTGTTTTAGCTCTCTACCAAGACAGTTTCTCCAGGCTACTCCATGAGGATATGGTGCATCCACAACAGAGTCAAGACCTCAGTAACTCCTGATGCCACATGTGGAATTTATCACTTGGTTTAATTTGTCCATGTTCTCCTTAATTACTCCAATTTCCCATACCTGATATTAATCCTAGCAACTATCACTAATAAAAACCTGTCTCTTTTTCCAATGAATTTGCTATTCATTGCCAAAACACCAGAGACAGGAAGCACTGAACTTGTGTCCATTAATTTGCATTCAGTGTACACTGTATCACTGATGCAGGATTGGTCATACAAATGCATAAACACAGATAAAGGAATGAGTCAGATGAGGAAAGTTATTTACAAGTACCTGCAGCTTCATCTGGCACTGGCGATTTCAGGGCTTGATGCTACAATCAGTACAACATGGAGCACTCTGCCAGCCTTTGATGACTTAGTTCTTAGGCACAAGATCAAATTGTTTGGACATTTCTAGGCCTCCATCTTAGTCCTGGGAGGGTTTGCAGAGTATTTGGTCTATGCTGTACTGAACTGAATTCAATCTCACTGAATGCCTTTCTGTTGGCTGCTGCTAGGTTTTTGGTTACCCAACTAAGACAGGTGACATTCAAGTCATTTAAGGACTGAAGTGCCACCTTACCAAGGGAATTTTGCCAGCGTGCGGTGCACTGTGGGAGTGTGCTGCAGGGACCTCAACCTGGCACCTAGCACCATCACTCTGGCACTAGAAGGTGTCCAAGCACAGCAGTGGCAGTGATGTCAGGGGGAATCCGCTGCACTGAAAAGCTGTGTCCCAGGGGCTGCAGCAGCTCAGGTGGTGGTGTTCACAGGTGTCTGCACTACACTTTGCATCACAGAGACACACTACTAACAGCTGGAGTTCCACAGGCTCATAAGACCGAAGCCCAAACATTATGGTAAGACACCTGGAAAAATCTTCCCCTAGAAGTTCTTGTATGTCTCTTGTGTTGCTAATCATTTTATCCCAAGAATGATCTGTTTGCCTTGAAGTCAGAAATCCTTCCATTTGTGGAGTTAATTCACAGTCTTAACAACACTAGAAGGCAGGTTTTTGCAGTCAAGTGTATTGCCACATTAATAACTTCAGAATATTACATGAAGTACAAAAAGAAAAGAAAATAATAGATTAACAGAAGAAGCCTGCATGGCACACTAGAGAATTTAAGTGCCATTTTATTACACATACCTTAGAGTTAAAGTTTTAATTTTATTTTAAAAGATAGCAATATATCATTTTCATCCTCAGTGTTCAAAAATACTTAGAGAGGATGATTTGTTCTTTGCTGTAATCTACAGGACAAACAAAGCTGTAGTCAAGTGATGTTGGACAAATCCCTGCCGTTTAGCAGTGATAATAGAATTGTTATTATGTTTGTATTCATTATTTCTCTAATAAGGGACTTTTCTCCAAGGATCCTTATGTACTTTAAATACAAATGAATGAGTCTTCTTTAATCTCTGGTGAGCTGTTACGCAGTCTTATTTTACAAAGGGGTTACAAAGGAGAACACTGAGGTAGAGAAGGGTTACTGACCTTACTTTCACAAGAATTGACTTTGAAACAGTTCCTAGTTTGCCTCAGGTCAAAGCTTTAGCTCTAACTCAGAGGCAGCTCCAGGAATTATTCCCAGCCCCCTTCTTGGGACATGTCTCCTTGTCCAGATGTATGACTGCATACGTTCATACAGTACAAGTACAGTAAGCACTGCCGCTTGCAGGTTTTACTTGCTTTGCTGAGCCGGCACTGAGGTGCTTTTAAAAGTGGAAAGGCATTCCAAGGCATCATTTTCTTTTACAAGCTGCAGACATTTGCCTCTTAGTGAAGGTCACCAACCAGGCATAGAGATCTTGGTGGATATCACTGCAGCACAGTTTCCAAATGGCTCCTCAATCTAGCAGCTCTCCCCACTGCCTTATATTGCAGACCAGCAGAGCTATATTTGGAGACAGATGCAGGGGTTATGTTCCAAGGGCCTCAGACGAAGTAAGTTCAGAGTGTGTTGTCATGATGGACGTGCACACATGTGCCCTAGCAGAGTAGAGGTCAGCCATCATTCATGAATATGTGGAGACCCCTTACAGTCCAGTTACAGCATATGCTAGTAACACATGTTTCTCACCCACAGTGCTTTCTCCCCAGTAAGCTGCTACATTTTTAATGCCTCCATTAGCTCTTGGAGAAATTGACAGCTTCAAGTCTTTCCCTGCAATGAACTCCAATGTGGAAATGCCATGCAGCTGTCAATCACAAGCCAAATGGCTAAAGATTTTGAGACAAGATTTCAATTCCAGAAGAGGAAGCCTGTCTAGTCAACCCTACACCTTTAATATGATTATTAACTATTCATAAACAGCTATAAACGTATCTAGCTCCTGCAGTACCATTGAGTTTTGGAAATGCACTTGCTGAAATTGCAGGTAAGTGCAATTTCTCTTTCAGTGCTTCTGCACCTAAGGCAAGGTTGCTGGCCCTAATGCTTCTACTGAGTCAAAAGACTCAGTGTTTAATCCAGACACACCATCTTATCCCCCAAACATACCAATTTTTATATTTCTCTTAGCACAAAAAATGATTCTTTCATTTAAAGAGAGGACAGTGGAGTTAAATGCTTTCTACATAAGGCAGGCAGACCTCTGTTCCCCAAATAACACATATGGTCCCATTCACAGCTGCAGAAAAAAATACTGAAGCTGGCTGGTGTTGCAAAGATTCAAGGTGCCAAGTGAATAGAAATAATATGAAGCATCTGCTCTCCTAAAATCTTGTGGTTTTAGAGATTCTGCCAGCCCCACCATCAATGTGGGGCAATCTGTGCTCTGGTATGAGATAAAATGATGTTTCTTTAAGTGCCATGTGATTTAGTCTGGGAGCAGAACATCATTCAAGGCTCTTAATTGAAACATCACTGACAATTACAATTTTGTTATCAAAAGTTGGCTCAGTTTTAGTGGAAATGCCCAGCTATGGAGAGGCACAAGCCTGTCCCCTCTTCAGTGGTCCAGCTCTGCAGAGCTACCAGGAATAGAAAGAGGTAAAATCATAATTCTGTCACTGAAGGAAGCTGTGCACACAGTTTGAACACCAATTTAAATCAATTTAGAAAACAATTTTGTTAAAGCAGATCCGTCCCTTGGTATAGTTCCTTTGACAACACTATTTTGGCTAAGGGACTGACAAAAGAAAGAGCAAAGCAGGTCACTGAAGCTGCAATTACACATGCTGTGCTGATTGCTGCCAAGCCAGTCAGGAGGTTGGTGCCAAGCAGTTTTCTGACTTAACCTTACTTCCCCATCTCCCCACTCCAGATCTTACTGGTCCCTTTGGGTTCCCCAAGCCTGACTCTGCAGAAACAACACAGACTGAAAGTTTTCCCAGTAAGAACTTAAACTAAACTTCATCTTTCTGATGGAACTGGGTTAGGGAGAAACCACACATAATTATGTTGGCAGACCAGAGAGGACAATAAGCCCCTAGGTAAGTAAGTAGTGATATGTGGTAACCCATACGCTGTAGGAGCTCAGACCTCAGTCTGAGCCCTAAGTTATACTGCTTAAAACTCTGCATATTGTTTGACTTGATTCAATCATTCATGACAAGCCTTTGTGTAACACACTAAACTTGCAATTAGAGGTGCTTCTGAGACAAACTAGGTTACAAGTTTATCACCACCACCACATATCAACTGAACTGTGTCTACTGGCCATGGGGTCATTGCTGCAGTTTACAGCAAATATGATGTAAAAAGTGTTGGCTTAAATTCCAGTGAAATAGGTGATGTTACACTCAATGAAGTTAAGCCATCCTGACTTGTATGGACATATTCTTACTGTTTGAAACCTTACTGGCATGCTTAACCATAAATACCAGTAGAAGCTTGAATACTTTGGGCTCAGTATTAGCTAACAGACATATTGGTTTTGGTAAAACCTTTAATTTGAGCTTTTGGGAGGCACCAATATGTGCCCAAAGGTGGAGAGAGGGAGTTACTGATAGTGAAAGGAAAACCAAGTAAATGAGATATTTGTGGGGTAAGCTGTGGCTAGCTGAAGGTGATAAGAGAGTGTACCAATGTTAATCTTAAACAACAGTTACAACTGGAGTAAGAAATGAGTCTAAACTGCTCATTTTCATGCTGTGGTACTGTCAATTGCAGCAAGGCATTATAGGGAATGCTGGCTACATGAGACCTTAGGGCAGTTATTTCCCTACTGCTATTATATTTCTTTCTTGATGGTGCCCTTCCCAACACATGGGACATGGCCTGGCAATAAGCTGTGCTTCTAGACCAGGGAAAGGGTCCTCCATCATGCCACACATACCTGTGCGTTCAGGCTACATAATCCTGTCACACTGTCAGGATATGATTCTAATACTCTTTTCAGTTCTATAAGGCTTATCTCCACTTTTTGCAGATGAGCAAGAAGATAGCATCCTTTCTTTCCCTATTTCGTTCTCTCCCCCTTCTACTTTCACAATTTCTGAAGGGATGACACATGCTCTTGCTTTTTCCCACTTGGAAGCAAACCAGTTAATTAGTTACAACTTTCCAGTAGGTGCACTTCAGACAAATATGTTTCAACTTGTTGACAATGTGCTTTTGTAGGTTACTATTCACAGTTATGCTCCAGTGCAACAAATGAATGATAAACTCTCATAAACATGAAGGAAACCATCATGAGAGCATTACCAAAACCAGCTCACTGATATAAACCTTCAAGAAACTTCTGCTGCGGAGAAATGTTCTGGCAAAAAACGCCATACACTAAAGTCTTTCTCCTGTGAGATCACAGAAGTTAGGAAAATGGGTCATGAATCCCAACAGTCAAGATACCACACACTATTCAGTCAGCTAGGTGGACAGAAAAAAAAAAAAGATACTTAAACACAACTACATGGAGGTGGGAAGTTTTATTTTTACAATCCTGCATAGCTGGAGAGAGCCCTGGGACAACTGAGTAAAGTCCTGACCCTCAGTACCCAATCTATCTCCTGGACAATTCTCCCAACACCGACAGCAGCCAGAAGAGATCTTGATGATGCAGCTTCTTTCGTGCACTTATTGAATTGCATTGGTATTTAAGTAAGTTTATGGTATGATAAATGCTTGATTTAGGTATAGCAGTATGTGTTTAGCTCAAACCTGGCTTGATGACTTCATAAGGAAAAACACTCTGTGAGAACACATGTCATTGAGAAGGGGTGATCTGGGGGATGTGCATGAGGAAAGACTGCCTACATCAGGCTTCCAGAGCATGGTCTCCAGGTAAGGCACTACTAGCTCTTCACTGCCTGGGCCACAGGGCTGGCACTCTGCAATCAAGTCATCTATTGCTCTCTTGAACTTAGGCCCTGCAGGCAATGCCAAAACAAGCAACCAGACCTCACCCCTTTATCTTCATGCTTACTCTCCAAACTCCTATTTTCAAAAACAGTGTAAGTACTTAGGAGAGTAAGTCCCAATGAAAATGACTTTTTGCAAGTGGCACTAAATCTCTTTGGTACTTTCAGAGTTGTATCTTCTGCTATCCTCTGCTTGTGCAGTGTGACGGGCAAACTCTTTTATTCAGCTCCTAACAGCCCATCTGCAGAGCATAGCTTCTCAGGCTCCTAGAAAACGTTCATTTTTAGACAAGACAAAACCAAAACTGACCAATCTAGTGTTAGCAATAGACCAGCTCTGAGAAGAAAGTTGGGCAAGAGACCCTGAAGCTTCCTTGCTACCAACATTCCCATGATTTCTACAGCTCAGGAAGGAGAAGGTGCTGGCAAGACACCACATCAGACCTTCAGCATGGGAGAATCTAGTATTCTCTAGCATCCTTCAATACAAAGACCCCCAGATTATCTACAAACCAATTAATTTCTGTCTCTGCAAATCACAATGAGTCCAGGAGCTGAAACACACCAAAAGGAGACAAAAAGACTCTCCTCCAAGTCTTCACTACCAGGGATTTCAGAGGGAAATGTGAGATGCATCTATTCCATTGTGGTAGGAAAAGACTTCAAGATGTGCAGTCTTCAGATCTACACTTGGAAGGGCAGAGCATGACCTTCTTCTGAGGTAAAAAAAAAGAGAAGGAAGAGGATTTTTGTTGAAGACTAACAGGTTAGACATTTCTGCTGCAATACCATGGAGTTCTAGAGAGATTGTATGTGTGCTCAGAGGAATGAGCAAAGCTTTGTAAATCCTGACAAACTGAATAAATAAATGAAGTATTAATCATCACTGCCATCAATCTCTGGGAGAAATCTATCTTTGTATTATTTGGATAAAGCTCTGTCATTAGTTCAACCTTGCCATTTTTAGAAATTATTAGAGTTTTATAGCAGGTTTGAAATTCTATGCCAATGAGACTGTGATTTTAATGCATATTAATGGGACAAATGGGGGAAGGGAAAGGAAGTTGGTGTGATTCCCTTACAGAGTAGAATGCTAAATAAGAAGATTCCAGCTGTGCAACAGGAAAGTTAAAATGGTTTGTTTGGATCATTAATATTGCAATGAAAACTAATTAAACCTAGAGCTACAAGGAGGAGCTCATTAGAGATTTGAATAGAGGCAGTACAGCACTCAGCAGCCTCCAGTTTTAGCAGTTTCTTTTATCACACCAAGTGGGATAGCAAGAGTTCACTGAATAGAGAATAGTCTGAAGTGCCATGGGCATATGGATGCCCAGTCCAGGGTATGCAACTGCAAGAGATACCTGACTGCTACAGAGCATCTTTGGAAAACACTGTGTGGGTTTTGTAGCTATGTAGAATGAGCCAAGCCCTTTTACTGGGTCTCTGCTGAGACTAAAATCACTGTGCTCTCTACTGTCACCTTCAACTCCCACCTTGCCTCCTGCAACGTTATAACTTTGTCCCCTTGTCTGACCTGACATTTGAAACTTTACCTAAAATTTCCTTAGCAAAAAGCCCCAAAAGCTGCTTTACAAAATATATCTACTTGTATATTGTTGGTACTTCTAGGCCTGCCCCTGGCCATGCCACTTTATAATCTGTAGTTTTAGTGTGACCCTCAGCTTTGCATTTCCTTTCTTCTTTAACAGGCCATACCATGCTACTGTTGCTATAGCCAGAGAAGGTGTCCCTGCCTCTGCTCTATCAACATCAGCATCCTCTTGCAGCTATTTAACTCTTCTCACCTGTGATATGGTCTTTCCCTACCACATGGCCTCCCTACATCCCAAACTCCACAAAACCCTGCTCACAGCTCCATGCAGAACTTTGGTGATACAGGACTAGATGAACTTTTTCCTTAGACAACTGTTGCAGGAGTGAATAATGACCAGATTTGGCCTCACTAAGTCTTTCAAACTTGCAGCCTCAAGTAAATACTGCAACCTCAACTAAGCTGTTGCTTATCCATGCTAAGTACTGGCAACAGTGCTTGCATTTCACCCCAATAAGGGCTGCAAGGATGAAAGAATGACCTTCTAATTCTGACTCGGACTTTGTGGGGGGAGGGTCCTCACAGATGAAAGTCACCTTGTAATTGTACTAACGTTGTCTAAATGTTGCTGGACTGGGGACTTGCTGGTGACTTGGGAAATTCAGAAATCTTTTATCCATAGAGAAAACAAAATAAGATACTAATCCAGTGACACACTGCACTGTACACACATAACTCAGACAAGAAATTTCCCTGGTAACTGAATGCCAAATAAACATGATAGGAAATGAACCCTTGCCTCCCTTAATCTCAGTGTCAGATCATTTGAATGTGGGGATCACTGAAAACCCTCCCATTTTCAAGTCAGAAATTTCCCACCACTATAGGAAGTGATAACTCCAGTTTTTATTAATTTTTTCCATGTTTGAAAATCAGGAAAATTTTTTTGAACAAAATCCTCTACTGCATTCACAGTAAAGAGACAGTACAGCCAAAGGGGTTGGCAGGAAAAGAAAAAAGCTCAGAAAAAGCTTGAGTACTGTTTTCAGATTTGGGCATCTCAATACGAGAAAGACACATAGGTGCTGGAGCAGGTCCACAGAAGGGCAACAAAGCTGGTGAAGGGCCTAGAGCACAAATATTGTAAGGAGCGGCTGAAGAAACTGGGGCTATTTAGTCTGAAGAAAGGAAGGCTTAGGGGAGACCTTATCACTCTCTACAACTACCTAAAAGGAGGTTGCAGAGAGGTGGGTGCCGGCCTGTTGTCCAACGTAACAAGGGATAGGACAAGAGGAAATGGCCTCAAGTTATGTCAGGGGAGGTTTAGGCTGGTTATTGGGAAAAAATTCACTGAAAGTGTTATTAAGCACTGGAACAGGCTGCCCAGGGAAATAGTTGAATCACTGTCCCTAGACATGTTTAAAAGCTCTCTAGGTATGGTGCTAGGGACATGGTTTAACAGGGGACTTAGTGGAGTGAAGTTAATGGTTGGACACAATGATCTTAAAGGTTTTTTTCAATGTAAACAATTCTATGACATGATGAAAAGGAGAAAATTAATACTGAAGAACCCAACAGATGGGAATGGATCTAAGCTAGTCAGGAAGGAATAAGCTTCAGCCCAGCCTGCATTTCCAGGCAGGTGATATCAAGGAATAGACTTTCCTAGATAGCCAAGGAGAAAAAAACATGGAAAATTGCAGTAAAAATAAAAATAAATAAGTGCAAATACAAAATTAATTTTCAAATATGACATCTAGATATCAGTCTACTCAATCTATGCCAGTGAAGACCCTCAGAAATGCCTTTGCTGCAGCATTTCATGGTGGGAGGCATAGAGAAACTGTTGGACAATTAAGAATATTGCAGACCCTGCACAGCCCTGCACATATTCAGTCAGTGCTGGCACCCATGGAAAGTAGGGACTTTGGTGCAGTCACTGAAGTGATGATAGATGCCTCCTGTCTGTTTAACACTGTGTAACAAAACAAACTGAAATGCTTTACAGGAAGGCTGCCAGGGAGAACCCAGAGCTGTGCACTATAGGCAGAAACAGCCCCAGAGGCTGGAGGCATGGCACCTCTGTGAAGACCTCTCCCCCTGTCATCTCAGTAGTAGATGGTGGTATTTAAGAATAGTCATGACCAAAGGGTGATGATTTTGATTTTTTGTGGCCAGCATGTGCGTATGTAGATATGATCTCTTTCTCACTCTTCACCCTGCAAACTCTTGCTTTGCCAAGTCCATGAAGGGACTTGGTGTCTGTAGGCAGACTCAGGTTACGGTAAGCCCACAGAGGGAATAAGAGCCCAAGTGAGGCAAAAGCGTACTTATGATTGCCCTTAAACACAGGAGTCTCAGCATAAATTTAGATGCATGGATGTACACTGGATCATATTTATACAAACCCTGCAAAATTCATACTAAGAGACCTGAAGTAATGTTATCTGTACTGTTTCCACCTTTTCTCATCAGGGGAAACAGGTGAATTTGTGTTGATGGCACTTCTGTCACTTACTAGACTGCAGTCTTGAGAACCTACATTCCACTTTCTATTTCCTCCTCCCTGATGCTCCTCCTCAAGCAAAGTCCTCAACAGCATAGTTTTGGAATGACAAATATCTGCCCAGGCTTGGGTGACTGCAGTAATCTCACATTCCCTTTTCTGGTGCAGCTTGCATAGTACAAATTCATGTATTCAAAGTCAGCCCTTGAATACTTCACATGCAGGTTCTGCTCCTTCCTCCCGAAACATCAACACCTTTAAGCAACCCTGTATTGCCCCTGAACTGGTCAGTCTGATATACTTTTGATTGACAAACAAGGACAGTAACAAACAAGAGGGAAGGAAATCAAGAAACATGTTGTGGCCATGGGCTTGATTTCTGCAGAGCAATGGAGACCAGAGAATACATTAACTCCACATATGCTGTGATCAATGGCCACCTCACATTTGCTGTTCACTGCATAAGGCTTTTATGTACATCTTCAAATAAGGTGCTCAGTATGAGGGGAAGTGGGAAGTAGAAGACTACAAGCTCAATAGAGATGGACAATAAAGGGGAGTGGCATCTACGTGAATCTGAAGGGATTCAAGGATTTAGTGGGAAAGGCAGTCTTGTTTCAGATCCCTCCCATAAGATTAATTTGTGTTGTGATGCAGGCAGACGTTAGTAATGTATTCAAAGTTGAATGCCTTGGCTGTTACTTGATCATGCATAGTGATGATTTTACTAGCAAAGGACTATGCACTGAGATGCTGTTTCTGTTAATTGCCCATCATTAACACTGCCTTCATAGGAAAGACCTCAGACTGGATCCACCAGAAAGACAATATTGGTTAGATTTTCTAACCTAATTTCTCTTAAACCATAATGCAAATGCTTAAATTCCTATTGAAGGAGCTAAAACCAATGTTTACATTACTAAATCTATATATAAATGCTTAAAGAAAGCAGGGAGGTAACTAGAAACATATTTTAGTCTCTCATTTCAGGAATCCAAATTTTGATTTTGGTGCCTTTCTTCCTCATTTGTCCATGAACATCTCTCCACTCACTCTTGGCATGCCAGACTAATGACGGTCTTCACAGGAAGATGATGGATTTGGGGGAAATCTGCACAGAAATGAATGATGCATGGTTGCTTGATTTTAACTTGGTGTTTATGAAGATTGCCTAATGACTTCTAGTGCTTTTCAGTGTTTGTTAAATGTAAAAGGAGAAAAATAACATAATTGTAATACCAAAGTGGGGCAATTGGCTTGTTTATGCGTATTATATTCAATTAAAGATGCAATATCTGCTTTATCTCAAGAGAAGTTCCGACTTACTTATGCCCAGTGTAAGGGCAAATATTAGTTAGCACCAAAACAGGATGCAGTTAAGTCTGATGTAAAGTCACCAGCATTGCTCACATTATAAACAAAGTAAGCAGCGATTACTTTGAGGCAGAACTGGAGAGTTTGTTCAAGTGGCTCTGCTTTATGCGCATTCAAAATTTGCTTCCAACAAGATTTTAACAGTAAGGTGTGACATGTTCATACATTTGAGGAATAGTATAAACATACTGTAGGAGCCTGTTGTCCACTATTAACTAGTCATTGCTGCCCTTGACTAGCAGTCTGACATCAAATGATTCCCTTAAGACACAAACAAACACACAAAAAATGCAATCTGAACATTTCTACTCAGAAATTCACCAGGCTTTCTTGTACAAGTTACATATCTGACATTTCATGTCCCTCTTTTGATGTTTGAATTGACTAGTCAAAAAAAACCCCAATCCCTGGATGCATCAAATTTTTCCTGTGCCAGTGCAATGGATCACTCTGTCCTCTGGTTACAGCTCATCATGAGAATGCAATTCAGCAGGTGACCCAGCCAAGAGAGGATATGAGGGATATGAACTACCTGAATTACAAGTCTTATGGGGCACTGCATCTACATTCTCAAAAATGAACAACTGGTATTTTTCAAGAGTTCATTCCTGATAGAAGCTCAACCTTTCCATGTTTATGGCACATTTTCTCGAAGGAACTGAAGAGACCAAAAAAGTTAAATCCATTCCAACACCTACAGTCCTTAGTGGTTCCTTTGGAAACAACCTGCAGACCTTTGGCCATAAAGAAATTGACTTCTCCTGTTCAGGAAGAAGGAAGCAAGGGACCTTGAGCCTTGCATAATTTGCGTGGCTGCAAAAGCTGCAAAATAACTTTGGAAGAGCATCACATACTTATAGTGTTCTGTAGCAGCAGGTACTAGCTATAAGCAGTATGTTATGATACTCTTCTTATTTCCCTAAAATACATATTACTGAATGCATTTGTCACTTTCATATTTAGATATGCCCCAGAATTTCCTATATCACTGTTTTTTATCTGCCAAGTGGTCATGTCAGTCATGACCACTTACACATATTCTCACCTTAATGAAGTTTGGGATTTGTGACAAGGTAGGCAGACAAACAACAGACAGATTTCTTCCTACTAAACTAGAGGCACATAAGGACAGTTATGCTCTCTGAGAGGCACCTAGGTACTAAGGAGAACTGCAGTCAGCACAATTTTTATAAGAGAAATGAACAATATCTCATTGAAAGACACATTCTCTCCAGAAATCCCCTATCTTCAGAGCCAGATGCCATGTCCTTGACACTATTTTTCTTGAAATAGTGATAAACCACTAAAAATCACCACACAGTGAAGGGCTGCATCCCCCACATTTAACACCCAGCACAGTAAGTGACGTTTTTGCTAGCCACAGAGCCCAGCAAGTGTAGAGTCTCCCAGACCAACGTGGGGAGAAGCGAGAGAGGAAATCCTGGTATCCTGCCCTTTCTCTGTCAAACAATGAGGCTGTTCATTCCAAAGCCTCCCTAGGCTGCAGCTGTTGTATGGAAAGAAATGGTTTCTGTGGCTGTATTAGCAAAAATGGTTAAATTAAGTTTCCTAGTTCTCCTACCACCTCCAAAACTGCATCCTGTCCTATGCAGGACTCAAAGGACCTATTTCACTTTCCTGACACCAGCATAATTAAAACAGAACAACACATACTGGCAGACAAGAGCAAAGCACCAGATCACCAGCACTACACAAATCTGTGAACTCTGCCAACTCTGCCACCTTCTCATCCCATCCACCTCCCTTGATTCTTCCCTTCAAAGCCTAATTGATCCATTGAGAAAAAGTGTTATTACAGCTGGGCATTTATTTTTGCCATCTACTTATTTCTCACCTTAAAAAAAAAAAGTTACTTGGAACCTGTAAAAGCTGTTAATATCCCAAAAAGCTTGAGACACTGTACAATTGCAAGGCAAGCACATCAAGAAAATGTAAAGCTAAAAAACAGGAACTGTGACTACACCAGGTGTCCTGTCTTGCTCATTTCATCTCCTGCTTTAAATTAAGTAAGTACTAATACATAAAATCAGAAATGTTTTAGAAAAACAACAATAGAAATAATCTTTTTTGGCTATGGTGCCATTACTTTCATATCATTTTACTTCCTCTTTTCTTTCCTGGGCACCCTTAGGTTTACCATTAACACAGCTACTTATGTTCATATTCTTACAAAAACTCGCTAAAGATTGTGCTCCTTCTCCTGAGTTAGCAGTAGAATAAACAGGCTGATTTTCAGAAGTACAGAGAATTTCTTGCAGAGCAGAAAATGATGCTGCTCTGTACCATGACAGCAGCAGCAGGAGCAGAAATTTAAGGTGAGCAGGACACACCCTGAGAGTGGCTAGGATCTGCCTCCCAATCCTGAACCACTGTTAATTGCAGAACTCTAAACATCATCTGCAAAAAACAAATCCAAGTCTTACTTTGCATTAGAATGACATACTGTGAAGAGGGCTAAGCAAAGCCTTGTGTCTTTGCAGTTACTTCAAAATTTGTGATGGTTTAACTTCCTCTAAAGCATAACTGTATCTCCAGATTTTCAGTCTGTGGTGTTTGTTTTTTTTTCCAATAACCACAATGCCCTCGGAAGTGTTTAACACAGTGTCTTCACTTTAACGAAGTCCAACATGCTTATACAGAGTACAGTTGGGCAGGAAATGCAAAAAATATTGGGTAGGAATTGAACATATTTTACCTTTTCTTTCTCTTGCTCTGACTTATCCTGGGCACTTCATTTTACTCCACCACCACAAATGCCACCTTTGAAGAGTAAACACCCAGCCATTTTCAGAGGTTGCTTAGGAACTTTCTAAGTTATCATCACACAGTTCAAAGGTATTTTAAGACAGCTGAGTATATCAGAATGTGCAACAACGACAAAACCAGGCTGCCTGGGATGTTTTGTTCATGCTGTATGAAAACTACATAGGCAAAATTCCAGCAGTAAAGAAACTTTATCAAAGTAAAGCAGTAAAGAAACTTTCCTCAGTAAAGAAACTTTATCAACACAGACCCCTCCAGCAACTGCGAGCTTGATAATCAGAGGAGCATAAAATATCATTCAGTGAGTACTGGAGCCTTTATTTAGGGTCACCCAATCCTAAAGTCATTGCTCAAAGAGCCAGACTCTCCCTCAAGAATGTCTTTAATCAGCTTTGTGGGATTGTTATTCCATCCCACAGTCTCCCAGTTCCTTTAGCCCCTTTCCAGATGCTACAGTATCTCCGTTGTGTCTTACAGTGCTGCAGAGAGTATACAATGTGTGGAGGAATCTCATCCTCCAGTAACTCACTTAGATAGATTTGAGCAATGAGACAAATGCAATGTCAAGAGGTTTTCCCACAGGATGCTGAATGTATTGAAATCCACATGCTCTGTGAAAAGGGTCCCTTCTTTCCTTGAGCAGCCTCCTAACTGAAGCCTGGAGCTGATCTGTACAGAGAGGAGCTGTTAGTCAAAGCCAGACAAGGAAAACAAACAGACATCTCCATCCAAAGCTAGGTTTCTGGTGGAGCTGAACCATGTGGTGAAAGGCACCTGCTGATGCACATGAGCAGCTTTGCTGGGATTAATGCAAATTTGTTCTGTTTGGCACAGTGGGTATGTAGTGAATAAGGCCTGTTAGTCCCATGGAATGATGGAAATAAATATATTGAACAGCTGCCTTCTTCATTCTGCCTCATTCATTATCCATTTCAGATGAGTTGAGGATCTATTCTTGAAGTCAGGTGGAGATAGGACAGGGAAGACTGCGTACCATGGGATCATGCTACTCAAGTCTATACTATCATGGAAATATGCAACAGGTTAAATTAACATATCTTATATCATAAATTTCACATGATAGCACAAAACATAATTTCCAAAAAGCTCTTCTTAGTGCAATGCAGTTCTTCAAATGTTATTTTGGCAGTGTTACCAATGTGTTGGATTCGGTTTTGAATACATAAACAAATAATGATCCAGGTACGGTTCTTTGACATTGTAACAGAATCTGTTCGGGCATCATCAGCAGAGTTAGACTACTGAATTTTCCATGCTGTAATAGATATTTTCTACTCAACACTAGAAATCCGTCTATGCAATACAGAAGGACACACAGTCCTAAAACAATGGGTTATCCACACTGCAGTACACATATTCTTTAAACAACCAAGACAAAAATATTGCAGGATATTTCCAAAACGAAGTGTGGGTGAAAGACAGGGAACCCTAGGTTCTCTATGGCATGTTTCCCTACAGCAACAAGGCTTGTATGATCACACTGTCTGTGTGTGTGCTCCTCAGTCCTCCCAAAGGCATCTGAACTTACTGAACAATTCGAAGTAAATTTGAGAGAGGGTTCAGATCTTTTCAAGTCAATGAAGTTTTTGTAATTTTAAAAGAAATTCCCCACCTGCTAGCCCTCCGAAAGATATCAGAGTGGAAAATTAATCCCTTTCAGGGGCAAGAGCAAGTCAGATTGGATGGTCTCAAGCTGTATTAAAATGTGACCTGGTTCTATTGAAAATAAACCAAGATCAAGCTAAAAAACGAAACAGAGCCTCTGTCTGTTGACTACTATTTGCAACCTTGAGTTTGGAGGAACATAGGCCTAATTCTCGGTCTTCTCAGTTCTTTTAACTTGTTAAACTTCCTCTTTGTTTGTTCCCACACTCATCTTTCCCAGTGACTCAGGGACTACTACGTCTAAGACAGGATCGTGACCTCTTTTCAATTTTCTTAGCTAACTAAAACACTTCCCAGTCATCTCAAGCATAAACATGTCCTCCTACTTCTAGACTCTCTTATCTAACTGACAGGCCACCTAGTGATTTTATGAGAAGCCTGGAAGAGTCTTTATTATTAATCCTTTAAACATAAATAAACTATTTCATACCAGACAACTTGTCTCCAACTTTTATAAAAATTTTATACAACAGGCTACAGATCAGGCTATGGTTGTCTAAGACAAGACAAGATTACAAATTTCTGTAAAACCATTCCTTTGAGCTGTGGTTCACAAACCAGGCTGCAGACTATGTTTAAGGGTCAGCAAAGGTTATCCTAAGAACATGCCTATAGGACTATATGCATTAGCTGGAGATTGATACCTCTTCTAGAAAATTTTTAGTTGAAACCAGAAAGGATTTTAAATCCTCTGGTCTAAAGCAGAATGGAAAAAATGCTGCCATTGTCGATGCTCTCTGTGTGCTACCTGGAATCCCAGCCTGTAGAAACAGAGCAGTAAGAGAAATAAGGAAAATACTAGACAGACACTTCTTGCAATGGCCATGTAACACTAGGTCCAGGCAAGAAAGAAAGACTTTCCATGGCTTATAACATGTCTAGCTCTAAATAGATCTCTGTCCCCCCACCAAACACACACAGAGAGGAATGGGGAAAAAACATACCACCCTGACCATAAGATAACCTTGCTGAAGGCCCTGCTACACTGTGTGTAGGTGCCAAAGTTCTCCAGCTGATGGGTATCTGTATGGCAAAGCAGTCTGGAGAATAGGAACCATGAACACTCCCATTGTCTGTACTCAAGTCTGAGCTATAAACTGTATCATCAGGAAACAAAATCAGCAAGTTCCCCAGGTTCCCAGACCACGACTACAGCACAGTGGCAGGAGTCTGAAACTCAGCCTAGAATGAATCTGTATTCATGAAAACATCAGATATACACCTTTTAAGCACACAGATTAGCCACATGTTTCCTACAAGAAGATTTATTTTTCAACCAAAATTTATGTCTGTCTACCTGTGTTTCATCTCAGAACATAATATGCTCACTGCTATGCATTAATGCAAAAGATATACAAATTCCCCAAGTGATGTGCAGGTGCTTTTCCTTACCATAGAAGAGATTGCCCTCTGTTGCAATATCCTTTTTCCCTGCTGCAGCATAACACAGAATCAGCCTGGTTTAGACAAAAAAAAAAATCCTCTTCACTGGGAAGCAAGGGATAATGACACATAGATGCAGATAATTTGAATTAATAACCCAAATACACCTGCTCTGGAAGAAATTATGCCCAGTAAAAACTGTAACTTCCATGAGGGAACATCACTTTCTAAAATTTCATGAAAGAGACTTGAGTACACATGTCCCAAGGCTTTTTTCTTTGCCTCTTTGCACCTCTCTGAGTTGGTAATCGGACCAAGCCATAGTGTCCCCCAAGTAAAATCAAGAAAACATACCTTTAAAATGTACCAGCATCTCTGCAACATAACAAATTCCTTCAAAAGGTGGTGGGGGGAGGGACGAAGGAGCAAGACCCAAATATTGAATTGTTTCCCATAGTATTTCTTACTGTCAAGGGAGGAAGGCATTAAATAACTGGTGCAGGAGTGCTTCTCTTTGTTAACACATCCGACATCTGTGAGTCTGCTGCTCGCTGAGATGTGGAATCCCTCCCAGTTGCCCCAGCAGCTCAGAGTCTTGACAGAGGAGGAGATGGAGAAAATAGCAAAGGAGGAGCAGCTGTGAGTTTTCAAGCATAGTTTCCATTTGTTTCAGATGCTCATAGCAAAAGCACCTTGATTTTTGGCAGTAACCAGTCTGAACATGTTTTCTTCGATTTGTTTCTTGATGTGACATGACATGTTAATGGAAGGCAGCATGTCCACACACACCAGACTGCCCTTAGGCTATCTAATCTCCATTGACATCCATTAAGCCAACTGCATAGAAACTTTCAATCTTTTTCAACTGGACTTCAAGACTTGCTTGGCCACACTCTGAAAGCATATATTTGAGCCTGAGGATTTATGTGATGATGAGCTCTCATCAAGAGCTGTTGATGAAACAACCCCTTAGATCAGACGAATGAACATTTTCACTCCATGTCTACCTGAGTGGCCAACACAGAGGATGCTAGCAATTGTTACATAGGCCAGTCTGTAACAGAATATCCTGGTCATCCTGGAGGTTTTCTTTTGACTTCTTACTTTGGGACTGAAAGGAATCCCATTGTGTTGGATTTCCATTTTTCTTTTCAAATAGATTGGACTGCCATTATTTAAAGAGCTTGTTTGTTTGTTTGATTTGTCCTGCTGAAATTCTTCAGTTCACAGTATTTGCTCTCTTCATGCTCATTTCTGTACATTTTTTAATTCATGCTGTCTATAGCTCTGTGTTGGTTCCTTATATTGTTGCCAGGCTGAAAATAATCTGAATTTTCCTCCTCTCTACTTAACTCCTCAATTTGTTTTATGCTTTGTCCTTTAAGAACCTACTCTCAAAAAAATCATGCAGACAGTCCTGCAAGTAGGACAGCCAAGCAACTAACACCAACGAGAAAAGAGGCACTGCTATGTGGGTAAAGGCTTTGGAGGATGTGCTCCTAAATGCCCAATCCATTTTCTAGTTAAGCAGTATAAATCTGAGCATCTCCACAAACAAAAAACCTGATACACCAGTTAAAAAGGGTACAAGCACTTGCATATATAGTCTCTCAGAATCTTTTAGGAGGATCTCCTTTTTGAACCCACTACAACTATCCTGGTACCTCATGCAATCATAAGCTGTTGCACTGGTCTTTTCTTTGTCCTGTTTAGTGCAGTTTGATTCCAATTTTTGCACATGGGACAGTTTCCATAGAGAAGCAAAGTTTGCCAGAAGGACAGCCTTGTTTTGAATCTTGGATGGACAAGAAGGAATAACATTTTACTGTGCCTCTGATTACAGCCACCATGACAGTTCCTACGTGTAGCAATAAAAATAACCATAAACCTACCTAATCATTAAAGTAAAGAAAACAACTCCTCTCTGTATCATCATATGCAGGTACTGGAGTTGCTAATAAACCAGGAAGAGCACTAAGGCACTAGAGGAGCATCTTTCCTATCTCCACAGTTTCTTAAACAACTTTAGAGGCATATTTTTATTAAGTATATGCAAGGCAGATGATCTTAAACCTCAAAAAGAGTTTGTATAATAATTGTGTGCTCTTCTAATGCTCTCCAAAGACCTATTCAGAGTCCATTCTGAAAGACAATAATATATCAAGAACTTCTGCAAACTTCCTTCTAATGAACACATGCCAATTTGAGACCAAGAATTCTGGCCTCAGAGGACAAAATAACCACTGCTCTTAGTCTCTGGGTGTTTTGCTACTTTATTTCAGAGTGATTCAAAATCTAATTAAATTTCTAAACTCTAATGAAATTACAGAAGAAAAATCATTTAGGATTATATTATATACAATTACTCACAGCTGAAAATTACAGTTAGCCACTTTCACCAGGATAGGATCTCCTGAGAAATCCTTGTTATTCATATAACATATAAATCTGACATTACTCCAACTATTTACAGGTCGAAGGTAAAAGCAGAATTAATTAAACATATATATCCTGCCCAGTGGCTGGATGGTGGCGACTAGGAGATAGAGGGAAGCCTGATAATGATGACTATGCTTGAAATCAGATTTCCCAGTTTGGCCAAGAATCAGAATAAACCTACTACAAAGCATGATTTTACTAAGCCTGACTTATTCTGATCAATGCTTTTCCTCAATGGAGGTATGCTGTGAATGAGAATGGCAAAGCATACGTAGTCAGCAGTGCACAGTCAGCTAGCTGAGCTATCTGAAGCATTTTGTGGAGAAGTAGCAATGGAATAAAGCAACCAGCTTTACAGAGTTCAGCCAAATACCCAGACGTTTTGTTGCTTCTCTGAAATACAAGAGAGCCCCATGAGACTGCTGACTTGGGCCAGGGGAAACAATGAGAAATTTCCCCCCCACCCCCTCGAAAAAAAAGAAAGAAACAAAAATGAGAGAGTTAACGTTATTCATGTTATTCCTTCCATAAGAGGTTCTCAGGTACATTGGAGCATGGGATCATTTGCAGATGAAACACATGAGGTACAAAAGCACTGGGGGCATCTTATGAGGATCCTGGTCTTTTCCATCCTGCTGGTGCAGGGATTTTTGGTTGGTTGGTTTTAGTATTTTTCAACTCTGATCCCAGAGAGAACCAGGAACAGTGAAAGAGCAAAAATGAATTACACACACATGCATGTGTGCACACAAACACTCACAAAGCATTAACTGACGTCTACCACTGTCAGTTTTACCCATGCTTCATAGAGCAAAATAGGCCAGGAATTAAGGCCACCTCAGAGGGTACATGGGTCAACTTTATTTATATTTTTGGTGTTGCAAGAGTCTTATTTGTTGGCTAACTCTGTTTACATATCCCTCCACAAACACCTGGATGTTATAAACACAATTTTTCACTTACAGCTTATCCGAGCAACTAAACATTTGTGAACATCTTGCTCATTTGCATTCATTTTTCTACCAAGGTGGCCATACACATGAAGTCACCAGCATTCCCTCGGGACTACAATGGTCCCATTAAAAACAAACTTCTGGAAGGAGGGCTTTACAACTGTGATTTACTCAGCAAGACAGATGTTTCATCCAGCCTTGAGATCTGAGATTCTGCTGAGACCAGATTGCTCAGACATTCCCTCACCAACAGCAGGAAAATAAATATCCAAGGGTTTTCACTCTTAAAATTTCTCACTCAAGATGTGTTTCAGATTATTTTGACTGGGGTACACAAGCATCTATATGAGATGAAGATACCAGCCAGCAAATGACTAGTCTAAAGTAGAAAGGTACATCAAGAGGCAAGAAGCAGAGACCAGTGACCTCTGCTGCAAAAAACTGAGGTCCATGATATTTTGCCTTCCTCTTTGGAAGGATGGACTTGAAATGGGTTGGGAGGAATGAGTTCACTTAGCAAAAAGCGTTAATATGTACTTGTATGCTTTGCTGTCATTCAGTTTTGGAACAGGTTAACCTGTTTGAAAAGATGAATTTTCTAGAACAGAAAAATCTGCTTTTTCACTGTGGTTCAAAGAATAAGCTTGACTCCTATCAGAAGCATGATCTGTTAGTAAGTTCCTACTTTTTAGCTCCTAATATGTCAAGATATTTTTCTTAGGTAGAAATTCTTCTCCAGGAACTGTCTTGCAGTGTTTTTTCAGCCATGGTGTGTTTCTTCCACTCTGCCCCTGATAAACCTGATTATGAAAGGGAAATGTTCAGCCAAGTACTCCTCTCCTCAAAACATTACGATAGCATTCATGGTGAGTTAAAAAAAGAGCTGGCAGCATTGAGAGAGATTGCCTTAGAAGTTTCTCCATCTAAGACAGAAAATCCACTTGCATCTCCATGGATTTAGAAGACTTAAGCAGAGACTAATTCACTGTGGTAAGACTCTTTCAATTTTGTAAAAATAAATGTTAGCATTTAAACGTCCCTTACAGAGCAAAACAGCTGAACTAGGCTGCGGCTGTTGGCTGCCCACCATCTCCATAGAACATTTTCAAATGGGGAGTTTATTTACATGTTGAACTTACACCCAAAAAAGGGAACTTCTGTTTGCAAATGTAACTACTCAGGATGTGACCGTAGTTTCCCAATAGTCACATGACCTTCTTTAGTATTTTTTTTTTTCTTTAAAAGACACTGCAAAAGAGCTAAATTTGGAAAATTTGGGTGAAACCACTCTGTTGTCAAAACTCCACAATGACTTTACTAACAAGCTGGATATCAGTCGTAATGGCATTTCTTCTGCTCTTATGTAAGTCATCTATCATATTTCTTTTCCTTCCTTTTTGAGAGCTTTTTTCCTCCCTGACCTTGGAGGGTTATTTATCTTCCAATCTAATTGTATGTATGTTTAAAACTTTGTTTAGCAGTCAGTTCCTTGGGGAAAGAACATTTATTGAGACAATGGGGTATTTTGCCGAGTTCTTTAGCTAACATTTTCTAGACTGAATGCTAAGGGGTCAGCTGTGCACAATCCAGACAGAAGACATTATGAAGTTAAATACCTGCATCTTTGCAGGTGAAGGGGCAGAGCTGCTGAACGTCCTGTTTGGCACCATATAGAAAACAGTACTTCAGTAGAGTATAAGAAAAAAGTTGATCTGTGTACACATTATCTGCAAGCCACTTTTGGTCTCTGCGACTCTCACTTACAGGACTTTGATGATCCTGACTGACACTGCTTGTAATGCTTCCTGCCAGCCCAAAGCAGGGCTTTCACAATTTACCTCTTACTTCACAGTTACCCCCACTTTGCACAGGGAAAAAGTGGAGCTCAAGGATAGGAAGTGTCGGCAGGGGCCATAATATTGGGGCGGATACGGACTAATGGGGAAGATGGAGATCGCAGCAGCTACAAAGACAGAAGTTTACAGAGGTTACTGTGGTCTCCAAGACCTTAAGTAATGGGACAGGCACCCTCTGGTGGCAAAAGCCTCATCTTTACCAAACCAACACCTTCCACACTACCCTACTTCATGCAGAAATTCACAGAAAACCACCATCTACTCTTGGGGAATCCCACAAAGTCGGTTTGCCTCATCTGAGGCATGTAGACCAGTTATTACAGCCTGCATCCAGTGGATACCTGCTCCTGGCTCAGCTTCTGCAAGCAAAGCTATCCATAGACCTATAGCAGTGCTCTATCCTCTTGTAGTCCTTCTCAAGATACACGTAGGAATTTTTTGCTTGCTATCCTTTTTTTGTTGGGCTTTCAAGCCCTCTGCACCTTTCTTACATCCACTTCCAAGAGTCCAAAGGAATAGAGACTCCTGTCCTCATCTTTTACTACAAAGAAGGATTTTGCCTCCAAGTTAAGAACTGAGGAAGGATCTCATTTGCCTGAATGCCAACAGTGCCCGTCTTATGAAATTTACACAGAGCTGGGAATTTTGCTACACTAAAAACCAGCCAAAATACCTTTTTTTTTTTTAATAATGGCTTTCAGGAATGGTTTTCAGCAGGATCATTGCCTGCAAGCTCTTTGTTGTCACGAGCATTCCTTATTTCACCCTGGAGTTGCTCAGACGCTCATTGCAAGCCATCCTTTTCTTCCACCCCACCTCTGGGTTTCCCAGATACTTGCTTGCTTTCCCATTTGCTGCCCCAAAGATGAATGGCGTGGAACTGCCACAGAGCCAGCCGCTATCTTCTACAATGAGAGGGAGAAACCCAAGATGAGGGAGAAAGGGAGAATAAAGTCACATGGAAGCAGGAGTCAACAGAAGCAAAAGGACTAAGGCAAGTGCTGTGCATTGAGAAAGGCAAGGCATATGTTGCTGTTTATCAATGTAGGTTGTGGCTGGGAGTTGTTCATAATATCTCGTAAATGGGGGAAAGTGAGCTATTCCTGCTCCCTGATCTTATGCCCAAATTGCACTCTGCACCACTTTCCTCACTGTACTGACCCATGGCCAAGGCACCGTGTGAGCACAGTTCCATAGCAGAGGGCGCAGAGAGAACTGGATGCCCCTTGGTGTGGCTTAGAGGATGTTTTCTGCTTAGCCCAGCTCCATGCACAGCAGGTCTGGGGAGGGCTAAGACTGCCTGGATATTCACTGAGATCACAGACCAGGGGATCTCAGCCTGGTGTATGTATTTGTGGGTCCATCACCTGCTCAGCAGATGTACCTTGAGGGAGGTAACTGTAGTGGCAGAGAACTGCAGTGGGCAGCCAGAAACAAAAGCTTCCTCATCTGCACGTGTGGCTCCAGCAAACTTGACTGAGCCTAGCTCTTCAGGCAGGGTGCCGCAGCAAATTCACACTCACCTTTCTCTGCTCCCCCCTCTATTGCAAGACCTGTCTAGTCTGCAGTCTCATGTCTCAACTTGCTGCCAACAACATACGCACAAAAACTTTCCCTGACTAGCTGGAGACGCAGCCTGTGCCTTTCACCAGCCTCCTGGTGCTCCCAGGGCCCTAGGGGCCACATCTTTATTAAAGTGCCAGTTGCATGCTACAGCTCACACAGTCACACGGGAGAGGTGAAAAGGCACTGTCAGTTGCTTCAAGACACTTTGAAAAATGTTCCACAAGTCACTCAAGTATAGATATCAAATTCATCCAGAAACAAATATTCTCCCAGTCCAGAAGGTTTGTTCGAGGCATACAGAGATAAGGGATCAGAAATCTAACACCAGAACTGGAGCTCTGCAGAATTTGAGGCACCATTTCTAATCCCTCTCTACCAGGAGGTTTGTGTACATCCCCAAAAGATCTAAGCACGTGTGTATTTGACTTTGTCAATCCACTTCCTTCCACCTAAGAAGAAACCAAAAGAAACAGAAGCCGGCTAGCTAACACAGTTCTCAAAAGCAAACAGTATTTGAGAAGCATCCAGTAAATGATATTAAACCTTAATTAAAACCATATTGAAAGTATGAATTGAAAATGTTCTCTCTAGTCCTATGGGTTTTCAGAGATTTCCCTCCCTCCCTCCCTTTTTAAAAAGAAACTAATAATTTAATCTCAATATATTAAACTGACCTACACAAAATATTCCATGTAAAATATTATTTCTGCCATAAAACACATAATCTGTCACTGGTTTAATTCCATTAGAAAGCATACATTAAGGTCTATGTATTATGATCATTAGGATAATAAAAGTAATACAATATCACTTTTATTATGTTTGAATTTAAAACATTCTTCATATGAGCACGAAGAATAATTAAGGGAATGGAAGAAAGGTGGGGTTTTTTTTTAATTTATAGTGAAATAAATTCACAGGCGAGGGCAAAGAGACTAGCTTTTAATCTGGAAAATCAGGAACTATGCTTTTTACGCCCACTGTGTAGTCTTAGACTTTTTTTTTTTTTTAGTTTCCTTTTGTTTATAACTTTGATTTTGGTCATTTAGTATAGCCAGCTTTTGTAATCCTATCTGCAATTGGATTCCCCACCCCTTCCAACTAACTCCCTTCTCTAAGTGTCGTGGGGTTTGTGGGGAGAAAACATTTCTGCTTCTACAAAATAAGTTTCCAGACATTTTAATTATGAAGAAAAGTTTGACAAAAAAGGACTTTCAGCTCAAAATTATAGTTCTCAAAATATATTTGCTTTAAAACTCAAGTTGTTTTTTTTAAACTTCTCTCCAGATTTTTGAAGCTTGGTTTGTAATTTATGAAAATTTGGGATTAGAAATTAGAAATTAAGACCAAGAAATGAAAAAAAAAAAGTGTAATGAACCACCCATTATATGAGATTTTTCTGAAAACTGCAGAAACACCAGAGCTCAGCTCAACATAGAGTTTCACAAGCCTGAAAAATAGACACAAGATGGATTTCTGTAAAGGTAACAAAATGGCTGGTTTTGGAATGGGAGAACTATGCTTTAAGTTTAAAAGCAATCATATTTCTGGCATTCGTTTTACTGGACAAGAAATGAAAGCACAGCCCCCAAAACCTCAATAAAACAATTATTTCTCCACAAGAAGTGGAGGAGAGAGAGGAGAAGCAAGCTAGGACTTAAGATGTTGGACAATCTGAAAATTAGATGCACTTAAGACCTTTAAATCCTGCTTGAGTTTCAGTCAGACGACACTGCCTCACAATCCTCACTACAGTGGGGAATGACTATGAAAAGACGATGTTTTGTGCAAAACAGCTGTCTTCCCACCAGGTTCCATAGGTACTGTCAATCAGGCAATGGATTTTCAAAGAGCAATAGCTGTAGGAGAGGACTTCATGTTCCGCCTGAAGCATGTACAGGAGTGAAAAATTTCACAGCATGTTGTTTTAAAATGCAAAAATCGTATCTGCCTTTAAAAGCCGTCTCATGCTCCAGGCATCTCATGCAGCTACACATTAGTTAGGTCATTTGGAGCTAATTGAAAAGACTTTGGTGGCAATATCCTTGCATGCTCATCACTGAATAAAGCATTTGAGTGTAGATTTTCAGCAATTTACTATAATAAGCAAGCAACATTAAAACTAAACATGACTTCTCTCCTTTTGGTTGACTTTTTTTTTTAATTTATTTTGAATCTGTTTCTTTCAAAAAGTGTTGGGGGAATGCATCATTTTCCTCAAAGCCTCTCCATTCTGAGGTCCTGCACACTCTGAGCATCAGGCAGCACAGCCCAGTGGCTTTATGAAGAAGGGTGTCCTTTTGATGAACAGGGAACTTGGCACAGGAGTTGCTGAAAAGGTTGCTTCTAGTCCGTATCGTTTTCTTGCAAGAGGAAAAGGCTCTCTTCTCTGCCTTAAATAAATCACATTTTGAAAACTGGAACTACAGGCAGGATTGGGACTCATTTTCTAGAAGGATGTGCTGAGATGTGCCATATCCTCTTGTTAGCATTAGTTCTACAGTATCTGTAAACTACTTCTTGATTTATAGCAACTTCTCTTGCATACAGCTCGCTGGCTTGCAGTGAGGAAACTCTGGAATGGAAACAGTGCTAAGACAACATAAAATTTTAAAACTATATTTTCTCTTCTGTCCAAAATCTGGTACATGATGGCCTCATTCCTACGATGTCCTCATCAACTTGACTGATAACACTTCACTGCTCCAGGAAGCCTCAGATCCTTTCTTAAGCTTTACCAGGATCAACAGTCCCCTTGGAAATTGCCAAATATGGCATTCTCCTTGAATATAAAGCATTGTCCTTGATGTTCTAATTGAATAAAATACTTCCATTTCAGATTTTTGGAGAGCAAATGTCTATGCTTCTGGAAACTCAGAGGAGGAAATAGGTGAGTTCCTGCCTGACAGATGAAAGTGGACCCTTATGTCCACACAGTTGATGCAAAATCACAGTATGGTTCATTGTTTACGCTTAAAGAGTCTCCTGCTTCCTCCCAGTGAAGACTTCCAGATGCATAATAGTGGTCCAGGGAAGGAGGCTGGAGACTGGAGGGTGGAGATGAAGCTGTGTACATGCAGCTATGGGAAGCACAAATAAAAGTTTGGCAGGATACAGAGTGGCAAGGGAGGGGGGAAGAGGAATTTCACTTTGACGGCAGAAGTAGAAGCCTAGCTCTAAGACTCAGCTGACACGTGCATGCATTAAAGGCTAAACTTGTTCATTATCATAGAATGGCATTGAGTTCCCTTAGCCACAGGTTCACATGGTTTCATGATGTGCAGGTGGGTTGAAACAGTAGACTCTTCTCAGCTACCTAGTCTGACTCAGCATTATCAGAATAAATATGATAATTTTTTTTTTAGGGATGCATTTAAACTTCAGAAACTTGGTGTTACACCTGAAACACAAAGACTGTATTTATTACTTAAGGGTGTATACTCATTGACATGTTTTCAATTTTTGCAGATTTCACATATGTTATTATAGGAGTTACTCTGGGAGCATTTCTAGCAATTGGTTTTGTAGCAGTAATAATCTGCATGATCAAAACCCAAATGCTTGACAATGTCTTTGGAGGTAAGAAAAAATACTCCTGATTTCCTATCCAGAGATCTAGATTTCCTTATGTTCTGATACAGCAGATCTGAACTTCAGTGTTAGGAATTGTCTATGTACTACTGCTCTTGTTTTCCTTTGGAGGACTGTTTTAAAAGTGTTTGAAGTGCTAGAGTCCTTAGAACTGCAGATTCACATTTCAGTATAACCAACTTCTGCTCTTTAGCCTTAAAGGGAAAGAGAATTCACTTCAACATACTGCCTGGGTATCTTTAATTAATTCTTAAAACAAAATTCTATCTATTCAACATATTTTAAAGAGCCTGTTGGATTTGCAGGATGGGCAAGAAGCTTGCTCGTGCTTCCTAGACAAAATTATTATTTATTTCACTGATTCTGGACTTTTCCTTCAAATGTGACTGTCTAAGATACACAGTTTCCATCAGGGTACACAGCAAAACTCCCTATAACTTTTCCACTCTGACTGGTTTTCAGATTGCCACAGGAAAGCATGATTTTCATCTGAAGCAGGCAAAAGCTCTTTGATCTAGCATCATAACTGCTGTTAGCAACAGTGCCTTCTGACTTTGGACCAGCAGTTTGCAATCCATTGTTTTGGATTCAAATTAAAAATCTTAAAGTTAAACTGAATAACAACCATCATCTCAGCAGACAGAAGTTAATGACAGGAAGAATTTATCCCATAGGCCTTCCCAGAGGCAATGCTGGTCCATGGCCTTCCATTCTCTGCACGAAGCCTCTCATACTTGACAGAATGCCAAAGTGTTTCACAGAACACAACAGAGAAGTGTTGTGATCATTTCTTCTATGTGGAAACATAGAATTGTTCTAGTTTGAACAGACTTTCAAACTTTTCAACCATTAACCCAGCACTGCCAGGTCACCACTAAACCTTGTCCCTCAGCACCACACCTACACAGCTTTTAAATACCTCCAGGGATGGTGAATCCACCACATCCCTGGGCAGGCTGTTCCAGTGCTTTACAACCCTTTAAGGGAAGACATTTTTCCTAATATATAACCTAAACCTTCTCTGGTGCAACTTGAGGCCATTTCCTCTTGTCCTATTGCTTGTTAGTTGGGAGAAGAGACTGACCCCCACTTCACTACAGCCTCCTTTCAGGTAGTTGTAGAGAGTGATAAGGTCTCTCTTCAGCCTGCTTTTCACCACGCTAAAAAAACTCCGTTCCCTCAGCCACTCCTCCTTAGACTTATTCTCTAGACCCTTCACCAGCTTCACTGCCCATCTTTGGACAGGCTCCAGCACCTCAATGTCTTTCTTGTAGTAAAGGTCCCAAAACTGAATCCAGTATTTGAGATGCAGCCTCACCAGTGTAGCGTACATGGGCATGATCACTTCTGTACTCCTGCTGGCCACACTATTGCTGATACAAGCGCGGATACTGTTGGCCTTCTTGGCCACCTGGGCACACTGCTGGCTCATGTTCAGCCGGCTGTCTACCTGAACCCCCAGATCCTTTTCTGCTCTCTAGCTACTCTTCCCCAAGCCTGTAGCATTGCATGAGGTTGTTGTGACCTCAGTGCAGGACCGAGCACTTGGACTTGTTGAACCTCACACCATTGGCCTTGGCCCATTGATCCAGCCTGTTCAAATCCCTCTGTAGAGACTCCCTACCTTCAAGTAGATCAACACACCCACCTAATTTGATGTCATCTGCAAACTTGCTGAGGACGCCCTCAAACCCCTCATCCAGATCACTGAGAAAGATATGAAACAGAACTGACCCCAATAATGAGCCCTGAGGAACACCACTTATGACCAACATCCAACTGGATTTAACTCCATTCACCACCACTCTCTGGGCTCAGCCTTCCAGGCAGTTTTTTTATCTAGCCAAGGATACACTCATCCAAGCCATGAGC
>VZZY01024432.1:0-54729 GCA_013400335.1 Eurystomus gularis
AAATGATGATGGCTGAATTGGCAAAACAGGTGTAGATACTGCAAAGATCAGGACAGCTTATGTCCTTGGCTTGTTAAGGGTGTCTTTGCTATTTCAGGGGGATGTGGACTTCAACCAGTTCATAAGGGTTGGGGTTTCTTTTCCATACTGGTACTCCATGGCCAGGAAAGAATCAGAATGTCTTCTCAAGACTTTTAAAATCAGCTTGCAAATATTGGCATATTTCAAGATATTTTTTTAGTACTTTTTTGTTTGTCCACCTTGGCTACATTCCCTTTCAGTTTCTGGAAAGCTTCCTGCTTCCGTTTGCTGTTTTAGAGTTTAATGTTGAAGCTCAGTCAAAGGCCCATTCTCTCTGTGGCTGATGCTCTGGGGCTCTTTCTGTGTTGGTCAAGTGATTTGTTTACACAGACTTTGTGTTGCTATGGTTATAGTAAGTCTGTCATCCTGCCAAAAAAAGGCACTTGCATTAGAAATTCTGAGTTACACAGAAGAACATACTTCATAGCACTGTCTGCTTGGAATCTGTTGGATCTGCTCCATCTCGTTGGTATTTAAAAAGCGAAGCCTTTCTCCTTTCTTCTGAACTGAGCATTTTACCAGATTGGAAAGTAAGTTTAAATGAATGCAAGGATGGGAATGTGCTATGTTGTGTTAATGGTCACCTGAAACCTGCTGTTGTGGGTGGACAGGACAATGGGGAGCCAATTAGATGCTTGTGAGAATATTTAAATATATCAACTTGTGGACAACGCATCCTACGGGACTTGGCAGCACAGTGAGTAGGGAATATCCCCCTCTGCCCACGCTGGCTCTGGCAGTGGTTTGGCAGGACTGCGGTGCTCCGACACTTGGGCAGCGTGGGCAATGCTCCGTCGGCAGAGGAGAGTGGGCAGATGTCTGGCAGGAGTCATAGGTGTGAGGGGGCTGACAGACGTCGGTGCTGCTGGGACAGATGGCTCTCCATCTCTGCAGTAGCGAGTCTTCAAAGACAGACATTTGCTCTGCTAAATATTCTTAGTTGGTGTAGAAGGCAACTGACAGGGCTTCCAAAGGTACAGGAGAGAGCAATACCCAGAGAAGGGAGAACTGACTTCTCCTGGGAGGAGGCTGACTGGGCAGCCTGGCCAGGCGCTGCTGGTCCTGTTCAGGAGGGCAAGTGACCAAAACCATGCGAAATAAAGCAAACTTTTGCAAAACATGAAGGCAGTAAGTTGCCATCAAGGATTGCGAATCCAGGACTGCCTCCCTATTCCTTGTTCTGTTGCTGACCCGCTCTATAATCTACAGCAAACACATGTAATGAGTTTTAGCAAGCTGCTTATTACCTGTGAAAATGTAATTTACTATCTAGATATGATGCTAATTATGCAGTGGTCATGCAGTGGGACATCTTGTGTGTTAATTCCTAAAAGCACTAATAAAACTGCAGCTGGGGGCTTACTTGTGATAATGTTGGCTTGAAAGTCTGTCTTGAGGAGAACTGCTATACCAGGGTTGTTCTTAGGACTTGGATTCTTAAAATATGTTCACTTTTCACTTTTTAATTCAAATATATTTGGTTGGTTTGGGGATTTGGCTGCAAAAATGAGACTAGGTTTGCCAATTTGGGGGCTGGACCAGGTGACCTCCGGAGGTCCCATTAACCTTGACCATTCTGTGATTGTTTCCTTTTTTATCTATCTGCTTTTTCTTTCTGGTTAGGTTCATTTCAAGTTCTCCACCATAAAGCTAATATTTCAGAGTTTTCCTACATAAAAAAATAGAAAGATAAATATTGTACATTAGGAATTGTTGGTGGGAATGTAGATGAAAGAATGTGTATCTCAGTGTTTTTGTTATTGAAAGATGTTGTTTTCCTTTGTATTTGTGACCTAAATGTTATCCTTGCTGTCTTCATAGAAAATTCTTTGTGTGCTTTCTTCATTAAGGTGAAATTACTTTCCCTTAATGTAACTTCCTTTTGATTCTTGAAAATTTCCTGTTCAGCTACAATTCCTCTTTCTGGATGTTTGTTTTTTTGTTTTTCATTGGTGATGTAAAGTACACTGCAAGTTGGCCCTCTGAACTTTGATTCACAAAAAAGCTCAAAACTAAATTTGGAAATGTTTCTTCATTAGACTTATGGTGGAAGCCAAATTCAGATGCAGTAGGTCTGCTCCTAGAACAGCCTGTAACCTCTAACTGCCTAGGCCATTAGCTAAGCCCATGCTTTGTTAGCAACAGGATCATGTGAAAGAGGAGCTGTGGCTTTGAGGATGTGCTGTAAATGCTCATCCACCGACACTCTTCCCCCATGCACTTTGTGTTCCCGCAGAAGATACTACATCATTCATATTTGCTCTCCGTTCCCGGGTAGGTGGGAAGCCTTTTGACTGTGCAATCCGCTCTTATGCGAGCACTCTGCAGCAGCACTTCTGAACACACGCTGGCAAGAGGCCCTGCAAACACTGTCTCTGTTTGTGGGGTTGAGAAGTGTCAATAATCCCTCAGCTGGACAAATCCTGTACAGCTGCTGGCTTTTAAAAAATGCCGTCGTCACCACCACCCCACTCTCCATGGCGCTTGTTCCTACCCATTAATTAAAGCCAAGTCAAGCATTTAAATATGTTCCTGTTGGGAGCTTGGATCTGTGAAGGCTTTTTGGTTCAAAGGGTTCGCTTTCTATCCTCCCTCTACAGCTCTTTCCTTAAACAAGGACTATGTAGACTATGCTGGAAGATGTGTGGAACACTAATGGGATAAATACAAAAATACCCTGTAAGAGAATGCGTCAGTATTTGTCTGCATGTGAAGGGGCACTGGGGCAAATGATAGTGACTTCAATGAAAACCAAAAATGTGTTCTCTGTTAACTGTGTCCTAATTAGCTGTATTGGTTGTTGCTTTTTCATGCTGGTTTTGTCTGCAGCTTTGCTTGTAGTGTTTTGATTCCACCCTCCCGCCCCCGCCGGTAGAGGAAATGATCCCACTTCTGACAGTGCTAACACATTTCATTCTGCAGTGTTGGCAGAGTGCATCATGTGATGAGTAGGAGCATTAGCTGGTCTTAGTAAAGCTGAAGTACACGTGGAAAGTATGTACTTAACGTTTAAACAGCCTCTAAGACTGCTACATTCTTGTGTGTTTAAACTCTGTATGCTACATTATGTACTGCTTTTTTTTAAAACTCAAAAGGTTTAAATGAAGATAAGCTAATGTCCACAAGTCACTTAGTCATAGAATCATAGAATTATTCTAGTTGGAAGAGACCTTTAAGATCATCAAGTCCAGCTGTTAAACTAACACTGCCAAGTCCACCACCAAACCATGTCCCTCAGCACAACATCTCCATGGCTTTTAAACTCCAGGGATGGTGATTCCACCGCTGCCCTGGGCAGCCTATTCCAGTGCTTGACAACCTTTTTGGGGAAGACGTTTTCCCTCATGTCCAGCCTAAGTCTCCCCTGGCACAACTTGAGGACATTTCCTCTTTTCTTGTCATTTTTCCTTTGGGAGAAGGCCAACCCCACCTGGCTCCAACCTTCTTCCAGGGAGTTGTCACGAGCAAGAAGGTCCCTCCCTCAATACACCTGACTGTGCAGTGCTTGCTGCTACCGATACTACTAATGACCGACATTTTTTATTTTTTACAGGATTCAGAACAGCTTGGACCTTCACACACACAATCGCACTGGTGAGGCATTTGGCCGTAGTTTTTGCTGCTATTCTTCCTCAGACAAGCAACTTCTCCACAAACACATTAAGAAATATCACTGGGGTTCAGGAACCTCATTAACCAGTTCCCAGCCCACCTCTACCCTTAAATCACTTCTTCTGAAACCTTAGGTTCTTCAGACTTAAACTTCCACCAGAACATCCTGGCAAATAAAGAAGCTCTCGGCATGGTCAGACTCTTGTACTGAAAGCCATGGATTATCTGGAAGAAGAGAAGAATTATTCCTTATGTAGCAATTAGAAGTACTTAGAGTGTACTTCCCAAGAAGCTTTGTGTGGGATATGGTATGTGTAGCTCTGGCTTGCCGAGGAGAACGTGGAAGCTGGTGTTGCACAAAGGGTGGACGTGTTGGTTTTTGCTCTGGTTGCCTCTTGCTGATGATACATTTCACTTATACAAATGAAGAATTAGACATTTCAAGGCAGCATCTGTTGAAAGGTACCAAAACTGGGGGTGAACCCTACGGCTGGTTTCTGTGCTGCATCTCTCAGGTTTAATACAGGGCTCTATAAAACGGTGAATGATTCAAGAAAATCTACTGATGCCTTAGCACTCATAATGTGGCAAAAAAAATCGTTAAACTTCATCATGGTTGTTTTTTATAACAATGTGTCTATTATCAAAAGCTAATCCAATGGTGAAGTAAAATTCAGTGGTTAAGCACATCTGTACCCTATTTAGCCAAATAAATTGCTCACTTCAGAAAAGATTAAATTAGAGGAATGGAATACTTTCTAATTTTAGGCGGTGAGAGGACTGGTTTTACTCTGACCCCACATTTATGCTTTGACTGTGGTTGTTTTGTGGAGTCTGCTACTAGCTATGAGTGTTACTCAGGAAATTAACTCATGCTAAAAATAAAATTAAAAAAAACCTAACATCACAACTTTGTAGCAAACAGAAGCAAGTAGTGACTGAAGTGTGCCTGCATTGTTCTTCTAAACGCAACTGTAAAGAATATACTACTTAACAGAAAGGAAGGTTCTTGATTTACAGGAATGGTTTAGATTTCTTAATTTACAGCAAAATGTTAGCAAAAAGCGATGCAGAAAGTAGCTACTGGTGAATGGTAGGTAGAATCTTCATTAAAGAATTAAAGATAGACTTTTCAGAGGGGAAAATTCTTATACTGTGAGCATCACAGACTTCATCTTCCTGTGTACAGCTGGGACAGAAGAGGGTGGAAATAAATGTAAACCAGACAAACACTTGGTTCCTCCTCATCTGGAAGCTGGCACATTTGGGCACTTCCAACTGATCGCATACATAATTACTGATGGGAGATATTTTCTTTCCTTAATGCAATTTACATTGCAGCGTTTTGCTTGTTTGTACAATAGCCTGATGGTTCTTTAACTGGAAGTCGCCTGATTGGTAAGTATCCTTCATGACAACGGCCGTTTGTACTCTGAAGGGTCCCAGCAGCTTTTCACTAACTTTGCACCGGGAAAATGTTTGGATCCTCGTTGATGTTGGGCTCAAAGGACGTTGGCTTAACATCTTGGTTGTTTTAATAGCATTGAGCAGCAGCAAAAGATGTGAGCTGCAGAGAGGTATGTGGAATTTAATTAATGAAACTGGAATTCAGCCAAAACTCAGATCAACGGTCCCAATCTTGCAAAAAGGCACAGGGGGACTTCTAATAGTAGGCAAGTGAGCTGAGCTTCCATTTTGATGTCACCTTGACAGTTGTGGTGTAAGCAATCTGGTACCTACTTTTCTAGGGAATTTATTCAGTAAAGCTGTGAAGGATGGTCTATAGCACTTACTAAATTGCAAGTGATTACTTCTGGCAGCATTCAATCCTGTTTTCTCATCTTCTGTGTAAGCACCAAGCTCACCCTTAGCACTTGAGAACAGGCAGGAGTAGAGCTCGGTGCAGCAGAGCCGCAGGCAGGGCATGGTGCAGTTGCATGCCCATTAGAATCTTTAATGTGCTGGGTTTTTTATTTTCCTCCTTTTTTTTTCCTCCACTGTTGTTAGTGCAGGCTGTATGATAGGCTTGATAAGTGAATTAGGAATGGTACTGTGGATATAAGTGCTTTATTTCTTTTTAATGTATTTACTAGCCTGTTGTAAGTAGGAATATTCTGCAAGTAGGAATAAGGAATATTCTGCATTAGCTAGTTTACCGAGAGGACTGACTGCTGGTAGCTGATTTTGTGCCTATAAGGTGTGATTTATTGAGCCAAATTCTAATCTCTTCTTCATGGTAGCCTCAGGCAGTGCAGCTATTCTGCAGTAAAGATTTTGGTGTGTCCTAGTAAGGGATCTTTCAATATGAATATGACATGGTCTGTTAGAAACACTTCCTTGCTCTCCAGAAAAGGAACCAAATTTAGATAGTAATAAAATCTTGACATGTTTCTTGTTTGTTGTGTAAGATGTCTTGGAATACTGGCCTTTTATCAAAAGTCCACAGAGCCTGGTCATTCAGGAGTAGCTATTCATGGAAGACTAAAGTGGCTGTGATGTAAAACCATCATTTATTAATATAAAATACTTTAAATATAGTTAGATCAGTAAACAATTAGTTTCTAGTTCATCTGTCAAATATACTACAAATCTGCCAAGTCTGCTTCTGGCTCCCAGCACAATTTTTCTTGGAATATCTAATTTAGTATGCTCTGTTTTCTTCCTGGGTAAACCAGTAAACAGTAATGTGTGTGCGTGGCTTTTTTTGAGTGTCAACATACGCGAGTCCGAGGGGAAAAGGAAGTAATTTTTCTGTGTGGATGTTGCAAAGCTGTTAAACAAGCTGTGCTTCCTCTTGCACAAACTGCCCCTTACGTTCCCTTTCCTTCTTGCTCCCTTTGCTGTCAGGAAAGACTCTTCATGGAGCAGTTGTTCCACAAAGTGTGGCCTCAGCATAGGTCAGGGGCTGTAACAGAGTTGGCAAAGGGCTTTTTGTGTTGTAATACTCAGGCAAAGGTTCCCCTCCTATAAATAATGCAGGTTTTAATTGGAAACGGCGAATGGAAACAGCCATCTCCACAGGCCTGTTGGTTTCAGTATAATCTCTTGGGGTCAGATTCTGCTTGTGCTGAACACACAACATGCCCCAAGCTGTGGTTGGTGGTTTTTATTAGTACTATCCGGGCTCCTTCCTATAAATAAAGACAACTGTTGTATCTAGCTAATCATCTGGGAATTTCTACCGCGGTGCCTAAAACACTATTACAAGGCTGAGAACCCAGTGATGAGTTCTAGACTCCATTTCCCTTGGTCAGTATTGATAGGATCATGCACCGCACCTGCTGAAAGCAAATGTAACTATCAGCAGGGGATGAATTTAAAAGCAGATAATAAATACAGTCATTTCTTGCCAGACTTCCCTGGGATTAATCCCACGGTGGCTGATGTTAGCCGCGGGTTTAGGCTTGCATGTGCAATTACTGCGGCTGAGCTGACACCGGGCTAATTCATGAGGCTGGAACACTAATTGCATCTAAGAGGATGAGCACAACTTTTTTTTGTGCTGTTTTAATTAAATTGGTTTCAAAACACACCTTCAGGCCTCTTCTAGACATAACATTCTACCAACTTCAGTCAAGGTGTCCAACAGCCACCCGCGTGGTGCATAAATGTGCGAATACAAAGCTGTGTGAAGTCTCGTCGTTTGCTTTGGGCTAGATTGATTTTGTGTGCTTTAATTTGAATCATTTCTGTTTGCTTGTATTCACCAATCTTGTTTTAAACTAAGTGTCAGGATGAATTTTGCACTTTTTTTAGTAGTTTATAGGTATTCAGATAAGAAATGAGGCCACCCTAGACTTGCAGAACTGTAGAAAGAAGGGAAAACAGATGAGGGTGGCCCGATGCCTTTTTATTACTGCCCAGTTTGGGCATCTATGGGCAAGCCTGAGCAAAATGCACCTAGAATTATTCTAAGCATAACTAAATGTAAGCGTAGAATACTTCTAAGTGTGACTAAACAGGACTTAGTGATATACATGAGGTACATTCTTGGATTGCATTGCTTGAAGGCATCTTGAATCATTTTTTGAGTTTATTGAAAACCTGCATTGGTGGTTTTTATCTCTTCTCAAAGATCATTCTCCATATAACAGGAAATGTTAAAGGTCAACAGAAATTAGCTACAAACACAGCACCAGTGTCAGCAGAAAATATCTCCAAACCGTTAATGGATTGTTTCCTCATTTACAATGTATTTTCACAACAAGGAGCAGCCCATGGACTCTCAGATAAAGCATGTGCAAAGAGGTGCCGTGTGAGGATGGACCAACAGACCTTGGGTAGGTGAAGGTTCCACGCTGTAGACTGAGACACAGCGTTCTTTTGGGTCATTGGTAACTCCCTGCCTGGTGAGTAACATGGTCACAGGGCAGTGACGAGCTGCTGGAGCCCAGGGAGGAGGAAGTTTTTTGTATTCTTAACTAGGCATATTCAAAGGAATGCCCATAGGCGGGGCTGACTGCATCTAATTGGTGTTGATTTATTCGGGTCTGGATGGTACTGATTAATAGCTGTTAGCAGGAGCGGAGGAATTTTCCTTGGCATAGGTGGGGCTCAGAGCTTTGTCGATTCAAGTCTTGCTGGAGAACAGCGCGTTGCTATAATTATTAGTAATTCTTATCCCTGGGGAAAGGAATCTGCAGTGCTCCTCTTTTGTGTCATGAGGAGTACTTTGGCCAGAATTTTATTCGTCTTGCCAGCATGGGTTGGCAAGAAATCATGGCTCCTTGTCCTGTCTGTCTGCAGTGGCTCTGCTGGGGTTATGTGCACTAACAGCTCTTGTCCGGCGGGAGATAGCTTGAGGTCCTTCCCAGACTTCTGCGGTGAGACAGGGTCTCTTTGGCTCCTGGTTTTTAGGGGTGGGTGTGTCCAGTGTTAGAAAATGCCCTGCGCTGGTAAATAGCTGCATTACTGTTTGTTGTCATTATTCTTTGTCTTTAGGCACATACAAGGAAGCAGCAGCCTAATCTTTTACCTACTAAGAAAACATCACTTCCTTGGCAATAGTTGGTGGGAATGGCTCAGGGCGTTTGATTCTTGTCTGAATTTCGGAAATGATGTCTCGGTGATCGGAATGCCTTTCCTTCACTTGCCAGCTGCTGTGTGGAGGTGCAGCAGTTCCATGTTCATGTGGCAGCTTTAATTTCCATTTACTAACCAGAAAGCGAGCAACGCGGCACACCGTTTGCAGGGTGCAGTTACACCTGCCTTAGTCACTGCTGGAGGAACGGGCAGAAACGGGTCATTTGATAGAAGCTGTCACTAATAAACCGGGACAAACATGTCCTGTTAAAGATCTGGGGAAATCTCTTCATGCAAAAAACCTGCTTCCTAAGGATGGACTTTGCATGGCCTTCCTTCTATTGTACTTTCCTTCCTGTAGATGATGGATATGGTTAAGTGCTGGTACCAGTCTTGTTGCTGAGAGCGAAGCCTGGATTTTTTTGTGCCATGTCTGCAGGCAATGGCTTTACTCCTAGCCCTGTTACAAGGGGTCACACTGGCTGCTACTGAATCTTCCCAGCCTGATCATTTTGAACTCTCCTGGAGCCAGATCTGTGATTGATCCTTCCAAAGGGTTGGAAGGCGCGAAGTCATAGAATTACAGAATGGTTTGGGTTGGAAGGCGCCTTAAAGATCATCTAGTTCCAACCCCCCTGCATGGGCTGGGACACCTCCCACTAGACCAGGCTGCTCAAAGCATCCAGGGCTGGAGCATCCACAACTTCCTTGGGCGAAGGATCTAAATCTACCCACTTCTAGTTGAAAATGTTACCCCTCATCCTCACTGCATGCCCTCAGTCATGCATTGCATCTAGAATTAGACACTTGGATTTCTCCTAGAGCCAGCAGAGTGGGTATTTCTTTCCTGGGAGTAATTAATCCCACCCTGAGTTGGGGTGGTGGGTAGCAAGGTGGTTGCTTCTTCCTAGATGTAGCCACAGCAGGAAGCGTTCTGACAGCCAGCACCTCTGCTCCCTGCAAACTCGACGTTGTTACAGGATCTTTTTCAGGTTAGGTTTTCAGCAAAATGAAATGCTGCCAGTAGTCAGACTGGATATTAAAACTTTTTTGGTATTTTAAAAAATCAATCCCTGCTGTCGAGTGCTGAATGTGGAATTCAGGGGAGTAAGAAAAGCAGTACTGACCATGTTTTTCTCAACTATGTTTTATAGAGCTCCTCAGACCAAGACTGGTGAAAGACCCCTACTATCTGACAGACTGTAACAAGGAACATGCTAGTATAAGTTTTAAGGCCAAAAGACATCATCAGATCAATGTCTCTTAGATAGCATTCAGACTACTTTCAGCTCTGATGATAAACTATCAGTGGCCATAGCACAAAATTGCTTTTGTAATATTCTCATTTAAGGAATTCCATGAACAGCGAAGTTACTGAAGCCTTGTTCCCAAAGTGTGTACACGTGTCTCACATCCTCCCGTGTGGGTTCTCTGGTGTGTAATGCAGTCACGGCTTCCTCTGTGGGGACTACGAGATGCGCTCTCATAATTTGTCTGTTTTCACAAAATATTTAAGGTTTTAGTACTTTAGAAACCCCCTCCCTTTCTGTTAAAGTTGGTTAGAGTTTGCCAGTGGGTTTTGGAATGACTAAGTTGCAGTGGACAGTCCAACACTTATGTAGAGCACAAAGACACATGTTTCTTTTCGTAGGAAACTTGGCAGCGGGTTTAGCATGAGGTGTAAGAGTACTGAGAAACGACTGATTTCGAAGCCTGGTTGGCCCCCAAAAGTACAGAAAGGTGCCTGTGTCAGATCTCCCACCTTGCCTGTTATTTGTGGACCATTCCACAGAACTTCAGTGTGCCAGCTCCTGCTAGACAGGAGGTGGCTTGTGTTGTATGAAAATCCTGTGTCATTTAAAACTGAAAAAGAACTGTACTGCTGCTGTTCAAAACCCGTCTCGGCAATGTGTCACAGCTAAAATGTTATTTTTAGCTTTAACTCAGTACTATTGCATTTGCAATGCATTTCTTGGCTAGGTGAGACAGCCCTCTGAGCCAGCTGTTTTCCACCATGAAGGTGTGTGTGCCGTAATCGGATCATTCTTGATCTCAGTTTTGATAAATGAAGCACACTGAACTCTTGATGGTAGGGCATTTTCTCATATTACCCTGGCTCTTCTCCTCACACTGTAATTGCAATCAGTGTGCTCAAAAACCAATTTATTAATTACTTGTCAGATCCTGTCTATAGTATGCTTTCTGGCTGGTGCAGAACCAGTAGAAATAGTGAAGTCCTGGGTCTTGTCTGCCCAGCACAAGAAAAGCATAATTTAAGGATGGCAATGTCGACTGGTTGGGGGTTTTTCTTCTGTTTTTCCGATGTGGCTGTGAAGATGCTAGTTCAGTACAAGCTGTAAAACCAGCTAATTTATGAAGTAGCATTTTTATAGTATGAATATTTAGTTTCTTCTGGAACTCCTGCAATCATTAGCTGGCATTTGTAGAACTGTGCTGTTCCTTTTAGAGTCTCCAATGCCCTGCTCAAAGCCAAGCAGTGGCTGCACTGATGAACATGTTCACCTATCACAACACATTTCCACTTTCCTGTCTCTGAAGATCAATTTCAATGTCTTATTGCTGGCTGTTTCTTTCAGTGGTGTGTTTTTACTCATGCAATTAGCGATCCTGATGATTCAACTCCTTGCCCTGCATAGAGAAAGCATCAAGGCCTTTCCATTACGTTGTCTTGTCTGGCAAACGAGCACCACAGATTTAAAACCATACGCAGAAAGAGCATGTGCTTGACTAGGTTTTGCTCATCTAAAAAGTAGTAGCTTTGTTTTTTATTGCAGTAATAAACCAATGTGGGTAAGTTTACGGTTTGCCTCAGTTTTATCTGGTGGTCATCCTGTTATGTTTTTCTTGGGTGAATACTTGTGCCAGTTTTGTTTGCTTGCCCCTGCCTGACACTTGACAGGGTCATCTCCTTGACGCCCCAACCCTCTTGCTCATGGAACAACGACCGTTCCACGCAGACACGGTGATACACTTGATCTTAGTCTCTGAGGGTGATCGATAGATTCAACTTAACCACCTTGTGGCTAAACATTAATTATGTAGTGTGGCCTAGTGCCCTTGTTTTAGAAACATTTTAACCTGATGTTTTTGGCAATGGAGCGCTGGCCGGTCACTTTTCCTTGTGCTGTTGTAGAGCAAAGTTAAACTTGGCTGGCTGTGACCGTGCCTCTAGCTGGGGAATGAGTTACATGGGATTAAGATGATGCTTCTGACAAAATGGATGGGTTGAAAATCAGATTCTTTTGTTGTTACAAAACAGCCGGGCTAGAAGGAAATGGCAGTGGTTCAAGTGCATGCTAGACGGGCCATATGTTCCTCCCAGTGAGATGAAGTGGTGCTGTATATCTGTATTGCATAGCATAAGGACCCCAGCTTCCAGTACTGCTGGCAGGAGTCCTACAGAGAAGAAACATACCCTTCCTTGAGCCTTTAAAAGTCGCTTAGGAGCGAAGCCAGCGTCTGTTCCTGCCTGCCTTGTGCTAGAGCAAGATGTACTAGGGAAACATGCCTGATGTGGAGTGGACATCATTAATATATTACAGCTCTATATGCAACTAAGTTCTGAAGCAGTCAGCTAAAATGGCCACAAAACCCCCATTTCTGAAACACAGGGCTGCAGAGGATCTCCTGGGTCATTGAGTCATCCCTATTCCAAGAATTAAATGAATTCCTATTGATCGCTCAAATTCCATTTTTAGAGTTGTAATTTTCCTGCCCTGTTGGAAAGCTGCTCCAGAACTCCACTTCTCTTCAAGTAATTTTCTAATTCTCACCGCAAACTCTAGACATATTTTTCTGTATTTTTGGTATCTGATAGCACTTGCTTTGAGACCTCTGCTTTCTCTCCCTTTTGCCTGGTCTGCAAAAAGCACTAGTGATCTTTTGCCTAGTTAAAAATAAATAGGCTTCTAGAAATGAATAATAAACGGGGCTAGTTATAATACTAAATAAGCAAGCTGCTCCCTTAGAGGGGAAAAAAAGGAACTCTAACTTTTTCTAGCTGTTTGCTTTATTTTGGCAACATGATTTGCAGTAATGCTTCCAGCACAGAGACTCGTTGAGAGCTATAACTCTCCTGCTCTGTAATTTGTTGCGGTTTTGGACAATCTAGGCACCGATACTAATGGCAGAATGGGGAAAGTGGGACAAATTTTTCTTATGTGTACACTAGCACTTGCATTAATCTCTGGTTTATGTGTGCCTGGAAGGATTCACATCCCTCCCCTCCAAGTAGGGCCTCCATGTGTCTGGGATTTGTTACGTTCCAGTCAATGCAGCATAAATCCTTATTAGATAGGTTGTAATGATTCTCACTTTTCAGCTAGTATCTGATGACTGTAGCCATTTACTGGTAGAATTTGAAACAGGCTTCTCCTGAAACATGTAGTAAAGCAAACCGTTGGATTTTTACTATCTCTTATTGCATAAGCCATTTTATTAATTCTGTAACTTCACATGGACTACTTATTAAGGCATCTCCCCGAATGTGTTGCCAAATTAAGATATTGCAAAGAAAAATACCAGAAGGAAAAAGCCTCCAGAGCCAGAGGGTGAGAGAAAGAAGTTTTTTTGTGTGTGACTCGAAATGAGGCTGAGAACTAGGGATGCAAAGTACCACCAGGAAAACTGCTGCAGTCAACACTGCTGGGAAGAGCTGTGGTGGAACAGCTGCTTCTGGGAGGCACATGCAGAAAGCTTGAGGCCCTGCTGCTCTGCAGCACATCTGGGACACTTAAACCCGTTCTTAATGGCATGAATGCAAAAGGACGGAAAATGAGGCTCAGCAGTTCATTTTAGTGTAATAGTGAATGATCCCAGAGCCTGATCCAGTGGCCTGGAGAGTGTTCTCTGATATTGTCCAGTGAGAGCAGGCAAGGAGAGTGAACTCCTTCCAGCTGGAATCCCACAGGTATCCAACACATGCCCAGATACTTCACGGGAAAGCACAAGAGCTAACAACACTTGGGGTAAGCAGCAGCAAGATTATGAACTCCTCACTGATCCAAACCTGTCATCTCTGCTATGTTTTAAGAAGAATCTTTGTTAGAATTTCTACCAGGCTTCTCTTCAGCAGATAACCTTTTGGTGGAATGAATTCAGATGTTACCCTTCAAGCTTTCTGTTTGTTGTCAGTGTCTCCTGTGAGAGCCAATGGAAAGTGATTTTTGAAATCGTTTGGGATGGAGCATCCTCTCTGGTTTGGCATCTGCTGTGTTGCTGATCAGCTGAGCACCACTGAACCGTTTCACACGCTTATCACAGGAGACAAACAAGTGGGCTTCCAGAGAACGAGGTTGAAAAAGCAAATTGATTGTAGAAAATGTTACAACTCCACACAGTTATTGAGGAAAGGGCTCCAGACTTTCACCTGAATCTTACCGGTGGGTTAATGTGGTTGTTGTGTGACATTTAGAAAGCCCTGGAGAAAAGAATGTAGCTTTGATAGCTATTATGTGATTTGGCCTGCATCACAAATATGGCTTTAATTTACAGTTTACTCAACTGAAAATGTCTAAATGTACAGGGCTGAATTTGAGAAATGAATATTCTGTTCTGGGCCAGTTGTTTTGGCACCTGGGAGGATAAAAGTCCTCAGCTGGTTGCTAAGCATCATTTCATGCTCTTCAGATAGTCTAACCCAGCATTTCCTCCTTTGACTCATACTTGTCCCACTTGTTCTTAGTACATCAACAGTGTGTTTTTTTTTCTCTCTGGAAGTTTAGCAGTTTTTCAAGAAGAAAGAAAAAAATGTTTCCTCTTCGTCTCCAGAGGGAAAAAAAAGAAAACCTTTGTAGCATTTTTATATTGATATTTGACCTCAACAGGAGACAAGGGAAATGTTTGACAGAAACCGAGGCCCTCGTTAAGGAGAACATTCTTAATACCATCTGAACGTTTAGCTTCTGGCTTCAACTGGACTTGCAGCACATTGGCATAAACCTGCAATTAAGCATAGGCTGGCATTTCTTTCTGGACTGCTATCTCTAGGTAGCTCATGTGTCTTTTGGTGCCGGGAATGATCAAGTTCTCAGAGGATTGAATTAATGGTCTTAAAAACCTGTTTCTTTTGCAGATACTGTTACTGGCCACGATAAACCAAGCTGTTTCTGCGTTTCATTAGCTTTGCCCATGCACGCGTACATAAATAGTGTGGTAGTGCCACTGAATAGACAGTCTCTCAGTGCTCCATTGTGTTTGCACATGCATGCATAAGAATGTTGCATTTTAATCTGTAAAGACTCTTGTTATGTGGCCTGTGATGATGTTTGTGGAAGTAAGCAAGCTGCCTGGAGCCTCCTGTCCTATGCTGCCCAGGACCCTGTCTCACTGTTTATCTGCATTGGGTAACGAGCATTGGCTTTCCAGGCCCAATACTCATTTCACATGAGGAGATTTCTGCATTAAAAAGGGATCTGCCCCCTTTCCTGGGCTTTCCTCCTTTCCTTGTTTTTTAGAAGAAAATTAAATTTGCTCCCTTTATGATGCGCATTATATTAAATGCGTCATTTTAATTCTAGACAGAAGTGTTCAGTTGGGACAAAGTGACAAAGATCTGTGCAGCAAACGGCGTTTGCAAGGTAGGTATCAATGTGGCGCCCAGAGCCACAAAGAGATTAAATTGGTTTAAAATGTTACCGCATTTCCAGACATCTTTTCTGTGGAGGGAACAAGACCAGGTTCTTACGGTGTTTAATCACATGCGCAAATGATGAAGTCATCTATCATAGTGTATAGCGCAGTGGAAACACAATTAAAAATCCCGTTGGGACTCTTAATGCGGATACGGGAGAAGAGACAGGTGGTATTTAGGAGCGTGAACCAGTAATTAAAAGCTGCATAATATATCCATGCCTGCACATATATTAAAGAGCTATGTAGTGGAGAATGCAGGTGATGGAGGCAACCAGCAGTGTAAGATGATGCTGAATAAAAAGTTTACAGGTTCCCCCGAGTGAATGTGCTTTGACTGTGAACTCAACGATCTTTCCCTCTGTCCTAGTCCAGAGATGGCTGTGGAGCAGCGGGGACCTTCCTCATTTGTGTGATAGCGTGAGGTGTTGTCAGTGGAGAATCAGATTAGTGCTCCCTCATTCCAGTCAGATTTTACTCAAATTCCAGTTTAAATACTAGTCATGACAGAGGGAAGCATTTTACTGAACTGAAGTCTGTTCCTAGACATCCTTGCTGACCAGCAAAGCTCCGGGCCACAGCTTGTCCCAGTATCCCTCTTTCCCATGGGGTGGTTTTGCTGAGTCTTCTGTAGGACCATGTGCTGATGCCTTCCAAAGACAGTGGACATCTGCTTATTTAATCAAATGTTTATCGAAGCAAACCCTCAGCTTGGGCAATTGCAGGGCTTCCTATAGCCAGTGGGGAAATGCTAACTTCTGAGCTGGCACTTTTTGGGTGCCATCTGCCCAGCCCAGCTGTCAGAAGGTGCAGCTCAGTACCCAGCCGGGATTGTTTGAGGATACAGCAGGGATATACACCAGCAGAACACAGGGGTTGCTTCTCCATCCTCGGTCAGTGCTCTAAAGCAGCCTTGCCAGAGGCTTCCAGCTGACATGAAAAAAAACCTTAGAAACCAAAGTAAATGGAGCAGAGTGTGGTGACTCTCCATCATCAGCCTCACCATTTTTATGAAGAGACTGCTCCTGGAGGGAAGCACCCAGGTAAACCCTGGCCTCTGCTGGGGATGGCCAAATAAAGTCTCAGGTAAAGCTGTGGGCAGATACAAAATACCAGGTAATACTTGACTGACTAGACCTCAACTGATGTGCTGCAAGCCAGAGCCACCACGACCATCCATCGGTTCCCTCTGCCTGAAACCATTTGGGTTTGAAGTGCTCAGAAAATTAGACTTTATCTGCCTGTAGAGAGAGGGGGTGGGAAGATCAACGGTTTCGATTATTTCTCTGCTTTTAGCTCCACAATTCTGCGTTATGCATTATTCATGGCATCAGTGAACGGTACTGCTGACATTTGTCGTTGCTGGTTTCATTATATGCAAATGTTCCAGCCCCTTTTGTAGACGCTATGCGAGGGGTTTTTTCATTATCTGAAAGAGTGGATGTGTAATTAACAGCGTACCAGTGAAACCAGCGCTCGCTTGGCCTATTGTAACAGGAATCTGCTCTTCTCTAATAGCATTTTCCCTTCATCACACGCCCCGTATCTCTTTGGGATATGAGTAGTAACCTTGCCTTTCTTGAGTCAGATTCAAGTGGCTTTTTTTTTCTCCCCTTATTGCCATAAAAGGAGCCTGACCACCATTGTACCTGGTAATTTAAGCTACTCCTATTCCGATGTTGCTGGCCTCTGCTGGCACAAACCTCTGCAACATGGGACTTCCATTAGCCATCAGTATGAGAATTAAGCCCTGAATGTGGTTCCCCGGCTCTGTCTGAGCACGGCTGCGGAGAGCCCCCGTCTGCCTGCAGAGGTGGGGTTGTACCTCCCGTGATGGAGAGAGCACGCCTTGGGAAATGAGGCAAGGCAACTGGTGCCCTGCAAATAAGGCCCCTAGATTTATGTGTAAATAAGAGGATTTTGGCTCCGGAGTACCCGATGGTACTCAGGGGACAGCGCTTTCACTGCATTTATTTTAACAAAAGTCTGCTGTTGGAGCAGAGCAATTTAACTCTTATGATGCTCGTTTCTGTGCAGCTCATGGAAATATTCCCTGCTGGAATGTTATTCAGAGGCTTATTACCCCTGTATTATGCTCTTCATTTGTTTAAAGTTTCTTGGGTTAAAACTTCGTGTACTAAAGGAATTATTACAACAAGTACTTTCTATATTTCAGAGTTCACCCAAACTTTCACACCAACAAAAAAAAAGTTGCCCTCTTTCATGCCCCCTTTTCTTTAGGTCCACGTTCGCTCTTCCAGCAGCGCTTGGATAATCAGGTTGTGTTTGCAGCTTTTTGCAGGAACAGTGGGGAAAAGAGGAAAAAAATATTTATACAAATTGTTGCTGCCGTGGAGGAAAAAACACCACGGTGCTGTGCTGAGAATTTTTCTGGAGCCTCTGAGGGGCTGAGTGGGGAGATGTGGGCTGAGCCAGCCCCCGAGGAGCACAGACATGCTTCAGAGGAGTCTTTCCTCCCCTCCACCTCTTGTTCCTGCAAGCTCAGCAGTAAAGGAGGTAAGAGCAGGGAAATGTAAATGTATGCTTTTGAAAACATCCAGTGCATGCTGTCCTCCATCCTGCCCTGGCTGGACCGGAAGGGAAAGCTTCCCTGGAATATTTGCAGAGGCTGTTCAAACCCTTTTTTCCTCTTCTCTCAGTTGGAATATTAATTTTTGTCACCAAAAATGAAAATGTTTTATTCAGAAGTCTTCACAGCAGAAAATATTTTTGTCTCTCAAATTAGAAGCAAACAATTTTACTTCATAAACTCCTTCCTCGCCTTGTTTTAAAGTCTCAGTGGAATGTCATTTGGGTTTTTTGGTTGCTGGGTATTTTTTGCCAGCTAAACTGATAAAATGAGCTAGACTCTTTAATCGTTGTTAAAATATCTTAGCAAATGAAGCCTTCCCTAATCTGCGATTTCATCTCATTACCTCTGCACGCACCATAACCTCGGCAGAGTACTGCAGCCGTTTGCTGCCGTAACTCCTGCAGCTCGGTGGGTGAATGTGCCCTCTGAAATCCCCAAGGCAATTCAGCAAACCTCATGTGCAGGAGGGATCAGCTGAGAAGCCGCTGCTGTTGTGTGTGATCCCACTCGGTTTTCCTGGTGAGAAGGGGCCGTGCTGATCCCCCTGTTCTGCAGCGGGATGCTCTGTGTCCTGCAGAGCTCGGGAGTGCGAAAGTAGCTTCAGCTCTGTGGGTTTTACCTCCGGAAACAAGAACTTCTCAAAAAAGGCAAGATTGTTATTGCTACTTATACTCGTGCCCTGAAAGAGCTGCCATTGTGTAGTAAATTACAGTGTTTATATGTGGGTTTGGGACCTTGAACAAAAATAGAGTTTTCTTAATCCTGTTTGTCAGAGGCTAAGATTAAGTGTAGATCATCCACTAAAAGAAAAATGGGAAGAGTGTCTGGATTTGATCCTAGCCTGCCAGAAGTGCTAAACTAAAGATGAGGCTGATCACTCTTAAAGCTGAGCCAGCAATTCTCCTGGAAACCATTATGGCTAATGATAAATTCTATAGAAATCCTTAACATATGAAAATATAGTGTGCACGGCATCCAGAGAGCTATACATGGAGCCAAGCAGAATTCCTAGACATTTCTGGCACCGTTGCACAGAGAAGTCTTTGTGGTGTTGTGAATAAAAAGCATTTAACCCCTGGCAAGAGCAGTTTGCAAGTACCGTGATTGCAGAGGAGACGATGGCTTTACAAAGGGAGAAGCGGTGATGTTCCACCCGTCACCACTTAGAAATTGAAAAACCAGCACTGTTTAGATGTCTCTGAGCTATTGCAGGCTGCTCAGGCTGAAGTGAAGGAACCTTCATAAGATTTTTTCTAGTACAGGGTGTTTTTTGCCATGTCTGACTGTAGTGGAGATGAATCTCCAAAAATCCGTAGTGTCTGTTCTCAGGACTCAGATCAGTGCTTGATGTGTAGGAAGAGCCTGGACAGTTAAATGAGGCTTCTAAGGCGACAAGCGTGTTGAGAAGGCTTAAAGCCATTTAGATCAGAAGTGCAGAATTAAGTCTTCTGCTCAAAGCATTTGAGAAATGTAGCAGGAAAAGGTATGTGAATAAGTGTTTATTAAGAGTTTACCACTGAAATTCACACATCTGACAGAAAAGGAAATACGTTGCTTGCTTATGGCTGAAGCTGTTGAAGCCTTTTGGTCAGCAAATGCTGAAATGCAGTTTATTTTATTGCTGCTGGGAGTGATGACTGTGAGAAGTCACTGTGCTCAGCAATACATAGCCTGCCTCCCTGCAGGAGAGGGAAATGCTTTTTCTGCTTTGAAAAGTCAAGAGTTGACTTCAAAACAAGTTGTTGTACGTTTATTGCTATGCAGGGGTCAGAATTTGGCTACAATGTGCTCTGTAAAAAGCCCCAGATGAATTTTCTGTAATGCTCTAAAATCTCTTCCTTTCCAAGAAAAATCTAGTAGTGAGCAAAAGTGGAACAATGAAAGTATGTGTGTATTGTAGCACAGCTACACCTGGCCCATGCTGGACTCCATGAATGGAGCTGCTGCCTCTTGGTTACCCTAGAAATACATGGTGAAAGATCCTTTACGTGGTCAGATAACGTTAAAATTAATCTGCCAGCATGCTCCAGTGTAAAGCTTGATTAGCTAATAGCCTGAGCAGTGCAAGGCAGAGCATTGTTATTAATTATGTATTATCAATTATTAATAATTGATATTGCTTTTTTAGATGGGCTTAGGAGCTTGGAGCTAGTTAAACCTGCCTAAGAAAACTTTGTCTACCAGGAGGGGTTGAAAGGGGCAGGAATTGTGCTTGGGGATCAGCACGGATGCAGCCGGGCTGTTGCTGTTGTTTCCACCAGTGAAGCTATCGTGGGGCAGGGAGGGAGGGAAGGAAGAAGACACCCACCACATTGGAGTTCTCCCTCCTGTGCTCCTCTGCCTCCCTCGCTATGCCTCACAGCCAAACTGCAAAGCTCCCCCGAGCTGGCACAGGTACCGCTGCGTGCGGGAGCATCCCCAGGGCTGCTTGGTGAGGGGGAATTCCATCATCTGCCACAGCAACAGCAGGTGTTGGATGTGGTGGCCTGCTGAGTGCTGGGGAGAGGCAGCGAGCACCTGCTGGACCCGGGAAAGTGTAATCCTGGTGCTTTGGTTAGTCCTGAACTAGCATCCCAGCTTTGTTGCTCGTGCTCAGGTCAGCATTGGTTTCTTTTTGCCTGGCCCAGCTGGACTGGGTGAGAGCCCAAGCCCATCCACTTTTCTTCTCTTGGGGTCTGGATGGAAAGAGCCTGCTTCTCCCTTGTGGAAGTGATGCCTCTGGAGCTCATTGCAGTTTGGGACCATTTCTGCATTGGTTTTAGCAGGCAGCAGATTTGCTGCAGGGCTGAACTATAGAAAAACCGAGGTTATTATAGTAATTTGAAATTCTGATGCTGAGAATGAGAAGTAAATCCAGAGGGGTTCCTGTTGTCTCTTTCTACCAAAATAGTACCCAGGAGATCCCACTCAGGCACAGAATTCAACACCCTGCGCAGTTTCTCATGACCTTTTGGTTTGGATGGTGACTTCTACCCGTGTTTTCGTTAAAGTTCCTTCACAGTTTAAGTTCCCTGTTTCCTTCAGGAAACTAATGGCTTTGTGAAGCCATCCTAAAAATAGGACAACTCTTAAAGCTCCCATTCCTCTTCCTGTGAGAAGTTCAATGATTTTTAACAATACCAAATACTAGCAGAGGTCACTGCAGACTTCACTAATCACATATATCAAATATTCAATGTCCTTTCTTCTTGGAAGGAACTGGCTAGAGCATCCTTCAAGTTAGGAGCAATACCCTCATTATTTAGCTAGTCTATTTTTCATGAGTCAGTATACTAATGTGTCAAAAGATAAATATGCTCTATATAAAAAATGTCATTGCTTGTGCTACGGGGGATTTATTACTTCACTAATAATAATATCAAACCAATGTAGATGCTATTTTATAATTGCATTAAGTGAAATAAAATGGCCATGCAGTGAAGACGGTGTTTTGCAAGGCTATGAGAACCGTGCCATGAGAAGATCGGAGGTAACAGAATTATAATAGCAGGTGTTATTTCTGGTTATATCCTTTCAAACAAAAATTGTGTTTTGCAATATTTGTATGTTCCCAAGCTTGGTTTTAGCGCTGAGATGAAGATTTGTCTTTCTTTTTTTTTAATTAATAAGAGCCCTGCAGACACTTTGCTCTAATTGGAAACTGCAAATAACAGAGTGAGAAGAGAACTGAAACTGAATAGAGAGCTGCAACAGGGAGCCAAAACTGTGGGTGGGCCTTCCACAGAGCTCAAGAAATGAAGAAAAAAAATGGGAAAGTAGACTATCTCTGAGGGATTTTCCTCCATGAAGCTTTTGTTGTGAGATGGGAGTTCAGCTACCAGCAGTTGAGGAGGCAATAATCCAAATGACGAGTACAGTGGAAAAAAATCTATGGCTCTGCTGGCACAGCATTGCTTTCCTCGTGCTGGCTGCTTCAGAGCATGAATTCCGAAGGTGTGGGTTTTGGTGGTGGTGAGGTTGGTTCGCAGCTCGTTCTGGTGCGGTGCCATGCAGTGGCTGCCTGTGCTGGCCACAGCTCTCGGGGCTGCAGATTCACTGACGTTGCTGATAAAATCAAACAAATAAAAGGGATCAGCAGAACCAGTCCAAAACAGGACGCCCTTCAGAAAGGCTTCCAATTACTAGTTAGCTGGGTTACGGTTACTTCAATTATTACTTCCTTTTTACCCTATTATTTTCCTGCCTACATTAGCTATGCTTTTGAAAGCAGATATCAGGAGTCTTTTAGATGTCATATTACATGCCAGAGATTTTAAGACTTGTGCAGTAATAAAGGCCAATAAAACCCCTCAGTTTTATTGCTTGAGCACTGAGCTTGTGGTTTGATCAGATGAGCATTATATGGGCCTTTCTTTTAAAACCCTGACAAACATGACTGCAGCAGCATATATCATAACTTGGTTCTATCCCAGGAATCACATCCTCCAATATTTTTACGGAGTAGTTTGGACCAGTCTTAGGAGTGACCAAATGCTGGAATAGCTTCTTTTAGTGTAATGTTTTATGTATGGGTCTGTGATAGATACATAGCTTAAGGCCAGGCTCTTCCTGCCGTAGCTGGACTTCTAAATAAGTATTTCAAAGGTGCTGAGTTGCTTAGGGGACCTCCTGCACTTCGTGTGAGCTGGTGGCGTTCAGCTGAACTGGTAGCGCGAGAGGAGTTTTGAAAGTGTGTTTGTGCGAGTTTCCCTTTCCCAACACATCCAAATTTTAAAATCTTGACTCAGATTTAATTGCTAATCTCCAAGAGTTAATTGCTTCCTTGTGGGAATCCAGAACAAAACGTACTTGCTTCACTGTCCTTGGAAAGAGGCAGAATACACATTTCTTGATGTACATTTATTTTTCTGGGGATTTTTATTACGGATCGTGTCATTTGGTTCATTTTCTTTGCTTCTCACTGATACAGGTGGATGAGGAAGGCAAACCAGCTCTTGGGAAGGACCATTCTAATTGTCAGGCTGTGTCTGGTGATGGTTTGAGGAGAGTGTGGCTGGAAGTGGTAAATTTGTGACAGAGACGTTCAGGTAGTTAACTGGTGGAGAGGAACACAGTGGAAAGCTTGGGAATGTTCTTGGACATGGTTTGTCCATGTGGCCTGAATGGACCTGGTGCTCTTTGACGTGGAATCCATATCGTGTATAGCAAGAGCACTGGAAGAGGAATTGGAAAAAATCATTTCTAACTCTGTCTCAAGAGCAGATCTATGGCTTGATCCTCATCGATGTAACTGTGCCACTGGCTGAAAACATGGGGAAAAATGACATTTCTTAAATGACTTTGATCATGTTACTAGCACTGCTGTTCCTGCTCCTTCGGAGCAGTTTGTGGTTCTACACAACCTGGCTGTAGCCACTGCTGGTGCTCCAGACAGGGACCATTGTGATTTGAGTGTCACCTGACGGGCAGGAAGCCAGTTTGACAGTGTTAATTCTCAGAAGTTTGAGTACGCTTTTATCAACACATGCCAAAGTTAGTAGTGGTTGTAAAATTATACAACCTTAAAAAAAAAAAATCCGGACACATGCCAGTTCTATTATAGACCCCATCTGTGCTTCTACTGGTTCAAAGTGGAAAAAATCCCTTGCCTAGCATGTTGATCAACTAATTATTATAAACTACATCTCGCAGTAACATCCTGTTTCAATGGTGTACAGCTGTTTCTGCCTCTCTGTGTTTCTTTCTCCTTTTTGTGTCTCTTCCCAGGCTTCCTTCTCAGTGCTTTGTAGCCGGTGGAAGGATTGATAAAGTCTTTCAAACATTTGATCTGAAGTCTTGATCCAAACCAGCGCACTCAGTAACAGCCTTTCAGATGAAGTCAGTGGACTTTAGATCAGTACCTAATCAAAAGGCAAGGAGCAGAGGAACACGCCCTGTGCTTTTTCTTCCCCCACAAAGCTACAGATCTTTTTCTCTTCTTTTGAAGGCCCAAGGGGACTTACATCTGCTTCTCGGGCTGCCCCATGGTGTGGCCTGATCAGCCAGGTCCAGCAGCAGCGCTGGCTTACGGAGCTCCTCTCCCTGTTCAGGACCTATCAGGGTTTCACAAACTGTTGTGCTCAGCAGTAAGACTTGCTCCATCTCCTCCTGCCCTTCTATCCCCTTCTGCTTTCCAGGCTCCCCACTCAGCTGGGCTAACACAGTGGCTGATGGGATCCCACCCTAAATGAGCTTGGGGAACCAATTTGGGTTATAACTCCTTAATTCTCTCCTCTTCCCCCAAATTTCCGTGCTCTTGCCTTTATTGGTTTTACAGTCTGGCCATGCAGAGGGCCACGTTGGCAGTGCTGAAGGTGAACAGCATGGGGTGAGAAGCTGGGAAGTCAGGGGAATAAGCCAGGAACTGTTTGAAGGGTGTTTTCTCCCAACCCATCAATGCAGAAGCCAAGGAAATGGAGTTAACCCAAAAGACTGAACTGTGAGGCTTCTGCTCAGGGTTCAGCTTTTACTCTGTGAGTGTTTCCACTGAAACTGCTGGGGGCTTTTGTGGATGGAAGCATGAGCGCAGTCGAACTCTACCTGCTCCAAGGCAGGCCCATCTGGTGATGGATCTCTTTCAAACATGAAGGAAATTTCAACTGATTTATGCTTTTACCTAAAAATCATGCAGTGTTTCCAGAGCTGAGCATTCGGTTGTCTCTGAACCAGGCAGTGTTATAGCTGTGTTTATTTTAGTTGTTTGTCTTTGCAAATCAGCTCAGACTGAAGGCAGGGAAAGATTTGCATGAATGATTGCAAACAAAAACCTGCTGATTTCCCCAAACTCTTGTTAATTGACCATCCACCAACTCTAGGAAAAACAGATGGAAATTGTGGCCAGAAAAATAGTTTTTGAAATAAAATCCTGGAAAAATCAACAAAGAACCTGTAGCACAGATCTATAGCAACGGCTGTCTGTGGGGACCTTTGGTGTTCATTCAGAATAGGCAGGGAACAGGGCATACGTGACCCTTGGACCTCACTTCTTGTTGGCTGAGAGCCACCCAGTTGATGCAGTTATCAACGTTGCCTCCTCTTCCTTGGCACTGACAGGTTTTCCCATGCAGGGTCGATGCCAGCAGCACTGAAGGCTTCCAGAGGGTTTCTCAAAGAAAGAGGTCGTGTCTTAAAACCAGAGTCCGAGTGGCAAACCAAGGAAAGGCCTCTGCAACAAGTCATCTAGAAAAGATGGAAAGCCTTTGTCTGAGGTGGAATCCATGCCTTGAGTTTCAAAGAATATCTCGGAGAAAATGCCTGTGGAGTCTATGGATATACCCAAGGAATCCTTCTCCTGTCATGTTAACAATTTGGATTGCAATTTTATTGCAGTGTATAAACCAAACCCAAGATCTAAGTATTCCCTGTTGGTCTCTTGGCTATTCAAGCAGGAGAGATGAGGAGAGAATAAACCATTGTCCTCATTTGCTATTCTTTGTTTGGAGGCCGTATTGTGCAGTCTAGACAATGGGTGGGATTAGTCTGCATGAAAGAAATTGTATATTAAAGATAATCTTTGGGAGATGGCTAGTCCTGAGGGAGGGATACGAAGCCTGGGTCAATGCCTGAGGGAGAGAGAGATGCTCAGTGTTTCACTGCAGGACAGTCCTTGACATTCATCTGCTGGTCCTAATCTCCAGGCTGATGATGTGGCATATGTTCTGCTTCAGCTGCTGGAGGAAAGAAGCAGTTTTGTACAATGGCTGTGCTGGGGCTAGAACTTCTTTTCCTCTGCAGTTTTAAATCACTCCACAGTCTCCAGCTGCACGGGCATTCCTGCAATGAATGAGAATGCCTAAAGATAATCCCTCTGTGAAAATAGTGATGTTTTCTCTGCACTGTTTCATGGCAGACTCAGGTCTTCTCCCATCCCACTTCCATGAGCACTTGTAGCTGTCTCAGGTTTCACAGGGAGCTTTTCTGCCTCTGAGTGTCTGAAGATATTTCTCCATTTGAGCTTCATAGTTGTGACTGCTGCTTCACTATCCAGAAGGTGTGTGTAGCAAGGTCTTTTCCAACCAAAGGGATTCTATGAATGTCATGGGGGTCTTGTGAAGGATGAAATGTGGGTGATGTTCTGCTTGCAAAGATCTGAGCAGAGCTAGCCAGCCTAGGGTTGCAAATTCAGATATTCTGTTATACTTTGGGAGAGCTGAGACCATTCTAATGCAGTTTCCTAATTTACCAAGCGAGTGTGATGTGGTGGAAAGCTTGCTGCTGTAAGACAAACAGGCAAAAGAGCAGCTGGGATGTGCTGACTCAGCTGTAGTGGCTCCAGTGCTTCCCCATGTCCTAGTCCTGCTGCTTTGCATCCTCAGTGCTGGTGCCACCACTTGCCATCACAGACGTGTCACCTCCTGCCACCGTGCAGCACAGACAGGGAGGCGAGCAGATACGGCCGCGGCAGCAGTGCCCTCACGGCTCACAGCTGCTCTTGTCCGAGGCTGGGATGTCCCCTGTGCCGCGGTGGCAGGTGTCAGACCAGCAATTGAGGGGACAGGGTGCCACCGCAGGCCCAGCCACGAGGCCGTGAAAGAAAGGGCACAAAGCAAGGCCGCATCTGTTCTGGAACAAAGGACATCTGTCCCTGGCCCGAGCAGCTTTTGGGCATGATTTCACAAGGACAAAGGCTCAGGTTGACTGATACAAGTCCATAAAACAAGCTGTGGGGTCTTAGGCTGTCCAAATGTGTGCTGACAGTGAGCCGGCGGCTCTGGTAGGCATGAGGTTTTATTCTTCCATCTAAGGGCAGAGCGTAGCACAGGATGAGGACCATCCTGTGCACAGCCTTTAACCATGCATCTGCCCATGTTTTAGCATCTCTTTGTGCCGTTCAAAACCTAGACCACCATCAGGTTATAGACAACAGATGTTCTGTTCAAGTAGTTTGGTTAGTGACATCCTCGTAGCAGGATAATTTCTTTTGCTTCTTTAGAAGCTGAGTTCCTCTGCTACTTTCTCCAGGTTGTCAAATTTTAGCGTTGGGCAACTTATTTATGAAAAGGATGCAAGCCACAGATGCGCATCTGCCTTCTGCATGAATGTGAGTCTCACAGGAGAAACTCTTTTAGAAAGGATGGGCTTCCAATGTGCCTTTGCTGAAGTGTTCTGGAATTAAGCTGACCATAGCAAATTTGGATTATTAGCTTGGTTTGTATCGCTGTTAAAAAATATGCTGTACCTCCTTCCCTCCTCTGCTGCTGCCAGTACTGTCTGTAATGCTTTATAGTTTGGCGACCACAGCAGAAAATTTTGTAGCCAAGTGTGTGTGCACAAGTGTAATGCAGGGGAGGTTTAGAAAAACAGTGTCATACAAGTTAAAAAGGAAGAAGCATTTCAGAGCTGTAACATTCTGCTAGATGGACTGAAACTGAGCACCTGCTGATGCATCTGCTACCTCTGCAGTCTTATCAGAGAGGTGTGAGGCACCGAATTCACACTGGGATCCAAATGAATCTATGCCACCAAGTATGGAGTTAAAATAAAGGTGGAAGTCATTCACGTGTATACCAGGGTGTCCAGATAGATTTTCAAATGTCCAGTGGTGGTATGAGAAACTGCAATAAGAGAATGGTTAAAAAAAAGACCTGATTTTCAGCAGCTAACTGAAGCTCTTCTGCTGCAGAACCATTTGTTACATTCTGCTGTTTGGTGGCTGTTGCAGACACACATCTGTAACAGCACTTGTGGGATTCGAGCAGGATGCAATGTTTGAGCTCCTGTTCATTCCCTGTAGCCCTCACAGTGACAAAAGACAGGGGAAGTACGGAGGCAGTATGGAGAGTTCACATTGTCTGGCTTTATTTTCATCTGGGTTGAAAGCCTAAAATAAAATGGTAGAGGTTGTATGCAGCTGGTGGGATGGTCAGAGAGTGCCTAAGTGATGGAGCTTTCCTCTCTCTGTTCCCTACACAAGCAGCACAGGCAGTGAGGGTTCTCCACTTGAACTGAGCTGATGTGCTAGATCCTGAGATATGCTCTGGGATCCTTCCTGCCAACTTTCTCTGGTTCCTGGCCACCTCTGGCCAGAGGGATGGTCCCTGGCTAGCACACACTGAGCACAAGAGGGGACAGAGCCTTCTTCCAGATCATCGTGTTTTCATCTGAACCCAGTATCACTTTTTTGGGGTTGTTTTCCTTGTTTAAAACCTGGATCCATTCCCTGATCGGTTCACCTTGTGAGGTTTATAGCTGCATTATATAGCCACATCCCAAATAAATGTTCCCTAAGAGCGAAGCGAGACCACCTGAAGTTTGGTTGAACACGAGTTTCTGATCAGTATGTGTCCTGGCACCACTGAGGTCGTGGTGAAGTAGTGGAAACAAATAGCTGTGAAGGGGATGGGAGCTGGTGGAGGTTCACATGAGCACCACCACTAGTAGAGACATCCAGGAGCCATGGTCTGGGTGGGTTGTAGATGTTGTGTACTACACAGAGGCCAGCAAAACGGCTATTCCTGAATTACCTTTAATTAGGAAATGCAGAGGCAGGTCTCAAGCTTCTGCTACAGACCTGTGCAAATGAACCTGCTGGAGATCGCTCATTCCCCAAATTCCTCACACGCTCTAGCAGTTATATATAGCCAAAGTTGTTGGAAGGCAGCCACTTCAGAGGAAAAGGACTGTAGTTGGCACGTACTGCTCCTGAGACTGGCACTCAGAGAAACTCTAACGATATCCAAAGTCAAAGAGGTTTAAGGGTTACAAATTCTTTAAGCAATCGTTAGTGTAAAGTGTTCACTCAAGAGGATGAAAATATGTTTATTAGCAAAATGAGAAAAGCTGGCCTTGATTTTCTCTAGTTTTGTGCTGTGATTTGGCCACCCCCTCCAGCTATTTGAAACAAAATAAGAGGCATTGTTTATTTACTGGTTTAAAGCCAGTTTCTCGCACTGAAGTTTTCTAAATCTGGTATTGTAAGGATCTGTACTTTTCAATGTATATTTTAGCCTTCTAATGTGTATTGTAGATTACATTGTTACAAAATTCAGTGCCTAAGGTATTCACAATAATGACTGAGAGAAATTAAGAAGGTTCATCTGTTGTACAATGTCATTCCCACTTTTTTTTAGTTAGCCTTAGCCCTCAGCCAAAATCTATATCCAAGTTCTATACCACACCCCAAAGAAACACTAACATCTTCATAAGCAGAAAAGAATGCTTTGGGATCGCCAGAATAAAAGCTTCCAGAATTATCTTGGTGACTGAGTCATAAACAAAGTCACTCTGAAATGGAAGGATAAAAGTCACAGGGATTAATACCAGATCTTGCATGTTTGTAAGAGTTAGTGCTTCTCCAGCCCTGCTGTGAAGGTGGACAGATGCTCCAGGCACGAACCGTGGGCACGCTGGGTCCAGAGATGTCCAGACTTAGCCTTGGCTCTGGTCCCTGTTGCTCTCTCGTGTCTTTACAGTTGGCCAAATCCAAGCTCTAGAGCCAACTATCTCAGTCCCTTGAATTGATGCTGGGAGCTCTGGCTCCTGTAAGATCCTGTGCCCTAAAAAAGAGTCAGGACGGGGTTGTAAGGAATGGAAAGGAGATTGTTTATTAATGCTACGAGTAGCAAATAGCACCCACTGTTTCTCCACGAGTCTTGGCATCTGAGATGTTTAAACACACTCTGGGTTGTCTACAGTCACCAGAGAGCCCTGGATGAAGAGCTTGGCAGTTCTCTTGCTCCTTTATTGACAGTTTTTGACATTAAAATGAGCCATTTATTTGCCAGTGGAAAGTTCAAAAATGAATACTGGAAATTCTTAAATAAAAACATGTAATTTTAAAATTTTGAGTGTACTGCTCCTCTGCCCCAAATCCTTCATGGCTTTCAGTTGCAGATGGATGGCCGTCAAAAACACACTATTGTTGTCCTTGTGATTGGCCTTTAATAGATCTTTCTCTCTGCGTTTTATTCTGAGATTTTCCTGATGGCTGTGACAGAAATCTGAAAGCTGTGGGTTTTATTTATCTTTCTACCCACCTACTTTGCCATTAAGCTCCAGGAATGATCATTTGCTTTCCTCTGAGGAGCCGTTAATTGAGTAACATGAATTATCCATGACTGTAGAGACTGCAAACTGTCTGCGGGCACAATGGCCCCTGTGGTAAAGGGTGGAGAAGCCTCATCACAGTACCCCTTAGCACTATTCTAGTTAAGAACCTGTCAGTCTCCATTAACCCCCCCATTATTCAGGATTTCCGAGCAATCTATAAATATTTGCTCCAGTACAAAAGAGCTCAGCTGAAGAGCTCCTATTTTTAGCTGGAGGTTAGGTTTGGTTGTTTGTTGTTTTTGGTTTTCCACGCCTTTTAAAAAGATGCTCTCAAGGTTAATGGAACCATAATGTGACCTCCCTTTTTAATACCGTGCCTGTCGGCCCTGTGTTTCTGTATGTGTGAGTATTCCCCTGACAAATGTGTCACAACGTGGGTCACTGCAAAAGGTGGAGACTGAACAATGAAGTTCATTGGCAGTCTGTACAAGACTGAACTCAGTGGGGCCAGGGCACAGTGTATCTCCTGTCACAAGGTTTTTAACCTTTGTTAGAAGAAAAGTCCTGTAATTAATCCTCCCTGCCTCTCTTAGGACCTAATCATGCGATGGGATGTGCCTACACTGGCCTAAATGCTCAGTGAATGGTGTCATCATCTCATGCCCTGACCCAACAAGGTGCCTGGGGGGGGGGGGCTTTTGTGACCCATAGGTCTGGTGGGTTTGTCTTCTGTTAAATGGTATAGAAGTTCTCCTAACAAAGGTAGTGGTGGGTTTTTTTTCTGTCATAGCACAGCAAACTTCCTAATGGAAGCAATCAGAATGATCATCAATCACAGCGAACTCAACTGAGCTCAGCTGTCCTCATTATGAAGGACCCGGGCCAATTAATTTAAAGGCCAAATCAGATCTCATAAAGCTCCTCTGGTGAAGAATACTGCACATTTTGACGAGTGTTTCTTGGTGTTCATCTACACAGCTGGCACCATACTGACAGATACAGGCGTGACGAGGAAAAATTCTGGGCCTTGCTCGTCTGTCTCTGATCTGGGAGACCGAGTAAGGGGTAGGCTCTTAGCTGTCAAGCTTTGTGGGTTCAGTCTTGCATTCTGCAATGGATTACCAATACTCCTACAGCAGGAAGCTGGACGGGAGACCTCTGGAAGTCCCTTCTAACTGGAATGACTGCCTGTTGGGTTTGAAGGAAATAAGGTATTACGTTTATTTCAGAACTTTCTTAGGACATTCTAGATCTTGTGACTGGGGTTAAAAATAGAGGTTGGAGTTTGCCAGACCTCCAGTCGATCACATCTGTGTTTCTAACTTTGCTGTCACAATAGGATAGCAGTTGCTTTCTTGGAATTGTTTCAGGTGGTGCCTGGCTGTGGGAGACAATTGCAATGACACGGAAGAAAATGATCATGAGATTGTCACTTGTAGGAAAGGTTTAGTGATAGCAACTTAGGTCATGGCCAAACTTGACTTTAGAAAGTCTTTTTTTGGGTTCACAGAATCACAGAATGGTAGGAGTTGGAAGGGACCTCTGGAGATCACCTGGTCCAACCCCCTGCTCCAGCAGCTCACCCAGAGCAGGGGGCCCGGGATCGTGTCCAGGTGTGTTTGGAATCTCTCCAGAGAAGGAGACTCCACAACCTCTCTGGGCAGCCTGGGCCAGGCTCTGGCACCAGAGCCACGTGGTTCTTCCACCCTTGTCACTGTAAAGGAGCTGGTTCATCACAGCTTTTCTGGAGTCCTGTGTCACAGCAACTCTGCTGTTAGCTGTGAAACCGTGTCAGTGTGTGTAACTGGAGCACACGGTCCATGTAGGGAGCCCAGAAAATGCCAGACACTTGCAAACCAGCACAGTATTAAAACCGTATGTATAACAGCTTCCCGGTGATGATTCCATTTGACTTTGTAATTTTCTTAAAGGACTTAGGCTGGGTTGATACCACTCTGTGAAACGTGCCTAGGAGTGTTCTCAGCTGTTGAGGCCCGTGTCTGTGCTGGTGAGCTGGGTTTGCTGGCGTTAGGTGGCTGCAAGCGAGCAAACTGCTGCTCGGGTGTGGTTCCTGGCAGGCTCCCGCCACCAAAACAGGTCCAGGAGTTGCTTGGGAAAGCACTAGTTGGAGCAGGCTGCATCGTGCCAGGGAACGCTCTCACAGTTCATTAGCATAGGTAACAGTGTTGGAGTGCGTTGTGGGCATGCTTGGATTTACGAATAGAGCTTTGTGCTCTGAGGCAGATGAGCCTTAGTCCTTGTGGTGAGAAAGGGAGTCTTGAATGCAGCCTAAGGACCTATGCTGGAGACATGAAGTGCTGTTAGGTGTCCTGGATCCTCTCCTAGTACTGGCCTGCTATAGGTTTCTTGGGAGAAGGGCTCGGCCTTTTGAGCTGGCTCTCATCCCTTCACCAGAAATTCTGTATTTACAGTTACTTTAATGTTTTTCTCTCTGGCAATTCCCAGTATGCTGGGCCTTAGGTCAGGAAAATGTTAGTAAGCAGATTTAAAACTCAGTTAGGTTTCTGCTTCTGTCACGGTTCTTGCACAGAGTCTCCTGCAAGAAAACAGAGCGGGCTTGAGAGCCAGGGCTTGCCTGCCCACGGACTCTTGGAGCCTCTCTGTGTCCTCGACCAATGCTGGCAAAAGTGGGTTTCACTGATGTCCACGCAAAAAAATCCTTTGGGCTACAAACAGTATGTACTTTGCAAGTAACTCCTAAGGAAAAAACCCAGAAACAACCCTCTCTTGTAGCCATTGCCACGTACGCCCAGCTAAGCCCGCGCTGCAGGCCTTAGAAAGGCTGAGAGTTACCCAAGTTCAAGCCCGAGGCTGTTGTCCTTTCTGCGGTGGGTAGAGCACTAGCCTGTGTCCTGTCCATGGACGTTACCGCTGTTTGGCAGGCCGCGCACCACGCCCAGCTCCTGCAGAGTGGGCTTGCAAAGCTCCACTGACTCAGAAACACAAAGATCGCTCCTCTGGAGCTGGTTTTCTGCCTGCAGAAATCAGCACGTAGGCTTTCACTTGAGTTCCCCATCCTTGCCTCAAGCCCTTCGTCCCACATTCAGGGATGGAAGCAGTGTTGCCATGATGCAGTAGACATCCCACAAACCTTATGATTTATTTTTCATCAACCTCTTTTTAAGTCTGGGATCAAATTATAATACAATTATATAAAATATTAGTAATGGTGATGAACTGACCATCTAATCCTTAGACAGAACAGCCACACGGTTCTTTAAGTCTCTTTTCCACAGATATAAGGAGTGAAAGCGGTTAGTTCTGACATGCCATAAATGTTGTTGGGGTCTTTTTTACAAGTTTTTAAGCTGGTCCTCAGCAGAGACCCTTTCCTCCCCATTTTGAGGTAGTTAATTGTAACTCCAACACCACATACAGTTCCGATTGCTCTCTCTGCGGAAAGGTGAGTTGGAACTGGCAGGCGCAGGGAAGGGCAGTGAGAGGGATCAGCGGAACAGGGGTCCTGCTTTACAGTAGGAAATTGAAGGGACTGATTTGTTTAATCTTGCAGAACAAAAGCAGAAATGGGATATGTTTGCTGTCTGGAAACGCGTCAGGCGGGTAAATACTGCAGAGGAGAAAAGGAGCCACGGACACTTTAGAATACAAGTGACCGGGAATGAATTCAAGCTTGTAGTTAGAAAATGGTTTCTAGGCATTTGAAGAGCAGCCCCGCAAGTGGGATCCGTGGCTTCTTCTAAGACAGATCTTGCTGAGGTCACGGGTGGGAACGGGTGCTGTGGGCACGTGTGGCCTGGTAGGTGCCTGCTCGTTTTGTCTTCCTGCCATTGCTGTGCTGAAAATTGTCTTGGAGATTATACTGTAATGACAGTGAGATACAAATCCAGCCGATTTCTTCCTCCTTTAGCCGGAGTTTCTCTTCCTAATTTTAAATTCTCTTCTGCTATGGGTTGCAACATTTCCTGGTTTGACTGATTGCCTTAGGGAAAAATTCTAGAGATGGGCCTGATATATTTTAAGGACAGCACATACCTGCTCCAGGGTAGGAAAGACAGCACGGACAAGCTGGGAAGGCTCTTTTGGCACACCTCTGACATCCTAATGAAGTCAGATCCAGGACCTGCATCCCATAAAGCTTTCTGTGGGAGAGAAACCCACAAAACTTCTCAGTTCATCTCGCTTGGGATAGCTTTGCAGGGGCAGAGAACCTGCTCTGCCAAGGTGGCTGGTACAATTGGAACAGAGAACAACGTGTTCTACAGCAGGTTTCTTCACAATATGAACAGATATTCCCGGATATTTGAACAGATATTCCCACCTGCTCTAAAGCTGATATTTTCCTGCCGGATTTTCAGCAAGCTGAATTGCTAGAGAGCCCAGGCAGCGGCATCCTCGTGAGAGCAGTTCCTCTGTGCTCCTGAAGATTTCTACACAAGGGAAATTTGGAGTGACCTTTTCCCCTGCAGACTGAGCCGTCCTGCTGAATTTCCAGCCATACAGGAGGACAAGGCTGGTTACTTTGTGTTGAGGAAGAAAAACAGAGGTAAAAGGAGGTTGACACAGGCTGAAAGAAATGTAAAGAACGCAGATCCAGTACACTGGAGACTTAGGCTGCCCTCAAAACAACACAAATGGAGCCCAGTAAGTGACAGTCCAATTTGATTTGATGTTCCCAGAAGCTGTGGGAAGAAATTATCCTCTTAACACAGAGTCAGGGCTCACTGAAGTGGAAGAGAAAATTGGCTGAATCGCACCCAGAGAGTGTCAGTGCCACAGTTTGGCAGAAAAACTGACTTAGAGAATGAAAAGGGTAGTGCCTTTCTGCAGAGAATGGAGCTGGTCTGACGCATGAGTATTGGCCAAGCCATGAGGAGCTGAGGCACAAGAGACCTGTACAACAGATCCCCTGAACTAGGCGGGGCTGGAGGGGAAAGAAATGCCTTAAAATGCTCAGTGGCAAAAGAACAGCCCTCTGTGATAAATAAATCCCAATCACAGAGAATTCTTACTATTTTTTTTTTCTTGCTCCATTTTTATTTTGATATATTTTTTCCTTATTTGCTTGTGACCACTTCAAGGAGAGCTCTTTCCCAGCAGAGATTTACTAGGGACACTCTGACATCGGTTCTGCTGTAGAGGTGCAGAGCTGCTGGTCTCAAAACTGTTTTCATGGGTGCGTGTACCATAAAGGTGCCACGTGCTGCAGGTCAGATAATCCCCCCAAAATAGCCAAGCAGAATCTCTCTCACAGGTCTAAGTGATCCTTGTTTTGGAGTGCACCGCGGTAGCTGGTTGGTGGGAAATTTGGCCTGGAATGCCGTTTGTTTCCTTGCTTATTTGCTTCCTTGTGGTGTCACTCCCACACTTTTTATAGTATTTCAAAACCTCGTGATACCTCTCCTTGCCCCGGTGCTTAGATAACGCTGCTTTATGTGCAGTTCACCCAATCCACCTAAGCTGTTCAGTTAAGTACGCATCATAGGACAGAGAAGAAAATGCAGTCCTTTTATTCTACTCGTGTTATTAGTGCAGACTTATTGGCTATGGTGGCCTAAATATCTGTCCTTACCCTTGTCTTCTTGTCTGTTTCAAATAGGGATAAGACAGACAAAGATTCTGCTTCACTTCACAGGAGTGTTTGAAGTTCAGTGTAATTAATATTTGCTAAGTATCAGTTGAAAGATGCGAGGGGCTTACAAGGTTTTATCGCTATTCCGAGTGAGGTATTTGGTGGCTAATGAATACCTGCAATGGCACAAAATGGAGCCACCAGAGGAACTTTATTCCCCTGGCTTGCCTTCAGGCAAATCGGCTTGGAATCCTCTCATCCCAACATCAGTAAGAGGAATATATGAAGCTATGCTGAAAAGTATTTACCAGCCAGCTGCTGCTGGTGACATCAGCCTGGCCCGTTGCAGGGAACAAAGCGTGCATTGCTAAGTCCTGCTAAATAAAGCAGATGACTTCTCTTTTTTTCCTTTTTAAAGAGCAGATTTCCTTATGGAAAGGGGGAAAAAAAAAAGCCAAGGCCAACATCAAGGCAACCAATCTCATTCCAGCACTTTCGGGTTCTGTTTTCATTGCTCCCGGCTCCCTCCTACTTCCCATTATTTATGAAACAAGCTGTGAGTCACATGGTGGAGCTGGGATGATTCAGGAGTTTGTTGAGCGAAGAGAAACAGGAAAAGAAGGGCCTGGCTGTCCAGGCAAATGACATCAGCACTTTGGCGTCTCGTCCCAGGCCTTGGAAAAAGAAGTCCTTGCTGCGAGAAGGGTTGTGGAGTGATGCCCAGAGGCAGAAGTGGTTTGGTTTCTTGGCTGGCATGCAAAATAACACTAGACGTGGTCCCGTAAGGTTTATCGGTAGTGACAAGTCACGCGGGAGATACGGATGTGTAAATTGTAGCAAGGGAAACAGCTCAAAGTATTGAAGAAAAATCCCCATCCAAGAGGTAACTGTGCATCTGTAAAAAGTACAGAAACGATAGGGAGTGTCTCATCTCCTTTACATTTCTTAGCTGATCACCGGCCCAGGTTTGCTTGGTGGGATTTTCTTTTTTTTTCCTTCATAAGAATAGGGATTATACCTATGTGACAATTCCTGTGAACTCTGCAAGCACAGAGCTAGCAAAGAATTTATCTGTTTTCCAAGATAATGGAAAGGAAGCTGCCAGGCACTCATCACAACCTGATATCCTTTATCCCTGGGTTCTTGAGACTGTGCTTCTGGTACCTCGTAAGAGATTAGCTGGAAAAGCTTGAGATGCTAAGGCAGCATGTTTGCATTGACATATTTTCCTTTCAAAGTGGGGCTTTGGCTTAAGGACCACTCGGTGTTAGGGCTGATAAGGCTCTCTGAAATCCCGCATGTTGCTATAGCTCAGTAGACAGTGCCCAGGACAATGGTTGTTTCTGCACCTGCTACAATACGGGAATAAAATAAAACCCGTGGCAGCACCTAGTTCTTCTTGCACGTCCCAGTACAAAAGGGACAGAGGTGCATCGGTGAAGAACAAAATTATACGTGCTGATTTCAAAATGGGTTTTTAAACTTGATTTGTTTAAATTTGTGAGCATCCATGCTGGTATTCCTGTCCAGTGTGTCCTGGTTTTAAGGAATGTAAATATTTAATGTTATTAATATGTTTTACTGACATAATGTAGTGATCTAGAAAGTCACACCTTATGGCAAGTTGGTAAAAAAATGTTTTCTAATTTAAGTCCCACATCTACACATCTTCTAAACCCCTCAGGGATGGGGGCCCTGGGCAGCCTGGGCCAGGGCTTGGCAACCCTTTCAGGGAATAAATTGTTCCTCATGTCCAACCTCAGCCTCCCCTGGCGCAGCTTGAGGCCGTTTCCTCTTGTCCTGTCACTTGTTCCTTGGGAGAAGAGCCCGACCCCACCTGGCTCCAACCTCCTTGCAGGGAGTTGCGGAGAGCCAGAAGGTCTCCCCTGGGCCACATTGCCTTCTTTTGCCTTTAAGATGTGGTTGAGCAAGAGGAAATAAGATGGCACGAAGAGGGTAGCTAATGTCATCAGGTTTGGAGGAGAGGTGACTGTCCCTGTGAATCCCTTCGGTGCAGCTCCAGGCGTGGCTGGCACAGGGCTACGAAAATGAACTCGTGATTCACTGGGAGGATATCTCAGGAATGATCAGGGTATAAAACCAGCTTAATTAAAGCTTTCTATTTTGTTGCTGTAGGCACGCGTTCAGATTACAGCGGTCGTGGTATAAGGCAGAAGAAGGAAATGCTGCAGCAGTGGACAGCTTCATACTTGGGAGGGAAGTTCCATTTTCCCTTGCGAGTTCAGGGAGTTTGCCATGGGGATGAGCGGGGACTGCAGCAGCAGCTCGTCAGAAACCACCAGACCTTCTGTGGGTTAGTCACGGCAAGTCACAAGATGTGACACTGGCTGGTGACTCTAGCCCACGCTGCAAATCGCGTCTTGGCCTATGCGGAAAGCACAGCTAAAAACTATTGATTCCCCATTTCCCTTTTTCTTGGGAAAACAAACAAACAAAACAAAACAGTTTTGACTGGTAGGATGTTTTGGCAGCATTCAGATTTTGTTGAGGCATTTACATCTGTTTGAACCTCCTTTAATTCCCTTTTAGGATCGTACTTAATCCGTTTTCAAAATAGGAAATAAGGTATTTGAGGATGTCAGAAGAATTGTTCTGGCTAACCTAATTTTCCTCCTGTTCTTGTAACTTCAACTGTTCCATGATCTCATTCCAAATGTGCAGCTCGTTTTCCCCTTCCACAAAACTTCATTTTTCAGCAAAGTTTTCTATTTTATAACATAAGGCCTTTTTTCTTCACCATGAGGCACAGCAAATAAGGTGATTTCTAAGGACCTCTGTGGGCTTGCACTGATGCTGATTTTGGAACTTTGAATCAGGTGTCTGTGAATTGTCCGTCATTGAGTCTTTGTTTCACAGGCCTAAGTTATTCTTTAAAAAATGTCATTTAGGCCTCTTAATGCCAGGGCAATATCACCTAATTGCCTTTAAAAAGTGACGCTGCGGTGGTTTCCTCTCCTTCTGCACCCAGCCCTCCCTCCTGTCACCGGATCCACGAAAATTCTCAGTGTAAATGACGAAGCCAGCTCAGAGTTGGTATTAGGCTCACAACTAGCAGCAGGAGTAGGTGACACCCACTGATGACTCCTCTGTTCTGCCAGAGGGGAAGATGTGTGTAGTACAGGCTGGGAAGGCAGCTGCACCCCTCCAGGAGGTAATGTCCCTCAGCGCTGCTCACCACACTTGGCTCTCCCACCTCTCCTGTGGTTGCCTACGCAGGCTTCCTCACCATGTGCTTGCTTTGATGCTGAGAGACGGTGATAATTGCAGCATTGTGAAACACTGGCTTGGCTGAAGGACATTAATCCAGGAGGGGAAATGCTGGGAGGATGAATGATTTCACAGACCAAAGGCTTCCCATGTTGACGGGATAGCAATAGAACTTCTTAACTCCCAGCGTTGCAATCTCAGGTGAAAGGGAACCCTGGCAGCCTTTAATGAGTGGTGCATTCCAGCCTCATTGTTTTCCCTTCATTTTGCGGTCGGTGCAGGGGATGGAGACTCCACTAACCCTCTTCCACATGAGTCAAAACAAGAGGTTGCATGGTGGCTAAACCTGTGAGATCATGGAAGGGAGCAGGAGCAGCTCTGGGTTATTATTTCGTCGAGCTGGCAGATGCCAAGGAGATCACACAGCACAATTATCCCAGCCTCCAGGTAAGGAGCAGACACGTTGACTCCCCACTGTTGACTGCAGAGCAGTAATGCTCACTGCAGATGGCCTTTGCTAATTTCTTTTTCTTTTTGCCTAAGAATTATGGTGTGTTTATAGACTAATTACTTGCCACCGAGTTACTGATGTCAACTTTTTCTGCCACGCCTCGAATCTTGCTTGTGACTACACTTCTATTGCCTCCAAACTGGAAAGTGCTGTTCATGGGCTGATACACATAGTGCAACCACCTCCTCCATATTTCATACGGAATCTCTTATTTCTCTTGTCTCCTGCTACTTTCTTTTCACCTGGAGAGAAACTTAAGTTTTACGTTGTTTTTCTCCCCTGTTGCTTATATGTCTGTATTTCCAGATGTCAGTCCCCAGGTACAGATGGTGGTTCTAGGTAGAATCCAAACCTCCTTTTGGAGCTGGGGTCTGACCTGAGAGGAGCCTTGGCATGGCCCTGGAAGTCTTTGCACGGTGGCTGTTGCCACCTTGGAAGAGTTTTCTGGAAGTTTTTCTAAAATTGCTCTAGAACCATATTCAGATTTAATCCTTGGCTTCTAGCTCTGCAGCTCTGTGGCCTTCATTGAGATGAGATGGACTGCAACAGCTCACCCTAAAAGCCTGGTAATCTAAACCTTCTCTGAACCAAACGCAGTATTTCAGAAAGCCTTGTCATTTTATATCCAGTCACTGCTGCTGGCTCTTCCTTCGCACCCAACTGTCTCCTCTGATTATGCACACGTACGTACATCTGGGAGGTCACCTACTAAGGGCTGGCATGACTCGGTTTTGTGTTTGAACTACAAGGTTACACACTTTGTTGCTCCCACAGGCTGTATTTCATGGCGCTTGGGATGATTTTTATGTTGCAGTGCTTCTTGCAACTACAAACTTTCTGTGTGTCTTTACCATCCTCCTTTTTGGGGTGCGTGGCCCACAGCTCTCACCTGGGGGGGAACATCTGCATCTCTCCCTGCTCCTCCCCTCCCTTCCTTGCTCCATCCTGTCAGGGGATTCTGATGCTCCCCAAACTGCCCAGTTCTCCCCTGTGCCATGTAGCCTTTCAGGGTGTCACCTTTAAAGCGTGCCAGGAGACAAGCAGAGCTGAGGGGAGGGAGGGACCAGTGGCAGATTGGAGTATTAATGCCTGCCGTGTGTCATCTGCACAACGGCAGCGGTGGCCCAGGCTGCCAACAACGTACTAGCCCTTCTTTATCTCACCTTCTTGCTCAGATCAATGTGTTCTTGTCTTTCTTCCTTGTTCCGGTTCCCAAATGTACACACCAGAAAGGCCAGTGCGCCTATCATCCAGTATTTCCAATTTAAAAATAGCTTAAACTTACAACTGCAAATGGTCTTTACACGATGGTATAGTGGAAGTGTCCTCTACCATTGGACTAAGACTTCAAGAAGAACTGACCTGAAAATACGCTCTTTTTGGATCAAGTGCCCAGAGCTGAAACCTTGGTCTGCCACTATTGCAAGCCCCAGAGCACCAGCTGTCTGTGGTGGCAGCAAGTTTGAGCTGAAACTGTTCTTAAAACCTCCAAACTTTCCACATTATTTGATTTTTATGCTGTTTTAAATTGTATGGTATGTGATGGCTGGGTAGGAGCTATCAGAGTTGTGAGTATGAGTTTGTCAAAAAGCATCAATTCATCCTTTGCTAGACAAGAAGGAAGTGACATAGCAGCTATCACAAAAACCTCCCAAACCTGTCCTTGTGGAGAGTCCTTAGAAGAACCCTTTTCAAATGGTAAAAATCTATTTGTGTACGTGCAAAGAATTTCCTTTTCCTCTCCTCCTCACAGGGACGTTTCTTCTGTTTCAGCTTGCCCAGGTTGGTTCTGTGCTGGACTCCTGGTGTACCCAAATACCTCTGTTGTCCCCAGTAACCAAGATTCAACTTGAAAATAGCTTTATTGATGTACACGACCAAAATCCCATCATCCGACATGAGGCGTTAACGCAGTTCCAGGGACACATGGTGTTCCACTGGATTTGCATCCATGAAGTAAAGGCTGAGCCTGACTTTGAAGGTGTTCCAGGCTCCTTTCTGGTGTTGGCAGCTCTCACACTGGGCGAGGCTGGAGTTACCTCCTTGCTGCAGAAGGCAGAAGTCACCCACCAGCCCTGGCTGAGATACCAACCCTTGAGATTTCAACACTTTGGTTAATTTTACTGAAGAAAGAAGCAATGGGCAAAGCTGAATCTCTCCTTATGGAGCTGCTTACAGAGCGGGGCCGTGCTGTGCCTGGGAATGCTGCGTCTGACTCCTAGGAACAGGAGCAGCTTCTGATAAGGGGTTCTGCCCAACGAGCTCTTAAAATGCTTCCGCTCTTATGGAGTGCCAACCGAAAATAGACTTCATTTTCTGCAAGCATGAATAGAATCATGAAGGGAAATGAATAGGGTAGTAAAATGCTCTTAAATGTCCTAAATTTCTAATGGAGAAGGTAAAAGAGTCAGTGTATAAATGTGTGTAGACAGACCGTAATGTTCCCTTTTTCTTTTTTTCTTTCTTTTTGTATTCCTGGTGGAGAGAAGAGACGCTTTCAATTACTTTTTATGTTCTTTTTCTGGAAAGCATTTTAGATATGAAATTGAGGAGAATAAACTTGTTTTTCTGCCACATCTCAAAAGGAGAATGTAGGCGAGTGGGAAGAGTTTCAATGAAAACTCATTTTTAAACATTTTTCTTTGGACCTACAAAGGGAAGGGAGGGCTACTTCTGTGTGAGGAAAATGCCTCTTTTATCCTCCTTTCAGTTTTTGAAGGGAAAGGTCTTTGTAGCTTTTACCACGCAGGAGGGAGTTACTGCCCAGAGCTGAGCACAACTGAGAAAATAATTTTGACCTGATATATAGAAGTAGTGTCTAGACAGAGAGCATTTGAAGTGCTTAAGGGGAAACTCAGAGTAGGAACCAGTTATGACAAACTGAGCTTTTGAAGTGACAAATAGAAGCAAACATGTATAAACTGAAGATCTGATAAAGTAAATGTGAGATTTGTGGCTGACTGAAACAAAGCTAGAATACAGGACCAACTGAATTAGAGCGTTTGGTTTGGTTCTGCCGCCCTCCTCTTCCAAAGAGAGGCCCGAGCAGTTGCTTGTGGGGCTGTGCTGGGCAACCACAAGGGTGAAAACCCCATTTTGGGGTTGTTTTTTTGCACAGACCCAAGGCTTTTTTCTTTTACCTGGTCCAGGCTGCAGGTCTGGGTTGGTCTCACTAGGATTTTCATCAGGATGACCTAGAGGTTAATGAACTGCTGTGTGTGGCCAAGAAAGGACCATAATGGACTAAACTGGGCTCTGCTCTGCAGACAGCCAAAGGGAGCTGTATTTGTGCGGTTCTGAAAGTGCCATTTTCTGGGGTGTTGTGCCTTAGCAAAGCTAAATGCGTACTTCATGGTGTGCCGGGTTGTAAAGACACCAAGAGAAATGTTGCATGTATCTGGAGGGATTGAACTGAGCAGTGATTTCTGACTATCTGTGCTTCTGAGAGGTTAGAAGTGGAAAGCTGTTACAAGAAGGCCATTTGAGGTTTAATCCTTGAAAGCAGATTAAAATGAAGGTAAATTATGGGGCATGAGAACTACCCAAAGAGAACGTTCCGAGAATAAATCTATAATTGCAATGTTTGTAACATCTTGCTGAGATTTACTCAAGGCACAATCAAACATAATAACATAATATCGCCTGTTGTAAATGGGATGCCAAGTGCAACGTGCTGCGTTAACAGGTGCTCTGGGGTTGTAGCTGTGGTCCTGTACCAGAAGTGATGAGAGATAAGAAGGAATGACCCGAGAGGCTTCTCAAAAAGCTTTTCTGACTCTGTACTTCTTCTGGGCAGGTCTTGCTAACAATGTGTGGCAGCTAATCTGATCCAGCCAGAATTGCAGGGTTACGGGCGTGATGCAAAGCAGAATTTGCAAGCACGGCATGAAGGCTTAACAAAATATATGCAATAACACTAGATAGAAATAGTGTTAAAATGGGCTTCTTTGGAACCAAGGAGTTAGTTCTTATGACGTCTGACTATTATTACGTCATGCTTTGGGGCAGTATGGAAGGGATTGCCAGCAAATACGCCATAGATTGTCTTTGCTTCCCACTACGACCAGACAAACCATCGCTTTCTCTTTTGACTTCCTTTGTCTTCCTTTGCGTGCAATATGTGTGTTGCAGACACGGAAAATTGAGCAATGGGATTTCGCTTTTTAGATGTTTCTCTTTCTTTTTCTTTCTGTCGCTGTTTATTAGTAGGAACCCCAGAAGCTCACACTGAAAATGTTATAAGAAAGGGAAGAATTAAATCCTCTGAGCACTAGTAGTTCCTTCTTACCTTTGTTAGGATGTATACACAAAGTAAAAATACACAATCGTTTGTGATCGTTGGCCTTCTGCCCCATTATAGACACTAGATGTGTTTCTGGAACATCTTTCCCTGTCTAGAGGGGAGACACAGAGCACCCTCCAGAAAAGAACACAGCCCATACACATAATAAAATCTTTCATTAGGCCTATTTATAACTTCGGTTACAGTGAATGATACCATATTTGCTCTGAAGGAAGAAACTTAATTACCCCTTGTGTTTTGCAAGGAGAAGCTTTGTAAACTTCTTCTAATTACAGGCTGCTAAGTATTACCTAGAATTGAAATTTGTTCTTACTGAACATACACAGATTTATTTTCTGTTTGTTGAAAATTGCTGTATTATTTGCTTAACTAAAGACCTGAACGCTTCTTTTGGTGTGGATGAGGCAGAGAACAAGAAGAATTTTGCACCCAGGGTTTTTCCCTTTGAAACACGGGAGTTGTGCGTCATTGCATGCCAGCATTAAAACGAGACCTACACCAGCACAAGACCAGGTTCAAGCCCTTGAAGTGAAATCCTAAGTGTGAAATCTTATGGTAGAGCCCTGGTCAGCTTCAGCAAAGCTGAGATTTTATCCTGAGGCTTTACCAGCTCCTTCGTGGTCATGACCATTATGGCTTTAAGACTCGAGGAAGCATGTGCTTTTTATTCCCCCATATTTTGGATGATGGAGTGTAATTACAGTCCCTATGCTCCAGATTCAATTTTTCCTATTTTGCAAAAGTGCTAAGACTTCAAAGCAGAGAAGATTCATGGGCAGGGCTTTCTACCGCAGAACTGCCAAAGAAAATGCCACTTTTTGAAAGGCTGCTTTCTGAAAAGGCATTATATGATTTTAATATTTTATTCTGCATGTTGTTGTTAAAGCTCTAATCCTCCTACAAATTCCCCAAAGCGTTGTTCTTGCCGGGTGGAGGGGGTTCATTCTGGAATGCTTTTTAAAATACAGATGTATGTGAAGGAGTATTTAAACTCGCGTTACCCACACAGGAATGGGAGTTAATTTGAAAACAGAGTGTAGCATTTCAAGGCATGGAATGAGGTGAGTTTTCAGCACAAAGCTTACTCTTTACCCTCTAAGTTGCCATGTAGATGGTCTTTCCAGATCAAGACCCTATAGTACACCCAGGATCCAGTTAAAAACCTCTTCTTCATGTGGAACCTGATCCTGCACATCTTTCTCGAGTCAGTCATCGACCATCTAGGCCATTATGAAGAATTAAGCCAGGCCCATGGATTTCTGTGCCAAAACAGCTAATGCAGCGGTATGAGCTGCAAGTGGTTTCTGACTCCTTTCATCCCTGGGAGAAGGCAGAACGCTGTCTGGCCCTTTGATGCGACACGCAGTAAGCACTCTGACATCTCATGCATATTCCCACACGGCTGAGAGGACTTTAGAAGCCCTTGTGCAGATGGTGGAGAGCAGCCTTCCCTGCTCAGGTCCCACGGGCCCCTTTGGCCAACCTATGTGGCACGTGAATTTAGGAGCTGAGAGCGTTGCTCAGCTTCCTACCTGTGCCAACAAAGACTGATACGTGCTAACTGCTTCCTTTCGATGCCTTTTCATCCTTCTTGAGCAATACCTGGCTTGATTGTGTTCTTTTTCTTGTACAGTCTTTTCTGCTGAGATTCAGAGGGACACTCAGTTCTCAATCCCCGTGGTGTTGATCAAGAGGAATTTCTGTGTTGGGGAGTTGTTCAGACTCAGGCCAGTGTAAACAGGATGAGAATCTCCCTGGATGACACTAGTGGATTTTGTCTGGGTTTATGTTTGTAGAGCAGGGGAGCAGGGATTTCGTTGGAAGAAACGGGCAAAAGTCCTATTTCAAAAGCTTCAACAGCAGTTAATCTTTAATAATACACTCCCTTCTTTGCTTTGCTATGAATACCTGCCAGAAGAAAGGGAAGGATTTCTTTCGTCTTTATCTGTATTTATCTCCGAAGTGACTGGTCAGGACAAAGTTTAAGTGTCAGCTAACGATACCTGGAGTAGAATTGAGCGTAGCAGCTCAGCATTACATGTTGTGGAGGAAGGCAGGGAGTGTTTGGTTTCGTTTTTGCATCTGAAAAATCCTGCTTCCTAAAACCTTGGATTTCTCCTGTGACAAGGGGTGGATTTTTTTTCACTTGTTTGTGTTGATGTCTTGCAACTTTTACTGCTTTGTAATTTTTTACACAGCCGTTTGGGTTAGAAGGGACCTCAGGAGGTCTAGTCCAACCTCCTGCCCAAAGAAGGATTAGTGACGAGATCAGACCAGGTTGCTCAGGGCTTTATCCAGTCAGGTTGTGGAATCTCCAAGGACCAAGGTTGCACAACCTCTCCTGGCAACCTGAGCCACTGCCTGATGATCCCAGTGGGGAGTTTTGCCCCATCTATCCTGGTTTCAATTTGTGGCCATTGTCCCTCTGCTGCACACCTCCCTCCTGATCTTTTTTCAAGGGTGGTGGATATCTGCTGTCAGGTCCCCAGAGCCGTCCCTTCTCAAGGAAACCTGTGGCCTAATAACCGTAATGAATCCCTTCCATTGGTCTTTCCTCTCCTTAGGAACAGAAAGGTGGTGATGGTGCTTCTGTTAAACACGCGTGCCCCAGTAATGATCTCCGTGGGAGACTGAGATGCACAGCGGGACTTTCCACCACACTGTTCCCTGACTCCTATTAGGGAAAGCAAGGCAAAGTGTCACTTCCAATTCTAAAATGATCATTAGTCCTTAAAGCCACCATTACTGCCCAGAAATACCATGGTGCTATTAATAAAGCAACAAGTACAGCAGAAAAATGCAGTTCTAATTACTGACGTAGGGATGAACTCTTAATTCTGTAGCTGGCAACTACACTTTATTTTGAAGAAGCAAGAGAGCTGCCTGGAAAGGAATGCAGAAGAATGGAAGTCTTGATTTTGACCTTAGCTCTGCCAGCCAGCATGCAGGGCAGCTTGGGTCCAAATCTGTTTTAGGAAGGACTTTTAAGATTTAGCTTGTTAAATCTGTACAAAATGAATTACTGTGACAAAAGAAGAAAGCAAGCCTTGTGGTGACAGGACAATAAGGGGTCTGTTCCTGGTTTTTCGCATAATTTCCTTGGTGATCTTGACATTTGTAGGCTGTGGGACTTGGTCAAGCTTGAGCGCCTGTGGGAAGGCACCAGACATTCATATGCAGAGGTGCTTCTAGTAAGCAGTCTGGGTTTGAGAGGGTTTGATCAGCAGATCTCCGAGTTCTCAAGAGCACAGAGGATGTCGTGCTCTGCTTGGCCTCTGAGTTTCTCTGAAGCGCTGCGGTCTGGCTGGATCTCCCCGGGTAAGCCGCTCACGCTTCTACAACCACGTCTGTGCCTCGTGCTTTCTTGCAGAAAGGACTGAGCCAACGTGGGGTTCTGCCTTAAAGCCAGAAAACCAGCATTTGGGCCTCCAGCCCTGTTTGCTGTTATCAGAATTGGTTTATCAAGTCTCCAAATCAGTGGGACCAGCCGACATCTTGGATGATCCTGGTGCTGAGTGGGAGACTCAAAGGAGCATCAGCAACATGGGAGAAAAATGAGAGAGGACACTTCACCTTCTTCTCAAAGGAGGCAGCCTCAAACCTATTACTTGTTTTCTTAATGGCCCTTGCTATCAGAGGAAATCCGAGCAGGATTTGAAGAGGAAGACCTTTATAGGGCAGATCTTATCACGTGTATTGAAGCAACCTGGAAAGCATTATGTGTTTTTAATCGGTTTATGCTGACAATGGTGGGAAGTAGGCTGGAGACAATGGCAACTTCATAGTGGGTCATAGCCTGTTATGTGTCCTGGTCCTTCTTTCCCTCAGTCGTGTGCTGTTGTCTCTTATCTGCTAGCAGCAACCACATGAAGGGGTAACTGGATAACTATGTCCTTGCTCGGGGTGGCAAAGAAGGGTTGCTTTTTCTGGGGAAATTAGGCCAACTCATTTGAGTACCAAATACAGCCCTGGAAAACTGCTACAGGATAAATGGCTGTTGGGCTTACACTGAAAGAAACTGCCTATTGGTTTTGAAGTTTGTGATACAGCATTGAGAAGGATATGAAGAATAATGACTTCAGGGCCACCCAGTTTCACCTTCTCAGGGGTTATGGCATCACCAATCCTTAGAACTGAAATCAAGATGAGAAATGATGGTGTTGGGAAAAATGAGCCCTTCTGTTTTAAAGCACACTGTGCCATGGGTTTGGGTTGTACTGTGGTAAATTTCTTTGTAGACCTTTTTATTCCATCCATCTGGCTTTCTTGTTAATGGGAGATATTTCTTGGTCAGAGAAGTTAAAAGGTAAATGAGTTCCTCACTTAGGATCACTAATACTTTTCTGCTGTCACTGCTGTGTGCTGCTGTTAAATGGCGCTTCTCAGTAGAAGATAGTGATGCAAACATATATTTTAACAAGCCTCTGCTGCAGCACCATTGATTGTAGCCAGCTATTGTTCTCCTGAGTCCTGCCTCAGACAGGGAGTGAGAGAGAAGTTTCCTGGGATTCAAGTCCCCACCTTTTCTGACAGGAAGCTGGGGAACAATTAGGAGGCAGCTGAATCTCTCTCCACACACACACACTTTTTAAAAAATGAAAACTGTGGAGAAGAGGAAGTCAAAAGAGTTTCCCTTGTTTTACTTAAGCGCTGCACAAGAGGCTGGCTGTATATAAAATAGTTATCTTCTTAACTACTTCGAAGGCAGGATTTTTTCTGGTGTGTGGTGTAATCAAGCCACTCTAAAAGGAGAAGTTACTCAACTTCTTGCTTGAAAGAAGGTGGCACTTGTGAGTCGAGAAAAGGCAGGAGCAGAAGCTTGCCGCTAGCCCACCTGCCAGAAGGATGAGCTTGTGTCCGTCCATCACCTATTGCAAACCATGCAACTGGCAGCTCCTCCCAAGCAGCTGGCTGATATCTTCATTGTTTTGCCTTTGTGTTTCTTGTTTCCTTTCAGGATAGGAGGATACAAGACCCTAGCGCTGGTTTTTCTGCACAGCTAAAAGGACAAGGAAGCTGCTGTGCTTTTGAAGCTTTAGACCATCACTTTTCTTATTCCCTGTAGGTCTTCCCAAGGTCTCTCATCTCTTTTTCATCTATGCAGATGCCTCTGTCTTCTCTAGATCCTTCCTGGTCACTCCTTTTAGAAAGGAAAAGAAAACTGAAGTTCTGGTTCTCTCCTGGTCAGTGCACCATGCTGCAGTGTGCGTTGGCTCTGTCCCGTGGGCTGTGACAACGTTGTGTGCTGAAACCAGGAGGCTTCTGCAGGTTTTTTAGCTGGTCTAATTTGGGCCTGCACTTGAAACTTAATCTGGTGTCCAGCGGGGTTAGCACTGGAATACAATGAGCTTTATACCTGCATTGTATGGAAACAAGAACCAGACAACTCCTAAATAAAACAAAATATCATTAATGCTGAAACCCAGTGGATTTTTGTGCTTGGAGCTCCTCTACAATCAAGCCCAAAGGTTTTTAACATGGATAGAGGTGGTTTTTTCCAGCAATCTGTACAAAAAACACTGGATGTCATTTTTCTTCATTCTTCATGTTCCTCTGAGGCTTCACAGTGTGTTCGGCTGAGAGTCAACCCTTGGTTCAAGTAACTGACTTCTTTGTTTAAGAGAAAACCCATCACTGTCCTATGCAAACACGAACTTTTTGTAGGTTCTTTTTTAACCTCCTTATACCGGGAGTGGTAAGAGTTGTCCATCAGGTCTTGTCCTTTATTTATAAGAAGATGCTTTGTTGCCTTTCATGACCTTTTTCAGTGTGTCTTAAGAATACATGAACCAAACCACATGTACATTTAAGGTACTCTGGTGTTTATAGTATGACAAATAATAAAAAGGGCTTTAGGGAAAATATTTATCATATGTCTGGCTGGAAGGGAAAAAATACATAAGGCCAACACAGTAATTGACTTAGAACACTATAAAGGGAAATATCTTTTCTCATAGATAAAGAGCCCAAATTCACACATGAGCTGCGCCAAGAAGAACTGATGAATATAGCACAATAGTCCTAACGGATTCGCTACAAGCCCCGTCCTGAATACGAAGAAAAAGAAACAAAGAGGAAGGGGGCAGGGAAATGGTTTCCTTCTTGCTCTTGGGAAGAGTTAGAAAAATAGAGTGCTGAGCAATATAGGGGAAAAAAGGACAAATAGTCACATATTATGCCTGCTTCACTTGTGTTTGGTACATTCACATGGGCATATTAGGCATGAAAAGAACTCTGAAATGTAAATAGAGACGTTCATTGTGTGGCTTTACTTTTTTAAGGAGGAAGGGAACAGAACGAATGGACTCCCCAGTTGGCTGTTTCTCAGAAGGAATCCCTTCTGATGAAAGCATAATTAACCTTGTTTTCTTTAATGGACCTTTCCTTTGTGGCTTAGATAAGGAAAAATGGGGAAGAGCATGGGCCACCCCGGTGATCAAGGGAACGTCATCAAAATTGAGGCTGAGGTTGTTGTGCACAAACTGAACTACCAAAGGTATGATGGGCTTGGAGTTAATTCCCATAATTATACTAATGATGCAGAATATAGCCCGCTGAAATAACTCAGGTAATTACTTAGCATATTGCTCTAGTTTCTGCAATGGCAGTCGTTGTTTACATCTCTAATTATGCCGTGTAGACACATCAAATCACTCACGCTTGTTTTGACTTGAAGTATTTGAAGCAGGGAACACTGATGAGCTGGATCTTAGGGGTGCCGCTGTGTGAATGATCGTGGTTCAGCAGGACTGGTTCCTCGGGGTCCCATCCTGCGTGTCTTTCATACTCGGCATTCCTGTTGCCGTGGCTTCCTTGTGGATTTCTTTCATTGAGGTCTTCTCCTTGCCTTGAGCAGATGTCGAAGGGCTCCATATTCACATCACTAAGCGCTTAGTGTGTCCTTAGTTTCAAGAGCTCAAATAGTCTACGGCTGGTCAGCTGAAGCACTTGGATGTTTTCAGGGAGAGTTACCACAGGTTAGGACACAGCCCGAGTTTTCATCACCTAAAACAATCTTGGAGTAGCCTAGAGAGAGAGCAGAGGAAGAATTTGTTCCAGTTACTAACAACAGGAGCAACAAAATGCCCAACTGGAAGTTATTACCCTCCACCTACTGCTTTTAAACTGAATAATTATTCTTCACAATAACGTGGGAAAGGAAAAAAAGAAAGAGCCTTAGAGCAGGCTCATCCTTTTTTTAAAATAAAAAAAAAGAAAAGCTAAGATTTCTTAGCATGTGCAAATGACTCCGTTGTGCATTTATGGCTCCAGTGGATATATGCAATGTGATTTTTTTTTGTTGTTTTCCCTTGCAAAACGGTATGTTCCCTAAGGGTTGTCTAAAAGTCCATGTGCCAAGTGCTGCAAATATTTCAACCTTTAGGACAACCTCTCTCTGCAGTCCGAGGCAAGCTGCTTTCTCTGCTCGTGGCTCTGTCTCCTCTTCTGCAGACTCAGAATAATAATGCCCGTCTTTGTGAAGACTTTAGGGCATTCTATTTCCATGTGCAGTACAAATTTGCACTGTTAGGCCATACAAAGGATCATCACAAACCACACCGAAGGCCAGCACTGTGGACCTTTTATTGCCCAACTGCCTGATTGCACTAGGCTAAGAGTCTGAAAACGCAGATAAATTTTGTCTTGCATATTTTTATGCCGGTGTTTGGTTTTAGTAACCTGCAGGTATATTTAATTTGTTTTGCTCTGCTGGAAATAGAGTGAAGATATACTTTCTATGATGCCTCCTGGAAAAAGGCTCATAAAGGGTAAATTGTTCCCCTAGAAATATTCTGCTATTAGATGAGGCTAGTTTACCCGTTGGCAGGGAATATACCTAGCTTTCAGCTGCAGTTACAGCTCCTTGAGCATTTATAATACACTTTTTAGTGGAAAGAATTTCAGGCTCCTCTATTAAATCAAATTTAATGTCAACTCTGAGAGAGAGCAAGGGGTCTTTCAAGCAGTTTTTTTTTTTACCCAGAAAACACGTTACAGATTCTAAAAATAGCTTGTGCATACATTAATGGTGATACTCTGAGGTAGCCAAAGCTGGAAGGATGCTGAGCACTTTTTCAACCCCCCCATTGGCTCCAGGGGGGCTCAGTACTTCACAGAATCAGCCTCGGGGAGAGAGGAGGAGAACAAAGGGAGAATACACGGTCCCAGCAGTGCTCTGGCTGTGCACGCAAACCTTTTGCACCAAGCCACCCCACAGGAGCATGAAAGGGTGTCTCAGTGAGTAGCTGGTTCCATCAAGGGCCGCCTCTCACCAGAGGTGTTCAGGAGGGTCAGTCCTGTCGTACGAACCAAAGGCTAAAACTGGAGGAGCTGCTTTGCCTTTGGATTGCACGTTAAAAAACACTTTAAACGTGGTGGGAGGACACAAAAAGAGCGCCCACTCCACGTTGTCAGCAGGTTTACAGAGGTGGGGGCTGCTCTTTAAACCACATGCTCTTCACTGTTTGTGTAAGTGGACAAAGCTTCGATCCCTCTTGCTTTCCAGTTTATTTTTGGTAGTGTTGAGCAGTAGGTGAGCATTTTATTTATTCCAACACCACGCTGGCAACAGAGCAGAATGAGCTAACTGAGCATCTTTGCATGGGCTCTGGTCTCCCGTGTTTAATAATCTGCTGGCTGAGGCTGGAAATGGGACTCTTTCTTTCATTGCTGAGTCCAGGCCACCACACATAGGGATTTGCGTGATTTGAGCATTTTAATTAAGTTGGAAGTGCGGCATGAGTCAGACTGAAAGAGAAATGTAGAACCAAACATTTAATACTGATGACCCCCAATGAAGACCTTGCAGAATCCAGCTGAAGCCAGAGCTCTGCCAAGGTGCTGAGAGCCTCGAAGGTCTGTGGAGTGACACACGGTTTGTGGGCAGGCCGGCAACAGCAAAAATGACTCTATCGCAAGGGCAGAAAGTACCAGGCGGAATGAGCAGAAGTCAAGTGCTTTCCTTGCTTAAATGGAAGCAACACAAGGCTGACCTCCTTAAAGATGGGGGTTACTCTGGCAGTTCTCTTCCTAGAAGTTTCACTTCCTTAGGGTATGTGGTTATTTCGGGTTACCACAGCAACCGTTAGAAGAGAAGGCATTTTCTTTTCCTATTTTGTTTTTACATGAAAGAAGTGGGAAGCCCACCGTGTACTGGAACAAGAGGAGAGGCTACAAAAGCCTGCCCCGAACAAAAGGAGCTATGTGGAGATCTTCCTAGAGCACAAAGGTCCACAACAATTCCTTTCCTGTGAGGCCACACTGAACAGCTAATATGGGCTCCTTGGGAGATGTCTAGCCTGACAGTGATGTCAAACCCCTTTCTGTGGTGGTCCAAGGTGAGGTGGGTGGCCATCTGCCACAGGCTTTGCTCCGGGCAGGGGTGCGCAGCTCTCCTTGGAAAGCATGTGCCTCCGGGTTGTTTGCTTTGCCTGGGTTTGTATCGCAGCTGTGGGCCCAGCGCTGCTCCCAGTGCAGTTGATTTAGCAGGAATCGGTGCTGAGCACCTCAGGATCTGCTCTGGCATCCTGTCACCTGTCCTGTTCTGAAAAATGCAGATTTCTCTAAAGAAATGTTGTAGAGAGAGGCTGCAGTAAACAGGCACGTGCCTCTCTGCTCAGAGAGGTGGGGCTCAGTTGTTTGCATCCTTTACGTATGGTTGTGTTCAGAGTGAACGATAACCGGGTTTGTTGGGTAGAAGTTAAATCAAGAAAATATACAGTTACATATTTGACTAGGGAGATTGGGACATGGTTGCATTGGTTGGCTTGGAGTTGGTTTCCCATCGAGGCACGTGGCACCTGAATGATTTAGGCAGCAACTAGCAACATGCCATCTACTGAGAAGAGTGTGATTTAGTTATTTAATTATGCACTTTACATAAAACTTTACGTGTCTTTCACCTCTGTGCCCCTCTGCCGTGCTCATTCGTACTGTCCCAGATGATCCAGCCATGACGTTCTCCAAGCGTCACTTTTTGGCTGATGCCCATAACAAGACTGCTCTTGTCTCTGGGCTCTGCCGATTTTTCTGAGCAGTTAAACAGCACCCGACTTGTTACTGCGTGAATTCCTGGCCTCCCGAGCCACAGATGTCACACTGGTGTAAACCAGCTTAGCTTTGATAATACGTAGTGTGAGTGCAGCGACCTCCGACCTCCCCAAGTTATACCCACAGGAAGGGTCTCTCCCACCCTGGGGACATAGCATGACCCCTGGAAGTCACCCACCACCCCGCCGAGCCTCTCCGCAGCAGAAAGCCCAGCGCCGCAGGCTGCTGCCTTCAAGCAGAGACCCGTCCTGGATGATGCATCCCATGTCATTGTGCAGTCATTCGCTTCACCTTCAGTAGGTCTGTCTTAACCCTGCAGCTTCTAGGCATTTTCAGGCATCTCCCACACACTTCCTTGCTTTACGGTGCATCTCCAGTCCTGCCAGATGACTGCTGCAGCCCCGCCAGCTCTCCCAGTGCCCTGCTCTCGGTGCTTGGGGTCCCTGTGGGAAGGAGGGGGAAGCACAGACCTCCCCATTTCCATCCCGTATGTGGTGCCTAAGGAAAATTTACATCAGGTACCCTTACCACTTCCTTTTCCTGTACATAAGGAAAAATATATTTCCTGTGAGGGTGTGGGAGCCTGGCCCAGGCTGCCCAGAGAGCTTGTGGAGTCTCCTTCTCTGCAGAGATCCCAAACGTGCCTGGACGCGATCCTGGGCCCCCTGCTCTGGGTGAGCTGCTGGAGCAGGGGGGCTGGAGAAGATGATCTCCAAAGATCCCTTCCAACCCCCACCATGCTGGGGTTCTGGGTGCTGCTGGAGGCTCTCTCAGGGACGGTCACGTCCCACCAGCCTATGCAGAAAAGGCCGAAGGAATCCCAGGCACCAGCCGCGGATTCTCTCCCTCTCCCGGGGCTGCCGGCACGGTGCCGGGCTCTCCCTTTAGGATTCCCGAGGCACAGAGAGATGCTTTTCCAAAAAAACCCCAAACTTCTGCGGTCACTGGGAGTGGAAAGAATTTTCCTCGTCGTGTCAGTGGCGTCTGCGAGCTCGTCCCGAGGAGGAAGAGGAGGGTCCCGCCGCGGGGACCGGACGGGGTGGGCGCTGGCACCGGAGGGGCTCAGCCGGGGAAGAAGGGGCCGAGCCGCCCTGCTCCCCGCCCCGAGAGGGGCTCAGAGCCGCCCTGCCCGGTGCCGGGGGCTCGGCGGAGCCGGGGCT
>VZZY01024432.1:56482-132372 GCA_013400335.1 Eurystomus gularis
AGGGTTGTGAAGGGCTGTGCCAGGCTGCCCAGGGCAGTGGTGGAGTCCCCATCCCTGGAGGGGTTTCCAAGCTGTGGAGATGTGGTCCTGAGAGACACGGTTTAGTGGTGACCTGGCAGTGCTGGGGGAACAGTTACACTCCACGATCTTAAAGGTCTGTTCTAACCAAAACGATCCTGTGATTCTATTCCTGCAGATCCCTGTCCCCCCACCTCAGCCCTGCCGTGCACCCAACACAGCGTGCATAACACTGACGTGCTTATGCTGTGTCTCACATGATTAGGTTGCTGACCAGGGATCTAAAATATTGCAAAAATTTATTACCCATTGTGGGTGCCCTACCTGATGTAATCCAAGTGTGATTTTTTAGTAGTGCTGAGCGGCAGTAAATTCTAAATAACATGGCCTTTAAGTGTGTACAGCACCTTGGCCCCAGCTTTCGAGGATGCTGGGTAGGGGCAGCTGTGAGCAGCTGGGAAAGAGCAAGTGTCCTCAGCCTGCGATGCTCAGTTCCTGCCTCAGACCTGGAGCCAGCAACCTTCACTTACCCTTAGCTCAGGAGCAGGCATACTGACTTCAGTAGAATCAGGAATGAGCCAAGCGTCCGTCCAGGATTTGAAAAATCGAAACCTAATATAAGCAGATCATGGTCTGTTCAGCTCAGTGAGGGGGTGGGGGGCTAACGTTGCAGCAGAGACAGAATAAAAATTAGGAGTAAGCCTCTAAGCAATCACAGCGTGCTTCACCATTTTGATAATGCTCTGTTTAAAATCACGCTGCTCCTGCGCTGAAGAAAATGACTTTGCAGAGTGTGCTTCTCTGCATAGAGAACACCTCCTCACACCAGCACGTCACAGTGACGGGCCGCAGCCTTGGGTAACTTCTCAGAGTTGAAACATGAAAATCTCATTTAATAAGTGACAGTGGTGCAAAGCTCTGGATGCACAAAGAGGTTGTGTGGGGCATGTCTAGCCTTTGCAAAACTCATGGGATGAGCGTGGCTTCTTAGAGTCCTGTTTAAGAGCAGCTTTCCTGCTGCCCACAGTGAAGCTCAATGTACTGGACCCAACAAAAACACCTGCCAAAAGCAAACTCCTGTGTGTCTTAACGTTCAGGCATGCATGTTTGCGTGCGAGTGTTTTTATGTACATACAAATGTCTGTGCATGTGTGTGTGAGTTTGTGTATGTGTGTGTTTATCTGAGGCTCTCTGAAAGAAGGCGGATATTAGCTGTGCCTTTTATCTGGAGGAAGTGGTGAGATGTTGCAAACCGCATTTGCATTGCATTGCAGGACTCCAAAGTCCCTACAGATTTGCCTAAGGAGCATTAAAAGGACTGGCATTATCCCACAGCTCGGGCAAGCCGCAGCGCCTTGCGTTTAAGGGATATGGTTGAGGGGTGAAATCTGGAGCTATTTGATGTTAATACCTTTTTTAAAGAAGATTTTTTTTTTTTTAAAGACGTCAGCAATATTAGAAAGAGTTGGTTAATGCCATTACTGCTCGTTTCAGCGCACAGCTCATACTGGGCAGGAGCGTGCTCCTTTTCTTGCTCAGCAGCAGCAAAGCAGCCTCTCCTTCCCTTTCTCCACCTCTCATCCCCTTGGACTGACGTCCATAATGCTCTCCTTGGTGTTTCTTGGAGCTGCTGGGTGCTGAGAGGATGGGAGGTGTTTTCTGCCGTGGCTGTTCCTCTTACCTTCTCTTTGGTATGAGAAAAGGGGAGGTCCTGGGAGGGAGCGTGGCATTCACACGATCCTGTCTTGGCTTTGACAAGTAGAAAGAACACGTGGCAAAGAGCACTCCCAGCATCTGGAGCACGCTGTGATGCTGAGGGCCAAGGGCGTTCAACAGCACAGGGCGTCTTACTAAGCTGGTAAACACGGTCAGATACGTGCATACCTGCGGGGTGACTAAGTGCGATTCACTGAGATGTTGCCAGTAGCTCGCTAGTATTTTATTTGTGTCTGAAATGTGCCTGTCCCTCGCTCTAGGCAAAAGCACAAAAGAGGATCACAGGAAAACACAGGCTGGTTCATTCTTGGCAGAGCTGGAACGCAGTCTGGTGTGGCTGAACTGTCTGTTTCTATATGCAAAATAAACAACTTTTGTAGTTAAATCAGTCTTCATGGGAAAGGCAGCACTAAGGACTTGGAAGCCAAGTTAAAATCAGTGGTTTAGAAATCACTGCAACAGACCCAATAGACGTTGGAAGTGAAGTATAAACCTGGAAAAGAACTCTTTTTTTCCCCTCCTCTTTTCTCTAAATAGTATTCCTGAGATGTTCTCATCTAAGATTGATCCTAGAACTTGATCCAGCTTCAGTGCAGTCAGCAGCCAGACACCTGCCTCTAACTTCAGTGTGAGCAGGGTCAGCCCTCAAGTGCTGGGCCAGGAAGCCAGGAGCACGCGTTAGCAGCCTTTTGGAGCTGGGATTTGTTTTGCCCTTGGAGTGGCAGGATGGTTTCTGGCAATCCTCCTCTGCCACTGTTTTGTTTTCTTTTGTCATCAGAACAGAGGCTCTGACACTTCCAACATCACTGTTCATATTGTGCCTACGTGTAGTGCCTGGTCCTGCTGTTTCTCTGAGCCATCAACTTAGATACTCTCTTCAGTCTTACAGGGACCTCTGGAGATCATCTGGTCCAACCCCCTTTCTTCAGCAGGGTCACCCAGGGCAGGGTGCCCAGGATCTCATCCAGGTGGGTTTGGAATCTCTCCAGAGAAGGAGACTCCACAAGCTCTCTGGGCAGCCTGGGCCAGGCTCCAACACCCTCACAGCAAAGTTTTTCCTCCTGTTCAGATGGAACCTCCTGGGTTCCTGTTTGTGCCCATTGCCCCTTGGCACCACTGACAAGAGTCTGGCCCCCTCCTCTTGACCCTCACACTTTAGATATTGATCAGCATTGATCAGATCAGTCTTCTCTCCATGCTAAACAGCTCCAGCTCTCTTGGCCTGTCCTCTTCAGAGAGGTAAACTAAGGCTGAGCTCTAGCTCTGAGGTTCTGCCTGCCCTCTGGCGCGGTTGCCTCACGCGGGAAGCAGATGATCGGCTGTTCTCTGTGTCCGAGTGGCTGTGCACCAGGAAGCACGTGGGAAGCTCCTCCAGGGCTGCCCTTGGAAGGACTTGCACAAAGCAGGAGGCAGCTCCTGAAGAGCTGGCCCAGGAACATTCTGCTTGCTTGCAAATGTCGCATTCATAACTTACAGTTTTCTATATGCTGCATTCTACTGTTGTTGTTGTTTACAAGACCATCTGGGAGCGTGATTTATGAGAAGAGGGAGCTCTACAGAGGCAGCGCAGTGGCTTCCACAGACGGCAGCTGTTTCAGGGTTGTGACAATACAGATAAATACACTGCATCTATTGTGCTCTTTTCATTGTTGACATTGTCAACAGTTCATTAGTGGAGCTTGCTTGGAGCTTCTGTCTGGCAGACAAAGGATGCAGCTCTTATTTATCAGGCTCTAGCAGCGCTGTATAACCGAAATTAAGTTTGGGGCTTCTAGGTTTGTTTTTTATTAGCTGAATTTCACGGTTCGTCAGTAATGATGGAGATAAATGAAGCTGGCTGTGTTGTTACAAAGCTAGGTACAAGTTGCTCTTTTGTGGTGGGCTGAGGCCGTGTGTCTGGGAGGATTTTGGTGGGAAGGAATGGAAATGAGGTTGTGCTTTCATGACAGTTCTCACCTGATAAGAAATCAGCACTAAAAATGGTTGTAGGAGCTTGCATTTTTCATCAGGCATTGACTGCTTTGTTGGCTTTTATCTCATGCTTTGACATCCTTTTCTTTCCTGTGGCTCATCGTGCGTCAACACAGAGGGAGCTCTGTGGGGAAAGCTTGTCTGCTGAGTTCTGTCACCAGGAGGTGCCATGTCCCCTCCAGAGATCCTGGGAGATCCCATAACTAATAATACATGCATGGAAAACCTGGCCTTCTCAGCTTTGAACTTGCCGCCTTGCTTTGCATGAGTATTTGAGGGTGCCAGGGTCCTCAGGTGGTCTTGGTCACAGCCTCTGCTCTGGGGGCCTTCAGCTGGACAGTTGTTTGGATAGGCCTTTGCTCTGTCCTTGTTTTTACATCTGCTGAAGACAGGGAGTGTGTGTAGTGCAGGCAGGCTTTTGAAAGCGCTCTCTCTCTCTGCATCTAACAGATTTCGCTCAGTATCTTCAGTAGACTCATTGCTACCTAGTGGGACTCCTGAAAGCATGGAGTGACTAGGCACTTTGTGTACCCATACCTCTTAAAAAAACCCTGTTGTTTGTTCCTCAGCATCAGGTTTGAGAAGGGCAGCACAGCATGGAATTAATTCCAAAATCCGCCTCCTTGCAATCCTCTTTTCAACTCCGTTGAATCCTTTTAGCTGCTTCCTGAGTAATGCCACCAAGATGGATCTTACCAGTGATAGTGCATAAATAGTAAACCCTTTGTAAGGGCTTTAGAGACTGTAGTGACTCTTGACATATGAGATGGATGGATTTCCCCATGAAGAGGAAGGGGCAAGTGTGTCTGCCCCAGGAGAGGGGTGTTGTAGAATTAGGAAAGAGGCATCAAAGGGGAATTGCCAGAGCTGCCAGACTAGGTCAGACCACTGCTGTAGCTAGCTCTGAGATCCTGTCCCTGGTGATGAGAACCAGATGCTGCAGAAGACATCATAAATAACTGGCAGAGAACAGCAAAGTGACAGTCCTGGTCTCCAGTAATTAGAGATCTGATATTCCTGATTGCCTGTAATTATCTGCCCTTCTCTGGATCTCATCAAGTCATTGGACTCTTTGTTCCTCTCCTGACCACAAGCCTGGAGTCCTTCAGATTGAAGAAACCGGGTTTGCCCGCAATTTGAGATCACATATACCTAGCGACTTGTACATAGCAACACTTCTCCAGAAAAACAGACTTCTTTCTACGTGTCGTCACTGAGCGATGACATGAGAGACACGCTGGGTTTAGGCATGAACTTACTCTTCCTTGGAAGGCACTAGAGGGTTGCTGAGACAGCATGCTCATCATGGATGCTGACCTTCAGGACTGCATTGTGATTTCTTTACGAGCCATGGAGCATATGCTGCAATTCCTGTCCGGCTTCACTTGGTTGCGATGCACACAGCACGTTTCTGCGGTCATCAAAATGTCAGTAGTTGTGGATTTGGTGGCTCACAAGGACAGGCCTAGCAAGGCTTGTGTGTTGACATCAGGAATTGGCTCCTGGTTTGTTCTGCTCCTCTGCTGAGCTCGTTTCCTGCTTGTTCGCAGCTCCGGGCCCCTCTCCCACGCCGTGAGCCGGCGTGCCAGGTCCACAGCTGCTGGCCTGCTCCCTCGGCCTCCTGCAGCTGCTCCGGCACCATGGTCCCAGAGCAGGAAGGATGCTGAGGCCTCTGGTGCTGTTTGTGCCATGTTTTTCCAGAGCTGCTATCTGCTCTTGATCTCAAACTGCAGGCAAAGCCTTTTCACCAGTCTGAAGGACTCAGCTTGGGACTCTTGGTCTGGAAAAGGGCAGAGAAGATGTCAAAGGCATTGAATAAGGTCACTGACTATGGAGTGGGGGGATTGCTCTGCTAAAAAACAAAAAAAAAACCCTGCTAAAAGCAAATATCCAAGGTACAGGTGAGTGCCTGTATCGTCCCTCCCGTCCCGTGTGTGGGATCCCTTGGGCGCAGGGTGAGGAAATCTTAGAGATGTGTGGTATTTAGCAACAGGGTTTGTGGTACATATTGGACATTAGGAAATAATTCTCCCCTGGAAGGGCTGTCAAGGCCTGGCCCAGGCTGCCCAGGGCAGTGGTGGAGTCCTCATCCCTGGAGGGGTTTCAAAGCCCTGGCAGCGGTGGGTTAACAGTTGGACTTGATGATCTTAAAGGTCTCTTCCAACCAAACTGATTCTATGGTTCTGTAAATCACTTGAAATGATAGTTTTGTCCAAGCAAGTGAAGAGAGGAAAGTTTTCCTGGGTGGAGCTTGCGCGTGTTTTCCATTAGCAGTCAGAGAGGGGCCAGGGCAGAGGAAGAGGCATGAGAACAGCCTTTCACCATGACCTCACTAAGAGATTTCCCAGCTCTGGGCTCCGCTCTGTTGCATGACTGAACAAGTGGGAAAAAGCACAGCTGGTTCCAGGCTACTAGTTGCTTTACTGGTGTCTTATTTTTATTTTATAGCAAACGGTCTGAAAAAGGGTTCTGGGGGTCTGAAAGCCCAGTTGCAAGGATAGGCACGTATTCCTCGTTGGTGGGCAGAGAGACAGCAGCCTCAGGACATGTCGTAGCTGCCATGTGGATGGTGCATACTTGGACAGCGAGTCCCAGCCAGATGCATCCAGCTTCTGGTGCGTTTGGGTCAGGGTTGATGGGTGGCGGAGGTGCTGAGCTCTGTCTGCAGCTGCCATGTGCCTGTTCAACCACTTACAGCATCTGGAGATCCTACACCAGTCTCTGGCCTTTTTTTTTTTGTTTTCCTTTCTCTCTGCCTCCTCAAAGCTTCCAGACAGGAAAAAGACAAGACAGGAAGGGGAGAAATGCCCACCAAGTAAAGAACAGAGATGGAAAGCTTGGGTGCAGCTCTGTGACCCTGCTTTACACAAGTCCTGATTCCTGCTGAAGCTCAGCACAGTGCCTGGGTGAGAAAGCAGCTGGCATGCAGAATGCTGGGCTGCAGCCTCTTGCTTCTTCAATGTTTCCCGAGGTGAGGCCTTTGACAAGAGCAGTTCAATGCATTTCCCCCTGCTCACCTATGGTGCTGGCAGAGCAGAGGCAGCCCTGTGCCGCGGCGTGGGAGAGGAAGTGACTTGCAGAGGAGGGTGAGAGCACCTCAAACCAGTGTGGCCACCAGAGACTTCACCTCGTGAAACCTCTATGTTCCTCATGCACATACGTGCCAGGGTTTGGTGACAGCAGCCCGTTAGCGAGCAGTGGAAGGGAGCAAAAGGAATGACCAAGGTCTCTGCTTGTCCCGGCTGCCTGGGCAGGCTGTGCCTTGCTCCGGTTAGCGTGGCTGTGGGGTTGTGAGCAGTCCCTCTGGCCACAGGATCATAGGCTAACTGAAAACCACAGGGGCATCTGTTAACTCTTAAAAACAGATACTTGTAGAATTAAGATAAATGAGGGCCTCACAAACTTTGTGGCTGTTGCAGAGGAAATTAGAGGGTTCATTATATATATAGCCAGTCAAGCAGTTTCTGTGCATTTGGGCTGTAGACATAGGCAAAGGAAGGTTCAGGCCAGCCAAGCTGAATTCCCTGCACGGGGAATTCATGTAAGGCCAGCAGCTTCACAGCCCAAAGCTGTGCATCTCATCATTGGGCACCTACAGAGGAAGCTACCCAGGCAGATGTAGCACCCACTCTCCTTCCTACGCTGTCTGCCTTTTGGTTTTGATATTACTAAAAGCTTCAGTAAGAAATGGGTTTTATTGTGTCAGATGTTACAAGCCGCCTGTGCCAGATTCCAAGTCGGCGTGTGGGTTTGCATGGCTGGTGCCTTTCCAAGAGCTGGGAGGAGGAATATACCAGGGCTGGAAATTCCCGGAGAATGCACGAAGCTGTAAAACCTCCCACTGGGTGATCTGGGACAGTGCAACAGGCTGACGCCTTGTCCGACTTCTGCTGCTGAAGCAAGAAAAGGCTGTGTGGAGCTGCAGATGCTTGCCCTGGTTACTAATGAGAGAAAATCCAAACTGCCTGGCTCATTTTCCTCACAGGATGAATGCTCAGGGTTGTTCAGGTGTTTATGGGGGTTTTTTTCTTCCCCCTCCGGCCCGAATATCTTAATTTGTTTGAATTTATCCCTCTTCCTGGTAAAATACTAGTTGCAGAGGTAAATGTTTATTTGGGAAAGGGTCTGAGGAGGAGGGCAGATTTGAGAGCGAGCAGTTGAGTGCCAAATCCCGGGTGGGTCAGCACTGCGGTGTTTGCCTGCAAGGTGGGAGCTGCAGCTGGGCTGTCTCTGCTCTGACTGTGCCAGTATTTACAACAGACTGGGCAGACTGGAGCAAGACCAGCAGGAGAAGGTAGCTGGCACCGGGGTGGCTGGCTCTGCTTTCTCTGCAGCGGGCTACGGCAAAGTGAGAGCGTGGTTCTTACATCATAGGTGGGTATCTGAGCCATGGGGTCATTGGCAGCTTTTTTTTTTAGGGAAGATGAAAATGCTTTTTTGGAAAGGTTTGAACTTGATTCAGATGTGGGATGGGAACATATTTGCAGGGAGGCGAAGCAGATCCACCCAGGCCTGCTCACACCCAGTAGTTAGGAAGATGAAGGGTGCTGGTCTGCAATGCAGGCCTGCAACATCAAGCAGAGCCCAGCTAATGCGCAGTCTGGGGACCCACACCATGAGTTCCTTCGTGTTTACAGCCTTTCAGAGCATCTCTGTGCAAAGCTACCAGACTATTGAGTACGGTGGTCAAAGGCGGATACATGGCTGCCCTCCTTACCTGCCTGCTGGGATGCTCTGCTCCGCTGTCAGCCGAGGGAGCTGTGCCGGGGCGAGGGGGCATCCGTGGTGACAAAACCAGGCAAACAGGGACTGCCCAGCAGTAGAAAGGCTTGTGCAACCAGGCTGCTTTTGTGGGACAACCACCAAGTAACCCCGATTGCTCCAGAGACAATTCCTGTTTTACTTAGAGCCATAACTGGAGGGCAGTTTGGAAACTGGGAAGTTCATATGGGATCATATCTCATCAGTAAAAAACAAGGACTGATGCAAACTGAAATGGGTTGTGGACGTTGTCCCCACGCTGCACAGGTTTGATGGCTCTTTCTATAAGTTTGCCTTTGGAATGGGGAGATGGAGATGCACTTAGTTTACACCGTTTTAGTACGTTGAAGTGGTTCCTCACAGACTGCTTTGCAAGTTTTTCGTTTTGATGGGTTTGATTTATTAGGTCTTTTGCTACTCCAGCTTTTGTCCGTTTGTTTGTTTTTTACCAGTGGAGCTTGATAAATGTAATGATCTCTTAGACATTTCATTTTCACGTGTATATCCTGCTCCTTGGAAGAGACGCACAAATGTAGAGGTGAAATGATGATCAGGTTAGAAAAAGTAAGTTCCTAAGATGAGAAATAAAGAGGTTGCTAGAGGCATGTGAGATTTGGGGTTTACTTCTCCCCACATTCCCTGTACGTGCATATAACCTGTGCTGTGTTTCCTTGAGTCTGCTGGAGGAGGGGAGAGCTACAGATACACGCGAAATACGGAATCACAGCAAAGATCCCCACACGGAGCAATTCAAAATTGGAAGCATTGTAATGCATCATTCTGGACAACAGACAGCAAAATTTCCTTCTTATCCCCTTCTGTAGCACTGGGATAATTCAGCAATTAAAAAGAAATATATCCAAGAAGTTGTGTTGCACTTGAAGAACATGCTGCTGAGAAATCTTCCTTGTGCCGCTCACTGAGGCTTGTACTCAGAGAAATACAAGGCTGCCCTCAGAGCCTTTTGTTTAGCTCGTATTTAGTCTTTTCCTCTTATCTGTGGGTTGTGTTTTTTGGTTTTCTTTTGCTTTTATTGACAGATAAAAAGGATGAATCATGGTTCTTGGAAGCTGAAAACAGGCTGTTTGATTATCACTGCTGGGAATGCTGTGCAGGGGAACTGTGGGTGAGGGAGTAGGAGGTTCTGCTTCTGCTCGTCTTGCAGCTCCTAGATATGATCATAAACAGCTGAATTTGTGTTGGGCTTGCAACTCTGCTTGTAAGGACACCCACCTCAGTTTGGGGTACACACTTTATCATCAGCGTGGGTTAGGAGACATTTCTGGGACGCGTGATATTGGAGGTTGTGCCACATCTTCCTGAGCAGCTGCTTCTGGCTGCTGAAGTGTGTGTGCCCAAGAAAGTGTGCTTGCGTCCGTGCTCACGACCTGTTTGCTTTGTTTCTAGGGCTCATCACAATAAAAGAAGCCCATGATATAGAAGCCAGACTTAATGAAGTGGAAAAACTTCTGAAGACTATTATAAACATGCCCTGGAAGGTGAGTAAGCCAAGTTGCACATTTAGCCCAGCTTGACTCCTCCTGGGTGGTGACACGCACTCTCATGCAGATTAGAAAGTGATGGCCTTTGCCAGACTCTAAAAGGAGCAGCAATTTATTGAGTACCTTGGAGAAGTGCTGAGTGCCAGAACCATATAATGATGTCTCCAGGCTGTTGCTTGTAATAAGTCTTTCGGTCCTGCTGCAAAGGGGTGGAAAGGGAGAAGAGGGACAAAGCCAAGTTCTGGTAAAAACAGATGTCTGTTTCTTTTTCTCATTTTAAGTATTCAAGATCTGAAGTTGTCCTCACGTTCTTTGAGAGATCTCCTTTGGACCAAGTTCTAAAAAATGACAATGTCCATAAGATTCAGCCAAGCTTTCAAAGTCCCGTTAAAATATCAGGTAAGAGCTGTTAGCTTCCTACACGAGAGTTACAAAATGAAAACGACTTTATTTGCTGTCCCCCTTATTCTTTCTCCACCAGTAATGCATATGATAGCTCTCCATAGTCTGCTTTGTAACATAAAACATGTAATTAGCCGTGACATACTGTGCAACGTGCATTCAGGCAGTAAAGTGGCAGGTGAAATTGAAGGCTGATAAATGCAAACAAGTGGAGGTGAGGAAGATGTGACCCCCCTTATTGTCACATAAGATTGTGCTGTTACCACTTAGGAAGGAGATTTTCAGGCTATTAGTGCCGTTCTGTGAAAATGTAAGCTCAGTGCCAAGCCGTGAACAAAACCAGCAGTGAGAATATTGGATGTGACTAGGAAAGGAGGGGAGAAGAGAGAAAGGAGCACAACCCCAGCTTGAATACAGCCTGCACGATGCCGGCCTATCCATCTCAGAAAGGACAGAATAGAATTTAAAAGCTTATAAATAAAGGATGAGGATTCAAACCATTGAGCAGTTGAAACAGGTTAAATAAAGGAGGATGCTTCAGCTCTGAGGAGAGCTGACAGAGCGGCGATATGATGGAAGTCTACAAAGCTGGGAATAGAAGGAGGGCAGCTACACCGTGCTCCTCATGAAACAAGAACTATAGGTTATCCAATAACCCTGGCAGACAACAGGCTTTAAACAAACAGAGGAAAGGTTAGAATGTTGTTTTGTTTCTATACAGAGCACAGGTAAGGAGCGGAACGCGTTGTCATAGGATATGGTGGGACTGAAAGCATAAGTGACTTCAAAAAGGACTTAGACAAGTGAGTGGAGGAAAAGTGCACTGAGACCCATCACAGATGGAGACACGGGACGTTTCTAACCCGCAGACTGCTAGTGGGTAAAATGGAGAGCAGAATTGCTCTGTCCTTGCCTAGTCTTTCAGCCTGCCCCCTCCGCATCTGCTGCTGGCCGTTGTGAAAAGCTTTGTGGACTTCTGGTGTGCCTGGTTTTGTATTTCTATAGTGAAACATTTCATTTGAGCCTAATGGCAACTGATGGTTTTGTGTCACCAGAAGAGTTTATTCCAGAGAGTAAAATAAAAGTGAAATACTGCATGGTCCCCCAGGGTGCATAAAGAGTTTAGCATTAAACTGGTTTTGGTTTTCTGAGGTACCAGCAGTCTATCAGCAGCGTGTCAGCGTGCCAAAGGTGTCAGCAGTGTGTCATAAGGGTCGATCTTATACACGGGGTAGACTTTTCCGTAATTGATCCTGAGCTCTGGTTCTAAGCTAACTAGTCCTCTGTTAAATAAATATTCTTTTAATTACGTGGTTAAAGTGGGGTGACAAAGGTCTGGCTTCTTGGGAGCAGGAGACAGGAGCTGACATGTGGATGATGTCTGGAGTTGATGCAGAAACCTCGGGTATAATTCCTCATCGGTATGTTCCTGACATTAGTCATCTTCCAAAGGCTGAACGTGGTTACTCGCTTTGCTCCTGAACCCCAGGAGGTGTTCTCAGCACTGACCCTTCAGAGCATATTCACTGGTTTTGCCTGAAACATGTTGCTGCTCTGTGAGACCAGAGCTGCAAAGTGGGTCCTTGCAGCTGGCCATTACGAAGTGAAGGATCCCCAAACCATCTGCTGTAAAAACATTTCAAAGGGCGGCTGCTGTCGGTGATACCTTGTTTTTCTTGCAAACAGACAAATACCTAAGCTGGGAGTGAGGGTGCCTGGCTGATGGACAGGGGCCAGCAGCAAAGGGAACAGAACCCTCCTGCCAGCCTGTGTGCAAAGGAGCTGTGGAAAACACGTTAGCTGAAGAATAACATGGTTTTTTAAATCCTAAATTAATTTTGATAGAGACAACTCATACCTAGTTAAGTGCAGGAAGATTTTCCTATGTATCCAAAAGCATCTTGTGGTAATTACTTTTAAGGATTGCTGCAAAGAATTTAAGAGCATATGTGGAAATTTGATGAAAATTGGTATTTGCCTGGTAGGAACGTTGCACACTGGAAATGGTTTCGTTGTCAGTAGATGGCAGTAAATGTTAACGTCTGGAGCAGCTCACACAGCGATGAAATGCTGTTAAGCCTTAGGTCGTGTCGAGGACACTGGCATTTGTGTTAGTCATGGTGCAGCTCTCTGCATGGCTCGCAGGCTTAGCAAAGCAGGCAAAAATGTTTTGTATGCACTTAAAAAACAAACTGTCCCCTGCATGGTCCTGTTCAGAGTGGTAGGTGATGGGGAAGAGAGAAAGGGCTACCCTCTTAGATGAGCGCTGAATTTGAGTTTATGGTGCAAATCTTATTCTGTAGTATGGTGTTGGCTCAAGGTGAGTCACAAGTGACGTGTGATTCTGCAAGGATTCGGTGTTTTTACCATCCCCAAACAGATTCTGCTAAAGTGAGTTGCAGTAAAATACAGGCTGAAAGTCCAAGATTACTTTTTCAAGAAAAATATGGAAGTGAGTTCTGGCTTTACCTTAATGTGGGAACAGGTAAATGTCCACTTCAAAAAATTGCCTCCCTTCTCCTGTCTCCTGCTCAATGTAGAGTTGAAATCTGTCAGTTTGAGGATTCTCTTATGTCTGTTTCATGCCTACAGACTAATTTCCTTTCGTTTGTGCTGATAATGCAGGGCTGTAGCAGGGTCCTCGTTCCTTGAGGCAGGTCACGAGTCATCCCACCAAAGTCAGTGCTGATATATGTCAAGATCTGTGTGGATTTTGTGGCTGAAATAAATCCTTGTGACTTGCCTAGTTTGCCTTTCCACGTAGCACTGATGTGGATTAACTTCTCATTCACATCAAATACTATTCTGTACTTATAAACTCTCCCCATGGAATTAGTTGTAAATTTTAGCTATTCTGGCTTGGAGGCCCCACAGTGAGAAACAGAGAGTTGAGGGTGATGTAGAAGATGGTATTGCTTTACTTGACTTAAAGATGGTGGTTGAATTAACTTGGAGGGTCACTTTTTATTTCCTTTTCTGTGTCTTTCTGACTTTTGCTTAACTGCCTTAATCCTGGCACTCTCCTGGAAAAATACAGTTATGTTTTGGCAGCGGCAGGTTGTGATGTACGGCTGGGCTGCCATTCTGCCACTGGCAATAACGCGGCTGGAGCTGGAACGTGCTTCAAATGCTCTGGGTCACGAGTGGATTACGTGACTAAAATTGTTTAAGCGCTGGCGGTTTGCAGATGTCGGAAGCTGTGAAGCCAGCTCCTCACGCCTGCTTCCACGCGCACCTTTTCAATGCACATGTCCCAGTTCATAACCATGTCAATCACGTACGATATGCAGTTGTTTCCCAGCGTCTGGGGGAGATTGTCATGTTGTTTTCTTTCTTCTCCCAACAGAAATCATGCGCTCAAATGGATTTTGTTTAGCCAACACGGAAACAATAGTCATTGACCACAGCATACCCAATGGAAAAGAGAAGCACCTGGACGTAGATCCAGCAGAACACTTGTAAGTGGGGTTTGTGCGTGAGGAATGCTGTTGGATTCAGATAAACTGTCTCTTTCTCACTGCCCCCGGCAAAACTTTATCCTTTGTCTAGGAGCAGGACTCGTACCGCTGTCATTCTGCCTGGTTAAAGATTGCTGGGCCCGACTGCTGGCACTTCCCAGCTCTTTCTATTAAAATGGAGAAAATGGCTGTTGGTGAGAATGATTGACCCCAAGGATCTCAGTCCTCTCTGTATGAAAATAAGCTGTGGTTTTCACAGGGGCCCTGAGAAGAGAGGAGGTTTTTCTTTCTCTCATGACTGTGATGAGAGCCAGTTTGAGCCCAAATGTGGAAACTCAAACATCCTTAGAAATGGAATATCCTACTACAAAAGGTATGCTTTATTTGGGAAGCAAAACACCATCCTTGTAGGAGGGGAACACCCTCCTGAAGGTCATCGAAGGAAGCTCAGGTGCTGCAGCGTGCTAGGACCTGCTGAAGCACGTGTATTTCCTTGGGGGAGAGGGAAGTTCAACTAGTCTTATTTGTAAATTCTGCCTCTGAGTGCTTGTAGGTATTCTGGAGTCAGAGACCTGAAACCAGAAGGAATTTCATGGAGGTCTTAAGTCATTGACTCTATTGACAAATGGGTATTGATGGAAATCTGCTCCTACAGATTTCTGTCATGGCAGGTGATTGATATTTCAACAAGCTTCACGTAGTGAAGCGTTTAAATATTTTTAATGAGAAACATTGACCTACTTTTTCATTCGAGCAGTCAAAATGATGGAAACGGAACGCTAAAAGCCATCTGGGAGCTTTATCTTTGAACATGGTGGCTCATGTCAACATCTTGCTACGTTTGAAACGTGGTCGTTGCCAGCCTGTGGAAAGGTTTAGAGCTTGGCCAGAGTTTGTCAGGGGCTGGAGTGTACGTATCTCTGGCCCCAGCGTCATTTCCTGAAGTCTTTCTATCAATTTCTTGCTTAGTGTTTTGAACCTTGACCTTGCGAACAGCATTAAACTTATCAGCTTGTATTAATGAGGCTGAAGCCACACACTGGAGGCAATTCTGTAAGGCCAATATCTGGAAATTAAAATTGTCATAGTCCACAGTGGATCGCTCTTTAGTAGTGAGAGTGACGAGTAACAGGAGCAAATTACCAAAGAAAGCCTTTTCCTGCCTTGTTTTTGCTGTTAAAAAAATTAAATATTTGAAATCTGGTTTTGATTTTTAAAATATGCTGCCCAAGCAAAACTGGTCTAGGATCAGAAAGTGCCATCATCTCACTGTCATCCCGCTGAAGTCGGAGGCCATTAAGTCCAGAAAATACTAATATAATAAAATCTCTATGGTAGGTGCGGTTCCCCAGAAACTCAGCTGGAAGAAATGAATCTAGGATAACAGTCTGGCTTCGCGCATTTGTATTTTACCTTCCCTGAAGGAAGTTACATCGATTTAATAAATTTCAAATGTCTGTTTTACATAGTGCCCTGAATTTGCCCATCCTGTAGCTGTGTTTTGTAGCCGAGAGGTAATAGCGAGGAGATAACGGCACTAGTGTAGCACTGCTGCTCGCTAAAAATGGACCTTTTTTTAAAAGCTGTGATTTTCTATACTATTGCTTTAAATGTAGGTTAGTAGCCCAGAAAGGAGGCTTTGAAAATCTTTCCAAATCCTATGCAGCTCCTTTTTGGCCTCTGTAAAACTGGATTTACAGGGGTTTGCTATTCTGAAATCAAGAGTTAATTCCTTCTGGACCTGTATATCCTCGGACAAGGACCTTTTTTCCTTTCAGCAATATTAAATTCTGTATGACTTCTGAGTTTTGGCTGCCCATTGAATGGGATATTTTTCAAAGCAACCCTGTGTTTTGTGGAGAGAAGCTCTTGGAGCTTCAGCCGGGAGCGTTCATTCCCCAAGGTCCTGCTGCACTGGTGAGCTGTTGGAGCCTCCAGCACTACCTCCCCAGGGATCCATCACCTGAAAAGTCTCATGGCAAAAAATCCCCAGCATTTTGGCGAGGAGGACTTGCTTACCCAGTTGTTTTGTAGTTGCTTTGCCTTCCTTCATTTTCTCTCTGATTTCGGTTGGCAGCACACCACGCTGTTGCAAAATGCAGTGAACCCAGTGTGCTCAGCATCCATAAATAGCACGGTCCTTGGAGCACTCTGCAGTTCTTTTGGGAGGAAAGGTGGTAAATAAATGCATTCCGATGGTTTTGTTGCAGAGGTGCCTTCAGGACTGTTTGCACTTTGGTCTCCTAGGCCAACAGCAGAGGCTGTGGTGTTGGACACGCTGCCTTGTTAGCAAATTCACTGCAGTGCTAGATGTGTGTTTTCAGGATGGTGCTACCACTGTCACAGCATCTTACAGGCCATGGGAGAGACTTTCACGGGTGGTGACGCAAAAGCAGTGCAGAGATGGTCAAATACCAGATTTTTCCCAAAAACCAAAATCCTACTCTTTAAAACTTCAACTTGCATACCAGCAGAAGCATTCTTGCCTGCAGCCTTTTTCTCCAAGTGGTCCCCTCACAAATGTCTTTTTCTCAAGATTTCCAGGGGTCAGCCACCAGATAGCCTGCCCTTCTCCCTCTCTCTCAGCACTTTTCTTCCCGTTTCTTTGATTTTCGAAATGAACATTAATGACTTAATGCCTTTTGGTGTTTCATCTCCTTCGTCTTCTTCGTCTTCGTCTTCTTCGTCTTCGTCTTCTTCGTCTTCTTCTTCTTCGTCTTAGTCTTCTTAGTCTTCTTTGTCTTAGTCGTCGTCTTCTTCTTCTTCTTCTTCTTCTTCTTATTCTTATTCTTATTCTTATTCTTATTCTTATTCTTATTCTTTCTCTCTCCTTAGGTTCGAAAGTGTTAATGACTTTACCTCAGAGCTAGAAGACAGCGACGACCCAACAGCCTATGTCACCAACCTGACATACTACCACCTGGTCCCGTTTGAGACTGACATTCTGGACTGAGGCTGCCCGGTGCTGCAGCCAGCCCACCTCTTCATCCGCAGGCTCTGCTCTCTCCACCGTGACATCTCTGGGTGAGACCCACGGCAGAGAAGTTGCGGCGAGGAGGCCCCGAAGCTGGTTTTGTAGTCCGGCCCTCCGTTGTGCGCTGTGGAGACATCTCGTAAGGAGGTAGCTGCTTTGCTGTTGACAGCAAACGTGTTTTCCATGAAAGCAAGGCAGCAGAGACCTCTCGGGCTCGAGGGAATCTGCGGTGCCTGTGGGAATTGCCGCTGTGACGCAGCCTTTGGAAACTTGTGCTGTCACCCGTGCTCCTTGGCTCGCAGGGTAAGTTGAGGCTTCCTCTTTCAGGATACCACCAGAAACTTCCCCAGCCGGCGTGACCACACTTTTTATGCTCTGTAAGCAAGAAGACGAGCAAACCAGCTGCATTTTGTCAGTTCCTTCTCCGGTTGTTTAATGCAGGTCTTGCGGGTCACTTTTTGCTCAGTCGCCGGATGACTGGTGCCTTACACGAGATGTCAGAAATACCACTGAGTGCCTCCAGGAAACGGAACGCGCCAGCCGACCGCTTTGCTTCTTTTAATCATCAGTTTTTATGTAATCACTGAAGAGGCAACTCCTCTTACCTGGAAGGGTGAAGCAGACAGCAGCTGGCATTGCAGCGGACGTTCGTGGTGTTTGGGTACCCGGATGATGCCAGAGGTCTGGAAAGCCGGTGGGATAGCTGAGCTGTCCTGCGAGGAAGGGTCAGGGCTATGGCAGGCACTTGGACGTGATATTTTTTTTTTTTTTTTTTTTTTTTTTTCACGTGGACCAGCAAATGTGAATGGTGCTTACAGTTGTTTACATCAGAGAGATAACTCCCTATGCATATTTCTCCCCTGAGGGTGGGGAGGAAGATGATGAGATTCATGTTGTGTTTGGACTGCAAAAGAACGATAAGCTACGGTGTGTCTCCAGGGGTAGGAAAAGCTCTCTCTCCGCTGCCAGCCTGGCTCAGGAACTCTGTCCAGCTCTCCGAGATCCGCCTGCGGGGCCAGGTGCGGGCGTCCTTGCCATGCCACGGATTCCAGTGGAGCCGGGACAGTGGGAGCAAGAGCAGGATTGGACCCTGCAGCCTCTTGACTCGTGCAATGTTAAAATCTCCTGGAGGTCTGGCTCTTGCAGAGGGCTCTGAACGCCCGGCTCTCCCTGTGAGTGCTCAACACTTGCCAGCATGACCTTTCATCAAGCATTTTGCAAACGTGTGAAGGGTTCAAAACGGGAAGGAATGCGTTTTTGGACTTGTTTCCGGGTGAAGGGGCCTGGAGAACTTGATACAACTCCCTTCTGCAGACTTGTCATTTCTCTCTATGGAATAACAGTCCAACGGAATTTGCTAATGTAAATAATAAATTATTGAGAATCCTAATTCTTTTACACAGTATGTTTTTAAAATATATTTTAATGAAATAAAATATAACTCTCAGCTCCAATATATTTCTGCAGCTTAAAACAGCAGCTTCCTTCCTTTCTTTCTTTTTTTTTAATTTTATGTTTGAGGACCCTTTCCCAGCTGTGCCAAACCCTCCTTCTTTTTCCAGTAGAGAGATGTCTGTGTCCGATCAGGAGCCCCTGTATGAAACAAGAGTGCTGAACATTTTGGAAACAGCCATTTTTCAGCACCAGAGTTTATTGTGATTGCCCCTTTGAAGCAGCACACAGCTGATGTAAAGGGTTTTGCAATTCAGGATCCGTTTCAGCCAGCCCCCCATGCACCCCGGTGCTTCATGTTTGTAGGACTCAGGATGCACTTGGCTGCAGGTGAGGGCACTGAGGGGCTTTCACTGCCCCAACCACCCTCACCTGGGACCCCCCCCCACCCTTTCATCAGGGGCTCTACTAAAAGCCTCTGCCCAGCCCTGGGGCCCTTAGTCCTTTCCTAAGATGGGTCATAAGAGGGGCTGTCTTAGTCCTGCTCCTGAGTTCTTGTGGGGGTTTCCTGGCTGCCCCCTGATGTGACGTGCTTGTTGCCTGATGCTCACCGGAGGTGTTGCAGTCACCACCCTGCCCTGCTCAAGGTGAGTTCCTTTGCTTCACTTACTGTGATAAACCTCATATTTACAAGAGTTTCCTGCTATGAGCTGATATTTCCTGACAGCTCTTTTGTGAGACTGGCCTGGTACAGGGGAGCATATGCCAGGGGTGTCTGGAGACTGTGTGCTTGGGAATATTCTTTGGACAGCACATGGATTTCTAGTTCAGCTGACTAAGCCAGTGTCAGTGCAAGGCTTGTAGCAGGCTCTGCTGCTCAGTCACCAGGGTAGATGCACCACTTCACACTCTTCACATCCAGCACAACAATTAAAACCTTTTGAATTTCAGCTGCTGAAACCTGAGATAAAGGTTGTGACGTGCCATGAACACTGGTTCCTCAGGGCCCTTTCTGTTGGCTGTGACCAGCTGCCTGATTTCATGTAGGAAATACTAAGCCCTTCCTGGGAGCTCTTTTGGACCAGGGTTCCAAGTCCTCCTTCCGTCCAATCTGCAGATCTGAGGAGTGCCTTGTGATCCATTACAATTGTTACTCTTTTCAATAGCCTTTTCCATGCTCTGGGTAGAGGCTGGGTGGAGTTCCCTGCTCCAACGCCAAGGAGGGACACTCAAATCCATGTCCAATGTTAAATGTTAAAAGTGAAGAAGTGAACATGCTTGTGAAAAGCAACCAGAAAAGTTTTTATCACGTTTTGATTTTGCCCTGTAAACGTTGGTGTGACTTAATCTGAGCGGGACACTAGAAACTGATTGGAAATAAACATTGTAGGCAGCTGAGAAGTGGTGAAAGTTTTGGGTACATTCCTGCTTCATAATATTTACCATGTTCCTAAACATTGTATCTATTGGCTAAAAACAAACAAACCAAACCAAAACCAACTGGAAACATTGTTTCAACCGCCAGGTTTTCTGTGTATTTCCACACCAGGATGGCAAGGCTTTTTTAAAGCAGTTTTGTAACAAAACTGTTCAGGTTGAAGAATGTGTATTCTCATTTTAATTTGAGTTCCCCCCACCTTGACACTTGTATCCCTGTTTTTCTTCTTTTTGAGGGCCATATTGATAATTAGGATTGTAGGAGGGATTTTTCTAAAGTGCATGAGTGGAAGACCATAGTTTGTATCCTTTGTAGCTTGGCATGGTGAAGTTGTTGCCAAAATGCAGGTTTTTTAGGAAGGAGAGCCTGGAGCTGAGGTTACAAGCCTGCTTCGTTGACTCGAGCCACTTAATGCGTGATACTGGTGAGTTTCTGGTGCTTCAGAATGAAAAGCTGCTTTCTGTGAGCTCCTAAGGGTATTTTTAGAAGGCTTAGGAATGATACCTGCTGCCCCAGGTGGGACACGGGCCACCTGCAGCGTATTGGGCAGGGGCTTGTGCTTAAATGCCCTGGAAGGAGCAGAGGCCCCAGCAAGGCTTCTCCTCCCAGCAGTCAGGGCCAAGGTCGTGCAGCTGCTGGCCTTGAGCAATGGCTATCAGGGCCTTGGGAGAGAGAGGAGAAGCTGCAGGACCTAACACCAAGAACAACAAGCATGTCAGAAAGTTGGTGAGGTTGTCTGGTAGCCATGTGGACAAGATTACTGCAAAGAAGGTAGGTAGTTGTGTCTGCTTGCTGTAGAAGAAGCTGGGGGCATTCCCCACGATGTTCTTTTCAGCAGTGATCCAGCAAATGCTCAGCCTAAGATTTGAAGTAATTATGGAATGGGTTGAGGGTCAAATAAACAAAATGAAGATCAGCTGATTGCCAGGGCTGATGCTGATCACCCAAGTGTGCTGGAGGAGCTCAAGGGTAGACTGAGGAGTGATCTGCTGGGTTTGAGGTGGACAGCAAGATAGCAGATGAAATTCACTGCAGGTAAATGTAACTCCTGGGTGAAAATAATCCTGACTCTATACAATATTCTGAGCAATGACTTCATTATGGTCACTTAAGAGTCAGACCGCGGGTTTATAATAGTTCCTTGAGATCAACAGCTCAGCACTCAGTAGCGATGGGTGGGAAAAATAAAATATTACACTGGGGGAAGAGAATAGAGATAAAAAAAGCCACTGCACAACTCCAAGTTCACTAGCTCCATGCAGTTCTAGCCCTCTCTTCTCCGGATGTATTACAGCAGGAGGAAGTCTGAAGAAAGGCAGTATGTGTGAGCAGAGGTATGAGATGGTCTCCTCAAGGAACAGCTAAGTAGGCTGAGCTCTACATGGTCCTTGTCCAAGGATGGATGGTGTGATAGAGGTCTACAAAATCATGAGTGACATGGGAGGGGTGAAGAGCAGTTCATTGCTTGTTATTTCTTCTGGTCTGTGAACAGGAGGCCATCAAGTGACACTGTTGGAGGGAGGCTCAGTGCACACAGGAGGAGGTTGTTCACCTGCAGTGAATGAGGCCTGTGGGCTGGGAAAGGGCTTGGAATACAGCTTGAGGTTTACTACAGAACAGGCTCAGGAGTCCCCTGACCCTGGGGAGAACTGGAGATGAGGAGAGGACTGGGGTGAAAGGGCCTCCTGAGTGGTACTTACCCTTCCTCGTTTACAGGCACTGCTGGGGGCAGAAACCTGAACTAGGTGGATCACGATCTGCTCAGATATGACTCTCCCTTTGTTGCTATAATTTCACACAGGAGCATACCTTTATTTTTTTACTTTTGAAGACAAAATTCTAAGTTGCTTCTTAAAACGCAAAGTGCATCTGTCCTCGGCACGATGCAAGGTTGTCACGCACTGCTGTGAAAATGAGCATTGAGTCCTTTGATCTGCCAAACGTTCAGAAAAGCTTTGACACCACGTGTGTGTGAGTCTTCAGAGCATAACCGCGATGCCGAAGAAAAGCAATAGATGAAGCCCTCTGGCTTACTGTGCGGTGGGGAAGGTGAGCAGCCTGGCAGCTGACCCTCCAGCATCACACTGGTTAGCTCCTCTCCCGTGTATTCCCAAGCCGTTGGGAACACTTCTATGGAGAGGAGATGCTGTCTCGCTCTGTGTGCAACCTTCTTATGATGTTTGTGCCTTTCCATCCTTCTGCTTTTGTATTTTGAAGGAATTTGCTGTGAGTGGTTTCCATGGTTACGAGGATAAGGAGTGAGAAATCTGCAGAGAGCGAGTACATAAACCGGTGTGTCTCGGACAGAGATGTGCTTTGTGTCCGTAATGGCCCTTCTGTCCTGGGTAAAAGCCCATCTGAAATTAGAAAAATAGATTATATTCTTAACCCCTTTCTCTTGCTGTGAAATGTCACGTTCTCCTCCACGAACAACAAAAAAAAGACTGATGAAAGCACTCTGATTTCTGTGACCTCTGGAGTATTCAAGGGCAGGAAAGAGCCTCTGTTGCCAAACATGCTGCTAAGCCAAGTTGTGCAAGAACAACAAAAAAAAACTTTCTCCCTTTTCTTTGGAGTTGTACACTTTCATTTTGTTCTTTCCTCCAAATAAAATGGAGGAATGATCTGGAGTTTGGAGAGAGCTGCAAAGGTTCTCTCCTTGCCTTTACGCTCCTCAGTAGCATTGCCAAGTACTTGTGGCCGTGACCAGCTCTGTACGGGTCTGATGGACCCAGGGATGGTGTTGGGCATATCGACAGTGAAGGGTGTGTTTGTCACTGTGCACCAAAATCTCAGGACAAACGACCCCAGCAGGACTAGGGCAGAGATCATCCCCCTGTGCTAGGCACAGGTGAGGCTGCACCTCGAATATTGGGGTCAGTTTTGGGCCCTCAATCCAAGAAGGACATTGAGGGGCTGGAGCATGTCCAGAAAAGGGCAACAAAGCTGGGGAAGGGTCTTCCCCCAGAAGGGCTGTGAAGGGCTGGCCCAGGCTGCCCTGAAGTCCCTGGTAACTGCTGATCAGGTATCTCTGGTTAACGCTCTCCTGCAAGTCCTGAGCTCAGCAAAGAGAAAGGGCAAAGAAAGTCATAAAGGAACAAAAAGCTGACATTAGAAATTCAATTTGGTGACTTCTCTTGTTCTCCTCCTCCTCAGTGTTTAAGTGTGGATCTTTCCTGCTTTAACAAGGAACTTTTTATTGGAGCAAGATCAACAACATTTCCAAGGTGGGTGCAGCTGCAGCTCACTGATGCTGACAAAACCAGTCAGGGGACCAAGCGGTGTTCCAGACAAGTCTATCAGGATTTGTTCTAATTGGTTTTTCATTAATTGTTATAAATTTTTCATTTAACTTCAGTTAAAAATGAGCCTTTTGGCTAAACACACCTAAAAGCCACCCCCTCTTTTAAAAAAAAGTTTTTCTTTCAAAGCCCAAGTTGCAGATTTCTTTGTTTGCAACTCTCCAGTCCAGCTCTGCGGTACTCAGGGGAAAATAAAATGAATTTTTGATGGAAGAAGCAGCTAACCATTTAGGGGAGCTTACCGAGCAGCAGAACATCGCAAATGGCAATAAATATTCAAATCTGGAAGCAAGACATCTCCAGGCTTCCATGTTCCAATAAAATGTTTAAAATGAATGCCTGGCTATTTATAGCGGGTGGCAGCTTAACACCATGGGATATTCATATTTAATAGAGTGCTCCAGTAATGCTGCTGGTGCTGAGGAACTGCTCGCCGAGATGGATGGGCTGCAGCCGAGCCCCCACCACAGCCACCAGCCAGCCGTGAGGCTCTCCTGACAAGGCAGCGGCCCCTTGATGGGGAGAATTTTGGACAGTATTGTTGGTGGCAGAGGTGTCTGTGGGGGTCACTTCTCGAGCTCATGGCAGCCACGGGGCACAGCTGTAGTTAAGCCAAGTTTGGAGAGAGTTGGGGCTGCTCTGAGAGGTGCAGTAGTCGTTGTGTGTGTGCCTCTGTCAGTGTTCATCTGGCTCTGTGGGGTTTTATACCTTTTACTTCATGAAGATAACCTCGGACAGCTTTATCTTTGAGAGACGTGGAGCAGCTGTGAAAATGTGGGGCTGTGCTAGCCCCGCGGAAATCGGGGTGGACCTCTAGGAATCAGCGACAGAGGAATAAAAAGCAGGTGAGCTAGAGACCCAGAAACGCTTCTGCAAAGGACAGTTTAGGTCCAAGCAGTATTTGTGGTTGGTTACTCTTCAGCATCCTACTCTACAGGGAGAGGAACCTCTGCCAGCTGTGCAGTAAATGACTAACATCTGCTGCGTACTCATTAAACACCACACATGATACAGAGCCCTCCACCAGATCTAGTGCTAATTAGGATCTGTGATGAGTGTTATTCACCTCTTAATGTGAGCAGGGTAGAATTTTAGGTGAATACCTAAATGACTGAGGTGCTCACATCTGCTTTTCTAAAAGCAGATTAGAGACGGAGAAACAGTTCACTGGACTGAAGTGAACTCCTGGTCATCCCTGGAGAGGTGCTGGGTGGGAATATACATCCCGTGGGCCATGGGCTGCTGCTGGGTGATGTATGCTATTCTAGACAATGTCTTGCTGCTGCACTATGTTAAAGGGTAGAAAGACTTGGAGCTGTGAGCAGGTGCTGAAGCAGAGCTGAGGGTCTTGTGCTGAGCCGATTGTAGGACAAATCGCAAAGATACTATCCACTGCCTTCAGCTTCATCACGTAATACATTTGAGGGTCTAACAGGCTTCAGGAGCAGCGAGTGAACCCACAGAGGCAGAGTGAGGAATAAGTGTATCAGAAATCAGAGCAACAGAGCTATTCCTGTCTGCTTTTTATTGGGTATTATGGAGAAGAAAGAGCGATTGAGTTATTGTAGAGGTATCGCAGCCTGGTTTGAGAAAAAATAATGAGCTTTTGTTGCTGTAATCCAAAAATACTTCTAGTAATAGGGATAACAGAGTCTCATATGAAGTGGGGCATCCCATCAGATCTAGTGCTTCCGTTAGAAATAAACGCCAGGGAAAAACACAGTTGCTTTATTTTGAGTGCAAAGGATGTATCTCTCTTCAAAGGAAGCAGAGCTATGGTTTTGATTTGATCTACCAGCATTAGCTGAGTATATATTCTCTAGAAAATAGGTCACAGCAAGAAAAGCAGTTAAATGTAAAGAAAAGAAAGATGAACAGTAGTGACTAGAGAGATTAAGGTGTTCAGTAGATGCACGGCACTGACAAGCAGCCCTCTTTCAGTTGAGCATAAATATTAATGCCTTCCACATTCATCCTAGACAGAGCCTTTTATTAAAACCTACTAAACAAAATTACAACCTGTATTTTCAGCTTGGAGGGCGTTGAGCCTACTGTGGCTGCCTGGTAGGAGTGTAAAGCTGCTCTTGTAAATGGTCACTTGTGAGGTTGAGGGGTTCCAACCCTGATCCATGATCTGACATCTGAAATTCCACACATAGCTTTTCAGATAGTAGCTCACTAAATAAATATAAAATGCAGCCATTGTTTCCTTGCTGCATAGCCCCCTTTGTTCAGGGGCTGGATTCCCTGTTCCAGCTTGTCCCCCAGATGCATTTCTGTGCCTGTGCTGTGGGAACAGCCAGAGCTCTTGCTTGAGTCCTCCCCTTTCCCACTGTAGTGCCAGCAGCTCTCTCGCTCGTCTGCCTGAAAGCTCCTCGTCCTGGCAGGAGAACCCTCTCAAGTCCACCAGCGGATGGCTGCCTTCACGTAGGATGCGGTGGGCTGCCATGTTTGTGTTAGCGAGGTGCTGTGGGACTCTAATCCTCCTGCATCCCTTAGTGTTTGTGTAAAACAAAGCAGCCTGGCTTAGGAGCATCCCCAAAAAGACTCTTTACCTTCCCTCAGGTTGTGAGGTGTGCTCTACATTGACTTTTTTTTCAAAAGCAAACCCAAATAATTTCCTTTCCTGGCATGGCTTTTTTTTTTTAGCCTATTCAATAATTTAATGACTTATTAAGCATCTCTGAGGCACGAACCACCCTATTGTACTGCAGCTAACACACGGCAACCCTTCCTCATGGCCAGGATGTCGGAACTGCAAAATACTCATGTATCACTTGGGAAGAAAAGCTTCCGAAGAATAACTCTGACATTTTTCTGTATTGTGAGAATGACCCTTGTGCTAAATGATGTTATGGACAAACACTGCAACTGTCATTGCCTGGAGCCCACTTCTGAGTTTTCCAAACCCTTTCAGAGCCATCTCTCCCACTTCAGCTGCTCGTGTGTTCCGCACTGACAGCTCTGCTGCACCTTTCCTTTCAAAGGGAGTAAAGACATGGCAACCTGGGAAGGGGGTTGGAAGGTGGGATTCTGATTTGACCAGGACTAGCCCTGGCTGCTGGGTAATCTGCCCTAATTCCCCACAACCCCAATAGTTGCTGCTTTGTTCTGAGCTACCTGGGTCTCTACATGAAGCTTTGGAGTTGTGCTTTTCCAATCCGACTATTCAAGGAGGAAAATGGAGGCTTGTAGAAAAGTTCTGTGCTCCTTGTTGATGATGATCAATTGCTGGCTGCTGTTCAGGAGCATAGCAGAAGACACAAACTGTTCTGAAAAATAACTTGTTTATGTGTTTATTGTTATTTAGGTCAGGGAAGGTCAGGCTTTGCTTGCTTTTTTCAGAATCTGGATCCCTTGTAAATATCACATTTTCCTTCATTTTCCAAGCCACAAATACGTGCAAGTGCATGCATGCATACACCCTGTCTTTAGAAATAAATGCCTCCTCTTGCCACCACTCCTGATTTCTAGGGGCTTTCCACCCATCCCAGTGCATGGCAGTCACCGGTGCTTGTCCCTGCTGTGACAGAGCTGGGTGCTTGGGTAGGATGGGGGAGAAATATTCCAATTTTCTTTCACTGAAAAGGCTCATGGAGGCTTAAAGCTCACGTTAATTGAGTGGACTGAGGAGGGATTGTGGGACATCAGGGTTCCCACAAGACCTGATGGGTAGGTCGTGTTCCCGTGGCACATAAGGTGGTCATAGACTAACGCAAGGACAACTTCTGTCTGTTTTGGTCAGAGCTGTGCCTGCCTCTGCAGTACTTTTTGTCACTTGTGGTGCCTCTGTGGCTTTCTGGCTGCCCACCTATAGCAGGGAGCTGCCCTGGCAGCCGCGCAGGCAGCTCTGCATCCTTCCCCCTCCAGATCCCACCATATGGCAAGGTCTTACTTGCCGTAACCAGAGCGTGCCCTCCTGGAGTGAAGAATAACTGGTGACAGCTTGCAAAACCCCTGCAGGCATCTCTAAAACCAGGCTGTTTGTTCATTCTGCTTGTAAGAAGATACAGACGACCACAAAAAGAAGGAAAGCGGTCAACCAGTTGTCCACGTTAGTTCTTAACTGTGTTTCTGGCTGGGTAGATCACTTGTGCCTCAGTTTCCCTTGTGAAAAGTGGAACGGGGGGTGGCTCTCTGAGGTGCTAAATGATCTACAGGCAGGGGATACTGCAGATAAGCCAAATAGTTCTGTTGGTCACTAAAGTCTTGTAGCCAGGAGGAGTGATGAGGCCGTGGTAGGAGCCACTGGTAAAATGCAGCGATTTCCAACGCCACTGGGTGGCAGCTGAGGCTTTCTTTAGGTGAGGAATAACGTTCTCCCCTTCGGGTGAAAGGCATTTTCTCTGCTAGAAGAGAACAGATCCAGAACCAAGCCTACTGCAGGCTCATGGAGCTGTACAGAGAGCTGCTGGGCTCTAAATGGCCTGTTGGCCATCCCGCTGTGCTGCAGACAAGGTTCTGGTGGGCAGTGCCCTGAGCGCACACTTCAGAGCACTCTGCTGCCAGGGGAGGCACTACGTGATGTCCTGTGTACCTGCTTTTCTGATCGAGAGGTGAAGCAAGGCCTCTAAATCACTGTGGTTTTATGGATTAGGCTGGAAAATAGTGGCAAGAATTGCTCAAAGTTGGCCAGGTGCTGTCTTGGTGCTTCAGGAGGAAAGGCTGCCTGTCTCAGATGGAAAACCAGAGTCTCACTGGGCCTGTGTGGTGACTTTCCTCTAGGGACGTAAGCGCTCTGCCCTTTCAAGCAGTTCTTCCACAAACCAAGGTTCCTCCTCATTTGCATGGAGGAAAACCAGCCCTTTCTCTCTGTGCTGCCTCAAAGTGAGTCACACCATGAAGCTTTCTTGCTTTTTACAGTGGACTCATCTGCAAGCGCCTCTCCCAGGGATTGCTGCTTCTCTCTTCTGTTCCCAACCACCCAGCTCATTCAGGGCATGTCATTCATGTGGGGGTAAATAGGGGCTGCAGATGCTGTCTAGGAATGTTCCCTGTCTCAGGAGAGCTGCGCAGAGCTGCGCAAGGCTGGCACAGGCAGCTTTCGCAGGAATTGTCTTCAAGGTGGGCAGAGGGCATGGCAGCAACAGCAAGGCTGGGCTTCGTCTGCCTCTGCTGTAATGGTTTTATGGCAGGAGAGTAAATAAGAGCCATTCTCAGCCCAGTCTGGGCACTGGGGGGTTGCAAAAAGGGGTTGTGACCCCTGGGATCTTCCCTGCCCAGCAGGTTGTGGCCGTGGAGGAGGAGGCTGCCCTTGGTGTGGGAGCAGGACTTTTCCATTGCGCTAGGTGAGGCTGGCCTGGGTGTATTATTTGCTTAAGAACAAGGGAGGGTTTGGATGTGAGAGGGAATGCCACGGATATAATTAGAGGGTGAGAGAGTGTGGAGGCTCATTCGTGATCATAGTTTGAGTGTTAATAAGCTTTGGCAAGGGTCATGGATGAAAGAATAAATGGTTGCAAAGCTCAAGTGAGGCAGGCTTCAACATCTCACATCTTCCTGCTGAAGATGGGCCGGATGAATGTGAAGAATGATGGGCTCCCTTGTTTGTGCCTGGGCAGATTTTGAAAGGTGTGAGACCCTCCAGCATCATGGTGGACAAGGCTGTAGAGATGCTGAGTGCTGTGTGGGAGCAGGGGACCTGGGAAAGGAGCACGTTTAGCTTCAGCAGTTCTCTCTTTGCTGCCCTGTGGCACTACCACAGGCCAGGTGAGGAAGAAGTGAGGCGAGTTGTTCAGCAGCACAGGCTGGCAGTGCATAAACAGATGATGAGTATCTCAAACTTAAGAGCGGTAAGTGATCTATAAAGTTTGAGTGGCCGAAAGCTAAAATACCACAAAACCGAAGCAGTTAGTTTCTCATCAGTTACTCATGAAAATGCGGAGCCAAGCAGAGCTAATACACTGGAGGGCAAACATCAGCAATGAAGCTGAGTGCCCGGATGGCACGGACTGTGCAAGGGGAACCCCAGAAAAATACCAAGCCAGGGAAAATTGAAGCCAACTTAACTCTGAAAAGAAATGGAGATGAATCAAAATGAAAAGTTCAACAGCTTGGTGTATGGCTCTGACACCTGGTGCTCTCCCAGAATAGTACAGGACTTTAAAAACTTGTGTTTGTGAAATGGAAAAGCTCTCTCTGGTGATGGTGAGGTTGAGAAGGAGCCCACTCCCTGGTCATGGAGCTGAGCTGTAACAGCAGACCTCGGCATCGGTGCTGTGGGCGGGAGGGACAGCGTGCAGACCCCCTCCAGGAAGCTGTCAAACCCAAATCAGCCCCCGTGAGGTACAGAAAAACTCCCAACACCTTTACAGGGAGAAGATGGCAGAGGAAGGTGGGAAGAGGGCAGCTTTCCCCAGCGCAGCAGCGCTGGCCAGGGGCAGCTGCAATCTAGGTGTGATGGAAAGGGGTGACTAGAGCCATTCACCTCTTCTGAAGCTATTTTGTTTGCCAGTGAGTCCCAGGCTGGTCCCTTCTGAGTCTGCAGCAGGTGATGGTCTGATGGAGCAAGTCTAGGCAAGTAAGAAAGGGGGTTTGATACGGCCCATTTTTGTGCTGGCAGCACCATCAGGTGAGAGCACAGGGACTGTCTTCTCTGCCACTCCTCTCCCACCCTAGAAATGAGAGCAAATCTTATTTCATCAATGTTATTTATTTTTACTAACTTAATTCCATTGATTTAATTAGGTTTTATACCTAATCTGAAGGTGCTGGTCAGGAGTAAGACTAGTTTAGGGTGGTCACCACCTGGTTTTAGCTGAATTGCTTCCTTCGTTCCAATAAGTTTCCAGCAATGCCAGCTCCAGGCTGTTGGAAACACAAGCCTGTTCCCTGATGTATTGTAAGAGCAGCTAAAAGTTTTGCTCCTAGGGTGCAGTTACACCACACAGACAAGGTCACAATTGGTGGCTGGGACAAGCACAGCCAACATACCTGTGTGGAACCCAGCACTTGGTCTCTGCTAAAGCTGGGGTCTTTGCGGAGCTGATGGGCTGAAAGGGAAACCTGTGGGTCATTTTCATTGTTGCCACTTCACTATAATTCTTCAGCATGTTTTCTGTGTTGAGCTGTTTTTAAAAAGGATCGAGTACTGCCTGTGTTGCCCTTTAGTGTACCAGAGGGACAGACGGATCAGCTGCTCGTGCGTTGCTCAGTGTTTGAAACCAAAGACCATGTAATTGGGGCAGGGATTTTTTTGGGGCTGATCTGTACAAATAGTTGAACTGACTGTGCTGCAATCAGTTGTGGAAAACATCACTGGGAAACATTTTGGCTAATAGCAATTATGTCTGTTTCAAGTTAATAAACCACCAAGCTCGGTTTCAAATAGACATCACAATTAATTTACCAACTGAAAGGTAAATTGCTCGAAGCCATAACAGTTCCAAATGAATTTGACTGTGTCCCTGAAGGAGTTTCTGAGGGATTAACTGAATCAGTTGAACAACCGACTGTAGTTAAACTGGTGGGAAGTGTTCTGCATAAACCAGTCCTTGGGGCTGGGAGACTTCACGGGGAATTGGGTGAAGGGCTGTGCTGGGGAGAAGCATCAGAGCCAGTTCAGTGCTTGACACCTGGATCTGCTCTGCAAGAGAAAAGCATCGGCAGAGCATTGTTTCTTTTGGGAAGATATAAAGATCTTCCTAAAACAAGATCAAAAATGCTTACAGCCATGGGAGACACACTGCTGGTATAGTATAGTTAGATTATCTTGCTTCAAGTTTCTTAAACATGTCAATGTATCACCTACTTTTCAGCAGGCTCTGATAGATCAATTACTGCTTATCTGCACCACCAGGACAGATGCTTCTAGATCGCTATCCTGTAAAGTGTATAAATTCTGTGTTGTGTGCACCAGCTCCTGACAAATGTTTGTGTGAGCATGTCTAATCTGGAGCAGACTTGTGCTGGGCATGGATTCAGTGTTAACAGTGATTTTAAAATCCTAGCTTAAGAAATAGCAGCCAGGGTATGTGGTAGAGGGCTCCACTCCCCCCTGGCTGGGATTGTGTTGTGCCACACACGGTGACCTTGCTTTTTCTGGAAGATAATAGTATTTCAAAGAAAGTTTCAATTAAGTGGCAAGGAAGAGAAAAATATCCTCTGGTTCTGGTGTGTCTGGGCAGAAGAGGTAAGCAAATGTTTTAAGATGGTGTCAGCAGCAGCAGCACAAATCACCCAGTTTGTAGCATCTTTGGAGACCATAGTGCCGATAACACTCCCTTGGGCATCCAGCTGCAGAGGGTTTGAAACATCATCTTGAGTATTGATGGTAACAGGAACAGCTGTTCAGGACCTTGTGCAAGTATAAGCACGGTGCGCTTCCCTTTGTTGCAGAATCATCTATCTGCAAAGAACAACCCAGCCTCCCCCACCAGATGCAAGCTCCTGGGGCAGGCTGCAGCAGAGCCTGGCCCATGTCCCAGGCCCACGCTGGGTCTGTCTGCACTGAGCACAGCGTGGGAGGACCCAAAATGTGGCTCCCACATCTCAGGCTTGTGCTCCACCAACCTTACACTCAAAGCTGAGCTTGCCATCACCTCGCCCAGCACAAAATGTCTCAAGAACCCCCAGCAACTATATCATACCCTGATCAGCACTAGCTGGCACCTTTGAGAGCCCTCTTAATGGGAGCTTGGTGATGGATAGAGCACAAAGATCAATTTCTCTTGGGTCAGAGGAGGAGTATATGAGGATCTGGGTAGCTCATCCTCATTCTGCCTGTGGGGGCTTGGGGGCTTTGGGCTTTAATTGTTCTTGTGGTGGTCGGCTGGGGTTTTTTTTCAGTTAAACTATCCCCATGAGCAGTATTAACATAGCTACAGTAAGTAAAAGATCCCATACTCATCATCACAGCCTGTTGGCCTGGACTTTCTTCCAAAATTACCTGGTGACAGGGCAGGCACCAGTTCCTGAGGAGCTCGTACAGAGGGTGGGGAGCAGCGTGAGGAGCTCCCGGTTCACCCGCAGTGAATTCACTGAGCTGTGTACACATTGCACAGACAGAGACTGTTTGTTCAAGAGAGGCATCAGGCTCCGCTGACTCTCACCGCAGAACCGAGCTCATTAGGAGCCTGCAAGCCTCAAAGGATAGCCCTTTATCTTCTTCTTACTTTAATTATGAAATCCGCAAGAAATACAAAGCGAACCCTGGCTATAGAACACTGGCAGCATCTTGTGCTTTAAGTGGAAATGTCCTGGATTGTCTTCCTATACCACTGGTGATACTGCAGAGTTAATAATCTTAAGAGGTATTTATCATTGCACATAAAGGGTTGTAATGACATCCTATCTATATTTTAAAAAGCTCTGTGTACGTATCACACCTATGTTTGGATGTAGCTGCCTCTCCAGTATCTTCTGACAGACATCTCTGCCAACCATTGTGAGGCAGCAAGGGTAAAATCCACTAGGACACTTAACATAATATGGCGTATTTTGGTTTGCCTTGGACTTCTGGCTGCAGAGTGCTCCAAACTACTTCACTGGTCAGGTTTGGGAGGGTTTCCTTCTAAGAGAAAGGGCTGTGTTATTGTGATGTTATTATAGTTGTCCATTACGTGTTGTAAGACAGCCCAGAGACCCACAACCGCATGTGGAGTACCAGCACTTGCAGCCTGCTTGGACCCGACACAAATGATAAAACTGAGGGAGAACTGGGGCAGAAGGACAAGGGTATGAATGCTGAGGGAATGGGGTGGGTGGCTATGCACCCCTGCGTGTGTGTGTTGCCTGAGTCATCTCATGCAGCCCTTTGGCTAATCTCACTGCTCCCGCCATGACTCAGTGCGCAGGAATGAGGATGGGAATGTGGGCAGCCAGCACAGGCCCCACGGCTGGGCAGCAGTTGTGTTCTCACATCAACAGAGGGAATTCTAGGAGGAAAGACCTGCCCCTGCCTATAGTCCTTTGTCCCAGCCTCTGAACACAAATAAGGAGAGGAGCTGGTTGTCCTCAGCATGTCTCACCAAGCTGGGAAAGTGGCAGGTGAAACAGCTGTGCTAATGTCCAGCATCCAGAAGATGATTCCCATCATGGCCACTTTGAGGAAGGCCACACGTTTTGTCCTTTCATATTTTGAAAATCCCTTTCGGTGACCCGTCTCATGGCATGAAATGTATTCCGGTGGGTAAAGACAATTTAGTTTGCAGGTGCTGTAAAATCATTCCATTTAAGAATAATATTTATGCTGAGACTTCCATCTCGGGATGCAAGAGCTCTTGGTGTGGTACAGGTGTTGTACTTGCAGTAACCGTCGCACAGATGGGGAAATGACAGCTATCCCAATGTCACAATATTTCTCTGTCACAGTTGGGATTAAAATAAAAATCTCTTGGTCCTTCATTCCCAAAACAAGATCCTTCTCAACAAGAAATCTTTTAATAACAGTGATTGTGGCTAACCACCTTCGTACACATTAGTAGCTGTGGTCTACTTAGTCTTTTTTGATAGATTAGTTTGCCCCAAATGATGGAGAAGTTATGACGTTGTATCAGACGGGCTTTACTTTGACATAATCTTAATTACTAGTCTGCCTTGTCCCACCCTTCATTTCTATCCCACTTTGGGGTTTTGAGGTTCTCTAAGAGAGATTATCTGCCCTGAGAGGAAAAGAAACAAAGGAAAGCAAATCTCCCCACCTGAATTATCCAAAGATGATGGTCACCTGAGAGAAAGGCTTCTCTCTCTTCATGGAACTTATTAAAGTTTTTTTATGGCAGTTAAGGGCAAAGCTTTTTCTTTTACACTTGTGCAGCTACTTAGAGCTTTGCAAAGTGAGTGTATTAAAATAATCCTCCCATTTCACCCTGATAGAAGTGACCGCACAAGGTGTGGGCTGATACAGAAATATTTTTTTCTCTCCTCATCCTAGCTGTGTCTATCAGTGTGGAAGACTGAACACGCTGGCATTCAGCTCTATCAAAAGCAAAACTCCGTGGTGTGCTCTGTTTCAGCAAATACTGCTCGTCTTTGTTGCAAGGCTTTCTGTATGCATCGTCAGCCACTCGACCTCCTGCGTACCCTAGAAACCCAGAAACGGCAGCATCGATGCTAATTTGTTTATATATATATTAAGGAACTTTATTTACGTTTTGACTTCAGTCACATTACTTGCAAATTAACTTTCAGGGGAGGATAGCCGGAGGCCAGCCAGCCTGCCCGTGGCCTTTCCATTTTTCTTCCTTATTCCCCATTCCAATGACTCAACTCACCCCCAACACTGGGACCTCCGTAGCGCTTGTGACCTCCCCGAGCCTTACTAAAATTGTTCATTGTTATTATTCTCTGCCTGACACCAAGGGCTGTGTTTGTGGGTAGTGCTGAGCTGCTGCAGGTTCAACCCAGTAGCTGGAGCAGCTGCTTGATGCTGTGGAAATACCCTGTGTCTTCATCCTGGGGGGAAGGACCTGGTGGCCTGGGGCACCTGGTAGTTGTGAACTGAAATGGGGTCATCAGTATTTTCCGGCTTCTGCAGGCAGGGGAGAAAGCTCTGCTCCACTACATGCTTTGACAAAGTTTTCCTACTTCCTGCCCTCGTGTGCTCCTATTAAGGGAACTCCCAATTTTAGAGCTTGTCAGGAGGCTCTTAGAGCTGGTGAGGCACAGGGGGGGATTCCCCCCTACAGAGGGTGTGAATCTAGCGTGTCCTCTGATGGAAACTGGGCTGAGAACCAGCCTGCTGTGGGGCTTAAGAGAAACAGGTGGTACCTGCTTGTGGTCTATAATTATCGGTGACTGTAGTCAAAGACAGCCCGATGGACCTCCTGGAGTTAAGGACCTCAAGCTAATAGCAATACGTGGAGATGCCCGTTGCCTTGTGTACAAGCTCTTCCTCATCCTGTGGGAATGGGAACGCAAGGCTTACCTACCGTTCCCAAAACTGTGTGCTGCTATTACAACACTTCCTCTACTCCGTATTGGGTTCATTTTCTGTCTCACCTATTTCTTAATTAACCTTCTCAGATGATGCCCTGCTCTGTTGACTGGGTGAAGTGGAGGTAAATTTATTTCCACCTTGATGTTGTGACATGTGCTTTACAGATAATGACAATTTTAGACAAACCCGCCCCGCTGTACTGTTATATCTATATCTAACATAAAGGCCAGTTCTCTCCTCATGGAGACCAGTTTCCAGTTGTGAGTGACTGGTGGTAAAGTTCCTGCTAGCCTCGAAACTTCTTCTGGCAAACTCCTGGACCCATTTCTCACTTCTGTTTTCTTGCTGTGAGTCAGGAAATGCTGTGGATGTGATTAATCCTCTGCCCATGGTGACCTTGAGGGAATTTAGGCTGATGGCATAAATCAGAGCTATCCCTGGACAGCTTCTGCTCTTTCGAGGCTTGGACTGAGAATTCCCATGCATCTGGATGTGATGTCCATTTGCTCCTGCACTGAGCAGAGCTCAGCTTCCAGAGGGAATCTGGCCCGTTGTGATTAATTCTTTGGTTAAAGCCTAGGTGCCTTTGCTTTAATTTTTTTGCTTCTAAGACGTCTTCTCATGCTGAGATATTAAATATCTAAACCCCCTCAGGGATTCATTAGCAATAAGTGGTACAGGATGTAGTCTGAGAGCTGGGAAGGAGATCTTTATTGACAATACGCAGAGATCACGTTGGAGGCAAGAAGCCGGTGTCTGGTAGAGCCCCAGCTCTCCTACTTTGCATTCCTGAACATCAGGCTAATTTCTTCTTAAAATACAACCTCTTCTTCGTTTTCTGCTCTGTAGCTGTACTTTATCTTGACTGGCCATAATCGCTAGCAGCCTACTTTAAATCCTTATTTTCAAGTCTGTTTTTAGCCTTCATATAATATTAATAACATCTTAGAAAAAGAAAACTGAAGGCTATGTTCAGATCGAGTATCTTGCCTTCATTATTTAGCTTCCTGTTGTTTTGGAAATATTAGGGGGGAAAAAACCTGTTCATAGTACATCTAATTGCTTTCTAATTAGCTGCCTTCCTCACACTTCACAATGGAAATTTATCCCTTGTGCACAAACCAGCAGTGTTTCTCTCAGGTGCTCTAAAATTAAGCTACCTCAGTGCAGGTAGTACCAGAGACCAGTCTCTTCTGCTTCTCTCTTTGACTTCTGTCAAGGTAAGAAACTCGATGTTTTCTCCACAAGCTGTAAAAGCATCAGCTGATGGAGAATATTCTTGAGGCAATAACAATGGCAAATATCTTGTCTGCCCTTCTCCCTGGATGCTTACACCATTAAAAGTAGCCTCTGCGAGGTGCAGAGCATTTATGCCCAAGAGGAATAGTGAAACTCTTCCCAAGCTGACAAGCCCTGACAAGCTCTCTGACACCTTATATTGCTGGTTTTCTAGCCCTGTGGCAAGGTAAGCAGATATTTAGTGGATGTTCCTGGGAAATGAGCCTGTCAAGCTGCAGAGGAGCTGCTTTGGAAAAGTTTGAGTGGGTAGAATCATTGAGAAGAGACCCTTAAGATCATCAGGTCCAAACATTCCCCCAGGACTGCCAGGGCACCACTAACCCCTGGCCCTCAGCACCACATCTCCATGGCCCTCCAGAGATGGGGACTCCACCACTGCCCTGGGCAGCCTGGGCTGAGGCTTTGACAACCCTTTTGAGGAAGACGTTTCCCCAGTATCCAACCTCAAACTTCCCTGGCACAACCTCAGGCCTTTTCCTCTTGTCCTGTTGCTTCTTCCTTGGGAGAAGGGCCCAACCCCACCTGGCTCCAACCTCCTTTCAGGGAGTTGTGGAGAGCCAGAAGGTCTCCCCTGAGCCTCCTTTTCTCCAAGCTGAACACCCCCAGGTCCCTCAGCTGCTCCTCACCAGCCTTGTGCTCCAGCCCCTCACCTGGTGCAAGAAGATTGACGCCATTTCCTACCCAGGTTGTGCCCCGCGGGGGTGAACCACCTCCTGCAAGAGCACGAGGGCTAATTCCATTGGAAAGAGAAACAGGTCTAGAACTTTTCCCCCAGGATGAACGAAGGCTTTGCCATGTATACACAGATGTTCGGGATGAACTAATTTCCAGCCTGCTTTTATTATCTCTTTGTGGATCTCGACACGCATCTGCCCGTGCAGGGAGTTGTTTTAGTTCGCTGGTGAGCAGGCGTTTCAGAGGCTCTGCTCCCTGCCAGCTGAGATGACCTTGTTTACCCGGCCATGGCTTGTCCTTTCCTCTGGCAGCCAGCAACCAGTGTGAGGGACCCGAGCTCAAGGTCAGACAGTGATGGAAGAGATGGTAGGTTGAAATGACTTCCAAGGGGATGAAAAAGTGCAGGTACAAAGGGATGCTACCAAGGTCTCGCTTCAGCTTGCAGTGGTTTTTTTCCACCAAACCCCCCCCAGGAATCAATACATTAAATCAGCTTTTTTTTTTTCTCTGTTTAGGGTTTTTTCCTACTTCCTTCTTCAAAGTGTTTTTTTGTTGTTTGGTTGTTTTGGGTTTGTGGTTTTAGTTTCTTTTTTATTGTAATAGCAAGTGGTGGGTTTTTTTTTTCATGGGAAGCCTTACAGTATTTAACATTATCTAAAACCTAAAATTAATTCTGGAAACTTTAAAGCATCTAGGGAGTACATAGCACTCTAATTATGCCTTTTTTTCTTTTATTTAACAGAAGAAAAAAAAAAAAGACAAACCCCTCGACCTTACTCTGAAGGCTTTCCAGAGCAGAAATCACAGCCAGGGCTGGCACCCTCCTGTGTGTGCAGCAGGCTCAGATCAGGCTATGGAGGTCTGCCACATGAACAGGCTGAAGAAACTCCTACAGGGTAGAAAAGAGGGTGGTGATTAAAAATACTGATGGGGTGTCTGAATCTGGCAGAGGTCAGGAAGGAAGCTGTTGAGAGAGAAGAGCCAGGAGACTCAAGTATGGGGCTTTAATTTTTTTAAAGAAGGGGTAAGGTAAGAATGAGAGGTAACCATTTGCTCCTGGAAGAGCTCTAAAGATGATGCTGACTGCAGGAATTTGAGAGGCTGAAGGAGCAGTCAGGTGAAACCATGTTTTGAGTGACCCTGAGGGAAAATCTGATGCCTGGTGAAGCCTTTCCAGCTGAGCCTTTGCTAGACAGCTGATCATGGTTGTTCTTTATTGGGCACCTCCCTCAACCTGGGAGAAAAGCCTCTGCTGCAGGATTTTGTGCTGATGGAGCTCATGCTTCTGGTGCCCTCCCTTAGACTTCATGTTTGGGAGGAGTTTTGACTTGGTCAGGGGGCTGAACATCCTGCTGTGTTAGATCCTGATGGATGGAGAGAAGCTGAGGTAGGTGCTGGGCAGACATCTTCTTCTGTAGGTGATCTTCTTTTCGATTGGGTTAAAAGATCTCCCTCTCTTATATGATGAGCAGCAGATTTTTGGCTCCAAAGTCTTCTGCTAAACCAGATATATAAATATTCCCAGGTAAGCAGAACTCTTAGAGGTAATCTCATCCCCTGTATAATCTGGCTGAAGTTAAGGCAGGTGCTGTTTTGAAGGCCCCACAGTAAATGTACCCACAATCAAACAAATAGAAAGAAATCTCGTGGTTTAGGAGGAAGGCGTTAATGGAAAGCAGCTAAGGTAGACATCCAGAAACATGCCCTGTTTCCAAAAGGAGGAAACATTTAAGTGTTACTGCTGATTTTGAAGAATGTAGTCACCAGATTGCTTGCGTTACAGGGAAGTAGTGCTCCTCAGACATCCTTGTGTACCCTGCCAAGTTTGAAATCACTTTTCCTCAATACAACGTGTCTGTGTGTATAGCCCAGCTATAAGCTGCTGCTTAAAAATCTCTATTGCCTGAAGCAATAAGATAAGCTGAAAATTAGGTAAGTGAGCCTGGCTTTATAGTTGGAGCAAAGGGTCTTCTTGTTCTCTTGAGCTCTGAAGTTCCTGGATCAGTTTTGTTGAACTAGCAAGTTCTGAAATATCCATGGTTTATTTCGCTGCCTGAGAAACATCTTGCTCTGGTGTGAAACTCAAAGATGCTTAAATTTCCTGGAGAACCTTAAAGAGATACGGACAGTTCAGACTGTAAAAATGTTTATATGCTTAACAGTGTCATCAGCACTCTACGAATGGTTCAATATCTGTTACTGTGTTTGGTCCTGTGAAAAATGGACCTTCAGGTACATCTTAAATATGCTACTTTGTGCATAAATGTATCACTACGCTTTGAGATGACCAAAAGCCAACCAACAGTATTTATCACTTACTTTTTGTCTAGAACTCCTTTCCAAAAGCCTTTGGTATATAAACTACTTTGCAGTAACTTAGATAATGTGCTGATAGAGAAGCCAGCTGGCTTAGGAGTACTCCTGATGACTTCTTACTTCTTTTTCTTTAGTTTGTAATATTTGTGTGGCCAAGTGACAGATTTGACTCCTGGTGGAAAGCAAAGCATGTCCTTTTTTTTTTCTTAAGATTTAATTTCCAGTTTGGTTGATTATGGTGCTAGTTGAATGTGGTTCTATATAATCAAACACGCCTTATGTTTTTAATGTGAATCCTTATAGACTTACCTTAGTATTCTGAAAATATTTCTTGAAATAGGTTGGGAGGGGCATTTGGCCAGGTAAAAAGAAGATAATTGTTGCTGAAAAAAGAAGGTGAAAATGTTTCTCTGGTGTGTAACTGAAGTAAAACTGGCCCAGATCTGGACCTCAACGTGCTGGGTGCTGGTGGAATGGTCAGTGTCAGGCTGCAGCACAAGCCAGTGCATGAAGCCTGCTTGCTTGTTAGCTCTTAATGCCCTCATCTGTCACAGGTTTGTACGTATGATGTTTTACTTATTTATGCCCAGGTGATGTATGTGAACGAGAGCTGGCAGCAGCTGCTGAATAATGGATGAAACACCAGCATTCTGCTGGTGGCGGTCCCCAGAAGGTGGGGAGCTGTGCTGAGGGCTTGCTGCTCCCCTGGCTGAGCTGTTGGCTTGAATGCACTTCCCTGGCAATAGTCAGAAACTTCCAGCATGTCCTGAGGTGTCTCAGCGGAGAATGCCTTTCCACAGAGCATACCTGGACATCTTACATCACGGTCCGTTTCCTTTTCTAGCTGGTTGCTCCCATCTCCAATGAAGAGCTTGACTAGCGCTGGTCTACAGGAATCGCAATCCCATCTTTTGGCTATCTTTTGCAGCACTACCCAAGTGCATCCTGCCAGGCTTTTATGCATGATTTCAAGTGAATAAGCTTTGCTAAAGAAGAAAGCAGAAATGTTTTAATTGGAGTAACGTAGTAGGCTGGCTGAGCTCTGAACACAACAGTGGCAGAAGATCACTGAAAAGCTTCTGCCCTGATGTGCCCTTGATTGTATAGCTTGGTTTCCAGGGCACTTGGAGGCTTTATTTTGAATGTTCCACAGGTTACACTGGCTAATATAAGAACAGGGTCATTAACATAATAAATCTCAGGTAAGTGTAGAGCTAGCCTTCAGAAACCTTTCTATATATGGCCTCTGGCACTCATTGCTGTGGGAGTATATGAAAAATTAGCATTGACATCTGGTGCAGGGTCCCAGCACACACATGTGAAATGCTAATCCTGCCATTTTTCCAGCAAAATGAGGCCAGGCAGTCTCAGCTTTGGCAGCACAGCTCTGTAATATGCCTCGCTTGCCCTGGAGGAAGCCGAGATCTTCCTTGCTGAGCACCTGTCTACTAGAGACAGCTGATGCTGGAGGTCTGATTACAGTTCAGTGACTTCTTCACCCAGTGATTAATTTATCTCTCCAATAACCAAGGAACTTGCTTCTACAGCACAGCTGACGAAATAGGTATTTATAACCTCATTTGTAGGAGAGGTGGGAGCTGGCTGAGCTGCAACAGCCTGGTTGAAAACATCTGACCACCATCACACAAGCTGTGGTTAAGGACTCACTCTGCTTCCTGTTTTGGCCGAGCAGTTTGACCTCAGTGAGACCTCATTTGCTTCACCCATCTGATGACCCTGGGGCTTGCAGTGTGTGTGGGAGGAGTGCTGGCCAGCTTGCCTGCCTGGGTTTTGCTCTTCTGCTCTGAGGGCTAATCACTATTTATTCCTATTTCGAAGTCCGTACTGGATAGGAACGGTGGGAGAGCATGTGGAGAGGAACTAGAGGAACTAGTCTCTGGTGAGACTACCAAGGGTACAGTCCAGTGCTGTGTGCACTAAATCAGCTGCCCTCTCTCTGTGGCTGCTACATGGAGAAACACAGCTGGTGAAGGCTCTGGAGCACAAGACTTGTCAGGAGCAGCTGAGGGACCTGGGGGTGTTCAGCCCAATTTTAGGAGAAATGTCTTCTCTGAAAGGGTTGTCAGGGGCTGTCCCAGGCTGCCCAGGGCAGTGGTGGAGTCCCCATCCCTGGAGGGGTTTCCAAGCCGTGGAGATGTGGTGCTGAGGGCCGTGGTTTAGTGGTGCCCTGGCAGTGCTGATTAACAATTGGACTTGATGATCTTTCAAGTCTCTTCAAACCAGAATGATTCTATGAGTCCTTTCCAGCAGCGCCAGGTAAATTAGCAGGGAAGGGCTATTGGTCTTTACCTGCCTAATCCCAAACAGTTGAGGTTATCCCACAGTCTAGCAGTGATGGAGAAACAGCTGCCCTGCTGCAGCTGAAGGGAGCAGATAACGCTTGAGGGCAGTGGGTGGGCAAGATTTTGTGGGCCTGCCTTTGGGCGATGCGATTAAGTTGCATCCCAATGAGTTTGTTGTTAGTTCCATCCTCGCTTGCTCTGCTGCTGTGAACTGCTGGAGATATCTCTGCTGGCTCCCTTGCTCTGGCACACAAAGGCTTCTCTGTGTGCACGTCTAACAGTGTCACTATTTTCTTCTGTGGGTTTGTGTTGTTTTTTTTCTTTTTAATCCTTCACTCCCAAATGATTCTGGACAGATTGCCTTTCCCTCTGTATAGCTTTGTGCAGATAACACATCAGCAAAAGCAGCCAGGAGCTGTAGGGGGGAGAATGAACACCCTGCTCCTCATTTTGGGATCAGTGACCAGATGCGAGCAGGGGACCTGGTGCAGGGAGGGCTGTGCCCCCAAGATCTCCTCACAAGGCTCCTGCTCTGGGGCTGGGATGCCGCTCTGCTTTGCTTAAAAGCCAGAATGGGTGAGGAAAGCTGCAGGGAGAGGAGGTGGACAGTGATGGAAGTGTGCACATGGGTGTCATCAGGGCACCTCAGCAGGGAGAATTCCCAAAAGCCGGTGTAACACTCCTATGATACAACTCGTTACTTGTTCATGGCTCGGTACCCGCCGGCTTTCCCACTGCTTGTCACAGGGCTGCAGAAGCCTCAGCTCATCTCTGGCCAGCGGGTCCAGCAGCAGCTGCTCCCTGGTTTTGGCTCTCTGGGCTGTGCACGGCAGCTGAGGGCTTGAAGGGCAGCAGCCGGTCAGGGCAGATCCCATGGCCGGGGGCTCAGCCAGCTGCTGGCCCCTGGGGTGTCAATGTCGGGGATCTAAAGCCTTTCTGTAGGTTGAGATGTAAAGATGACACCAAGGGGGGCAGGGAAAATAGCCCAGGCAGGCCCGTTTGGTGCTGCAAAGTTGGCTGCTGGGAGGGGTGAAGGGGGTACAGGAGTTGGGGAGGGTTTATCTGAGAACATTGGCGTCCCTCTCTGCAGATGTTATTACACGAATGAGCCAGGTAAATAATGATGTTTGACCTGGAGGGAAACCTTAGACACTGGGAATACCAGCTTCCTCAGGCCGTCCAGAGTCTTTGCTTTGGTTGGAAAGATGTATCTTTCCTACTTAGTCTCTGTCTGAGCTTTCTTATGTGAATTTTCAACATATTTCAGAGCATTCACAGACGCCTTCTATTCACCTCTCTCTGGAAAATCAGACTTCCATGTCTTCTATTCAGGAGAAAACTAATTAAAAGGTACAGGGAACAAAGCCTGCTTTCTAGTCCCTCTCTCTCATACTGGATTTTCTCTTCAGAATATCTACCTCTAATCACTGCTGCTCCTTCCCGTGGAGAAGGTGGCCAACCACCAGCCCTGGTGGGGAGGGGAAGGAGCCGGCTCCTTCCTGGTACCTGGCTCCTGCTGATAGGTGCTTCCAACAGATATCTTTAAGCAAATATTCAGCAAACACCCAGACCTACTGGTAAGAACAAGGAAGTCTCCAAAGCCCTCTGCGAGGGGGTGGTTGTAAGGCCTGGGGATGTAAGAGCATCCCAGATTCTCTGATGCAAAGTGTTGCTTTCAGCATCATGCATTTTGTTTTGGCCATATCCCACCTCATGCTGCTTCCCTCTGCCTTTAAAATAATGCTTACTTTTAATCCACAAAGCGAATGCTGATTCAGTATGTAAAATGTGCTGTGATGTACCGTGTCCCCTTGAACACCAGGTATGGCACTGTCTTTGCGGTCTGCTGGCCTGACTTGGAGAGAAGGAAGAACGCTTTGGCTTGCCTTACCTTCTTAATCTTTTCCAAGAATAGTTTTCTTTGATCTGGTTTTCTTGGTTACCCAACATGCTGGCTTTTAGCAGTAACTGGGGAATCCCACTCTTGAGTAAAAAGCTAGATTTATTTATACTTAAATGCATCTGGGGTGTTATGTACTTATATTTTGGCCTTTGTATTTATTTACGCTTGCATCCTTACTTTGTACCCACCCAGCTGAGCTATCTGGAAGGAACTCAACCACTTGTCCAGCAAGCAGTTATCTCCAAAGCCCAACTGCAGGCTCGGTGTGAGGCATTTCATGGGGACTTTCCTTTGTGGATTCCTTTCAAGCCTGCCCTCACCGCTCTCATCTGTTTCACTGCCACGTTTACTTTTTATCTGTGGTATAAGCAGTCATTGTTCAGCAGTAGAAAATAATCTGACCAGAAAACTTGGCTTTGTTCCCTTGAGTCAGGTGCTTTTTTTTTTTTTTATCCTGCTGGGGAGTGAGAAAGGGGAGGAGAAAAGAAGCCATCCAGCTCTGTTGTTTAAACTGTTTTTTCAATGTCTGTGGTGATGCCTTTGCCCTATGGATGCCGATAGCTGCTGCTGGAGGAGCAAAACATCTTATCGGTGCTTCTCAGCGGCTCCAAGGGGAAGACGAGGCCAGTCATGCTGGCAGCTGCCCGTGCACAAAGACCTGTCACGTCCCCACACATACACCATGCCACGGAAGATGGTTACTTTTGGGTAAAACGCAAAGCTCTGAAAATGCTATTTCTGAACTGGAAGGGAGGAGCTACGGCTTAGGGGAATGGGGGGTGGGGGGGGTGCTTTCAAATAAACAAAAACACGTGCACTCTTTTTTTTTTCTTTCTCCACCCTTTTGGTTAATAATATGACTTTTCCAAAACTGTAAACAATTTCAAATTTTTTTTCAACCTCGTAGCTGGAAAACATCAAGGGAAATACATGGGGTAGTTTGACAGGATTGCTACAGAGCTCTTCCTTTGCTTTCTGGAAGAAGTTCAGGCAGCCCCAGGGAGGCTCACATTATCGTTATTAGTCACCTCGTCTTCTCGCAGTCTTTTAGAGGCTCTGTTTACCCTTGGTAAGAAAGGGGAAAGTCCAGCAGCAGTAAATCTGGAACTACGAACACACGCCTTTATATTTACTTGTGTTCTTATTCCTGGATTTGGCTTTATTGGTGACATAAATTAGGATGGAGAGTTCTACATAGTTAACCTATCTGGTATTGTTTACTGAGGAAGTAGGGAGATCACTGCAAGGTAAGATTTATTTTTAAAAGGTTTTATTTTCAGATTCCTTGCCCATATATATATGTACACACACACCCTCCCCTTGTTTTTTGGAGACTAAGGTTGCTTTTTAACAGGTCTAACTCTTCACATCTAAAATAGCCTTGAGCCATAAAAGCAGCGTAGGAGTTTGCAGTTGTTCTTGTTGAAATCCACTTTTTCAAGTTGTTTTGTTGTCCTTCTTTAACTAAAATTTAAATGTTTACAATATCCCTTTTTAATTACCTGAACCACAAGACGTCTGACGGTGTGATGCTCCCTCCAGCGTGACAAGGAGGGAGGACGCAGGCGCTGATGTCTCCTGGGGCTAGTCCTCAGCCAAGGGTTACTAGAGTACAGCAAAGAGCCCTCTGAACAGGAGCCAGGAGGCTGACCCTGTAACTCGAGTGTCAGATCCAAGAGGAAGGTGCCGAGGGGATTAAGCTGTCTTTAAAATAGAGCTTTTTTGAGTATCAGGCTTTTAGTGACATCTGTTTTGATCATAAGCTGGCTTCAGGCTGATATCGCAGAAGCTTGGCCGTTAATTTTCCTGCGAAGCAACTCTGGACCTCTCCATGGTGTAAGGCTTTGAAAGCATCGCTGCATTTGAACATATAGTTCATGCCTGATGGGTTCAAGCTGAGGTCTTGTTGCAGATTGGAAGAGTCTGAGTGTCCCAAAGGTCCAGAGACGGGGTAACCAGGTGCCAGGGTTGCATCGCCCAGCCCTAGGATTTTCAGTAGTGATAAGGCATTAATGGTATGGTGTGAAGAGTCAGACCTTCCAGATGTTCCAGCTTTAGCAGCTCATGGATCCTGAGTGGGGAAGTGCGCGCTGAACACTGCAGCTGCTAAGCTTTGTTTTCTTCTGTGGAACTGTGCTTATCTGGTTGGCAGGGAGAGGGGCTTTTAGTGCAGCCCTTCTCCATTCATGGTCTGTAAGATATTAACAGACGAATATCTGATTGAAGAGGAGGGAAAAGTAAAGACCTGATTCTCATATGTGTCATTAGTCATGTGAGCAAACAAAGCTGAGAGGCTAGAGGGGAACAAAAGCAATAAATGAACATTAAGGTTAATCTGACTTGTACGTGGTTGTTACAGAAAACAATGTGATCTCACTATGTAAGATTTTTTTTTTTCAAAGCCTTAAATAATTTTTCTGTTAAAGAAAAGAGGTAGGAAATGCCGACCTCGCTTGTATCTATGAATAAAGCCTTCACGGTAAGCATTCCAACCCGGGAGCAAAGGCTTTGAAACCTTCCCTGCTTGTAATGGAGCTGAATGAGTTCAGTGGTAAATATGCAACAAGTGTAATGCCTGGTTCCGCTCTTTGTTCCCCCGAGAGTCATTAAAACAAAGCAAATCCAGTGCCCACTAATGAAGTGGGTAGGTAGCTATTGCAGCTTAATAGCATGTGCTCGACCATTTTCCTTGGCAGGGAGTTAAAGGAACGTTTCCAGCTAGGTTGTGATATCTTCATCACAGACTGTTATCAGGAGTTGTGTGTCCCAGAGCTGAGGATCCGCTGCTCTTCGGGAGCCTGGGGCTGCTCAGGAGACACGGAGTTAACCACAGCCTGTGTGCTGCTCCCCACCACCCCTGGTTATTGCTGCAGCCTTCTCCACTTGCATTCAAAATGTTTTCCAAGCAGAGCATGTATCAGGAGTTTATCTGCTCGCTTTTTTTCCTTCCTTTCCTTTTTTTTTTAAAGCTATCATTGGCAACTGCTTGTGTCTAGCTAGACCATTTTTCAGCAACTCTACCTCCTTTCCTCAGCTTCATTTTAGCAAGGAGCCAGGGTGTAAATGTTCTGCTCTTGGTGTCTCCTGAATCTGGTGCTCTGGGTCCAATCAGAGTAGTACACATGAGTGCTGAGCAAATGTGCTCAGCTACAAAGAATGATGCGGACACGTGCTCCTTCAGGTCATCTCTGGCCCTTTGGAACTTGCCCAGTTCTGCTATGGGAAAGCACATGAGTTACAGGGGATGGGGTAATGCAGGACGGTCTAAAAACTGTTCCCTGCTTGCTTGTAGGTAAAAAGAGTGGGGACAGAGAGGAGAAAAGACTCACAGTTATGATCTGTTACCTGCTTGCGTCGCATTCATGCACCTTGAGCTGTGAGGCAGTTGAACGCTCCTCTGCAGAATAGGACCCTGCGGGTGTGAACCTCCAAAAAAGGGACAAACTCATTCTTCATCTGCAAATGGGTGACTATCTCACTTCTTTGGTTTTCTAGTCATCTTTGGAATGTGGTGGAAGAAACCAGGAAAAAAAAATGCTATGTACTGAGGAGCTAATAGTACCTAGTGACTTTCTCACTCTCCACAGCTCCCTGGAAGGAGGTTGGAGCCAGGTGGGGTTGGGCTCTTCTCCCAGGGAACAAGCGTTAGGACAAGAGGAAAAGGCCTCAAGTTGTGCCAGGGGAGGTTTAGGTTGGATAATAGGAAAAAATTGTTCCCTGAAAGGGCTGTAAAGCCCTGGCCCAGGCTGCCCAGGGCAGTGGTGGAGTCCCCATCCCTGGAGGGGTTTCAAAGCTGTGGAGATGTGGTGCTGAGGGACATGGTTTAGTGATGACCTGCACTGCAGCCTTCTCCTCAGTCAGGGCATCTATGTAAGTTTTCTTATTATGGCATCTCTGCCTGTTTGGACCCTTCCTCTGGTGTTTTAAGTACAATAAGCATATTGAAATGAACTGAAGTGGTCTCTAATTAGTAGAGGTTGAAAAGGAGCTGGATAATGTGACAACACATCCCATTTTCTTAGGGAAACTGTAATGCTGCCAATTTGCTTCATGTCCTCTAACAGATGCTCTCCTGGTTTAGTTCTGCATTTTTTTCTTTCTCACATGGTGCGAACGCGTCGTCCTCTTCTGGAAGACTGATTGTCTAGAAATCATGCCTGAAAGATTTTTTTTAATTTACCTTCAGCATCTAAAGGAAACTGAAGTTCAGATGTGCGATATGATGAAGTACAGTCTAGTTTCAATCAGAACATGTTCTTCTTGCCAGCTCAACTCCTAATTGGAAAGGAGCAAGGCACTTCTGGTGGGCAGCAGATTAACTGAAAAACTTAGAACACAATTAATCAGTATCCTGGGTTAAATTCAGTCAATAGCTGATCTGAATGAAAAACATCTTGAAATGCTAACATTTAGAATTTTTTCATGCTTAATTGCTTATTTCAAAAGGCTTTTTTCTTTTTTTCTGCCTAAGCTTTAGGGAATTGAGTGGAGCCAATATAAAACTGGAATTTCTCAGATATTTTGCTCTGGTTTTTGTTAAGAAATAAGAACTTACATCTGCAAGTTTGGTTCTAACAAAAAATTAATAAATAACTGGGATTAGCTCCTACACAAACAAGCTTTATTACACGCCTATTGCTGCTACTGGTAAGTTGTTTGACTTTGCACACATTGGTGGCTATTGTTTATAACAATTTCTATAGCTGAACTCTCAAGTGTTGGGTTGTTTGGGGTTTTTTTTGCCCATGAGAACATCTAAAATGCTGTGTCAAACGATGTGCTTCAGAGGCTGGTTTTCTGTGTGCAACTTCTTCAGATGGCACAGCCATTTGACCTAAATGTCTGCATCACATCTCACAGCCCAGTTCACATGGGCTATATGTTGGGCTTGTTGGGATATGCTCCAGGCAACTGCACAGCTACTCCCAGCCCCTCTCCAGAAGAGTCATGCTCATAGTTATGGTCTTCAGCCACCTGAAAGCTACGACTGTAGCTTAACATAAGGTTTTTTCCACTTGCCTTTTTGGTGGCCAGGTGCTGCCTCTGGTAACACTGTCCACAACCCAAAACAGGTTGGTTTTCCCCTTTCAGTGGCTGTACGGTTTTCCCTTTGTGTTGCCCCAACCTGTACAGGAGCCCTCAAGGACACAGAGCAGGGTGAGGATCTGGGGGCTGGACCCTTGAGTGTGCCAAGACTGAGCCTATGCATGGTCAGGGCTGAGCAAAGAGGAAACAGGGATGGGTGTCCATGGTCTCAACAGGGAAAATGTTACGAAGGTCCGCAGCATCTCTCGTGAATTGCTGTAGTTGTCAGAACTCACTGTGAAGCTTGCTGGGTGGTGGTGGTCCATCCTGTTAAGGCGAGTGTTAATGGACTGCCTATTCCATCCTCATAAAGGAAGTCTGTTTTGCAGAGGACATGATGCAAAGAGCCTGCAAGCTTGAAATATCTGGATGTCTTCCAATTTCTATTCCCAGAAGCCTTGTTCTAACAAATACTGTTGAACATACACACAGTACAAGGGGGTGCAGGGAGAGGCTCAGCAGGAGACAGGATCATACAGAACATCGCCAGTCTTGGAGCAGTACGATTAAATAGCCTGCACTAGATCTTTTAAGTCAAGCTGGAGTGACTTTTTGTTTGTGCAATCCCATAACCCAGCAAAGACTCCTATGTACAATCAGCTACACTTCTTGAATTTAGGGGCTTCTTTTCCCATAGCAGTGCATGTGGATTTCAGGACGTGCCTAGGCAGGAATATTCAACGTATGTGAGACCCAGTTGGGGAAAAACAAGATATTGGGAGTTTCCTCGCTCCCTCCAGCAGTCTTCGTTTGTCAGTCTAGTACAATGTAAAATGAACAAAACTTTCCCCTATTCCACAGTCCTCAAACTTTCCCCTTCCTCTGTCTGAGTTGACAGCAGCTGAGTTTCCCCAAATTGTCCAAGACTGTCATTGCTTCCTGTTTATTTAGGTTTAGATGTTCACAGACCCAGTTTGGAAAATTACTATACCAGAGCCAAGTAGCGACGCTTGCAAAAGGAAGCTCTTGAGATCTGAGAAGAAAAGTGGAAAAATTTCTCACTCTGCATTCCCCAGCCTGGATGAGCTACTGATGAGTACAACGGAGCCGTTGGCCTCCAGGCTCTCTCCTGCTTCATTTAATGTCTTTAAACCTCGACATGCAGAGCCAGGCTCCTTACCCATATGCTCTTGGGAATATGGGAACAAAAGCAAAGGCACTCCCCAGGAGGGATTAAAGAACCACCTTGAAAAATAGGCAAATTGGAAAACTAAACCATAGCAATATAAACCAGCCAAGGGAGAGGAGCACAAACGTGTTAGTCATCTCTTAATTGCTCTCAGAGCCCAATATGCTTAACATCCTGAAATAGAAAGCCCATCATTTCAGTTCTGCACATTAGCAATTTAAAAAGAAATAAAGTGAGATCTCCAGAGGATGAAATCATATATGTTTGACCTGTCAAACGAGCATTTGTCCTGTTTGCAACCTCTCATGCTTTATTATATTCAGAACTTTTAGACAGATTCTTTGCTGGACAACAGGGAAGTTTTGCCTGGGTTTTGAGGAAGCTTATTTCACATTGCATGACCTGAGTGTGCCAACACACTAATAACTTAGGGGAACTTTTGAGAGAATAAGCTTGAGAGCTGAGTGAGAGCTCTCCAGCTTGAATATTTTCTTGCTTTGCAGAAGCTGATGCATCAGAGGTGAGGGCATCTGCAGAGCCATCTAATCCAGCAGAGCCACCAGGTGCCCAGCAGCATCTGGGCTCCCATCTTTCAAGCATTTTCATTTTTCAGCCATCCACAAAATCTGTAATTTTTCTTTTTTTTTCTTATCTTCTTCAACCACTTAACTCAACCCCCCCCTCCCCACTGTACAGCAAGCGTGAAGGAAATCATCAAAGTGGGACTGTTTGTTTTGCGATTCGCAGATGTCGTGCTCTGCCCTGCAGACCTCCAGGGACTGCCCATTGTTCTTGTTCTTTTGGCGTACTGGCTGTGCCAAAAATGGTCATCGTCTGTCTTCTGTCAAAGGACATTTCCCCCTCCCTTTCCTTCCTCCCTCTGACTTTTTCTCTCATTCCTGCCTTACACCCTGGGAGTATTCTGGCTCTCCGGGAGTATTGGGTACAGTTTCTGGGCATCCGCTTTGACGCGCTCGTTCCTTGCGTGCAGGTCTGGTTTGGAGGCCTCAGATCCTTTCTGGTGATGTGCTGGGGCTATGAAAGCAGTGGCCTTTGGAATCCAATAGGCACCAATATCTGTGCGTGTACTAGTTGCAGGCGCAGGGTTAATGCTGTGGGATCATGGGTGACCTCTACTTTTGCTCAGCGTTGCTCACCGAACAGCCTGCAATGCAATTGGGCAGGTTTACGGCCTTTGCTGTGGTTCCCACGAGGTGGTGCTTGAACTGATGTTTTTGACAATGAAGAAACCTACATGTTGGCAAAACCCTTCGGTGTTTATAATTGCATGGCTGAGATTAAATGGTCCTGCCTTGAAGAGCAGTTATGTGAAAATGACCAGTAATGTTTTAAACCAAAATGGCATTTCTGTTTTCTTTGAAATTAACACCTACTGCTTTATTTCTTTTGCTATGTGTTAAGAAGGTGTGGAAGTATGTATTGCCATTAATTTTAGAATTAAAATGTTATTTAAACAGGGGCCAAGCAGATTACCCAGCCTTTCCATTTCCAGATCACAAGTCCAGTCTTGCTGATAGTTGCTTATGTCTATAAATGAAAAAAAAAAATTAAAACCAAAAAAAAATCCTGGAACAAAATCTAAAGTCAGGGCATTGGGACTGGAGGTCCAAAAGCAGAATTGGAAGTTCAGATTGGTTTTTAATTTTGGTCACAATCCAAGCTGTGCACATCAGCATGGCATTGCCATCACAGGTGTCAGTGTTACTTATGACCTCTAGTGCAGGAACCAGCAGGACCTGAAGAAGCTCTTCAGCCTTGGAAGAAATGATCCACAGCCCAAAAAACTTTTGAAGTGGGGAAAAAAAACCAGCGAGATAAGTCTAAAGGAATTACCAAGATGACAGCCCTGGAAGCAGAGACATCAAGGCACGCAAGCTGCTCAAGTCATCCACGAGGCGGAGGAGATGGTCAGAGGAAGGGAACGAGGTTGCCTCCCATAAAGCATGAGTGTGCTTGTTCTACTCTTTAGTAAGCGGGCGATGGAGTGGCCTTTGCCCATCAGCAATTCAGACGTAGATATACCCTGCAAGGGTATATCATCTGGATAACCAGCAATTCAGACGTAGATATACCCTGCAAGGGTATATCATCTGGATAACCAGCAATTCAGACGTAGATATACCCTTGCCAGTGACTGCCAGAGACTAGAGTGGGTTTTGTCTCTGAGTGTTAATCACAGCTTGGAGCAAGCTTGCGTGAACAGTCTTGTGATACTAATTTCAGCATGAACATCCTTTCCCTCTGCAGCACTCCCCGTCTCGTTGCCTTTCACTGGAGCCAAACACCAGCCTCTCGAATGAGCTCAGTGGGAGCGGTGGCATTTGCAGCATCTGTTGAGCTGACTTCCAGCCCTTCGCTGCTGGTGGGTTCTGTAGGTAACAGTGGAGACAGCAGAAATATCAACATCAAAGGGAAGGAATTCAAAGGAAGAGTGTTTGAAACGAGGTCTTTAAATACGAATGGTTTTCATGCGTGTTCACTAATCCTGCATTGCTGGGAGCTAACATTAAAGTAAGGGTCACTGAAGGAGAGTGAATGAGGAAAAGCAGTTTTTGAGGAACAGCTGGGAAATAGGATCCTCGCTATCAATGTTGTTCAGTGAGACCAAAGGAAACTCTTTGTTTCTCATTTGTATCTGGTGTTATGTCCTACGGCCCCGGAGTCTTCCCTTGTTATGTCAGGTTACCTGCTCTGGAGTTTAGCTGTGAGCAAGTGAAACCACTGAGGTGGCCTAGGTAGGTTCACTTTGACTTGCCCGTAAAGGTGGAGGCTGCGGGGGTCTGCATGCTCTGGTGTTTTGGCCAACCCACTCCTGAACGGTCCAGCTGGTCAGACTCCTACTTAGCTGCTCAGGGAGGCTACTCTATAGTGTGTTTCACTGTGAATTGTTTCAGTATTGAGCCCAAATTTTCCTTTCTGATTTCCCTCCATTCCTGGAGCACCTGCAGGACACCTAAAGGGTACCCGTCGCAAGGCTGGGAGCAGGGATGGATTGGTGGTACCTTTTTATTCCCTTTTTAAGATGAGCTTCTCAGCATTGAACTGTCAAAACTACTTGTCTAGTTTTCTGTTGTAGACTCCTCTAGGTGAGAATTCTTAGAGCGTTTTCTATGAGCAACGATGAAATGAGTTATTTCAGATAATTTGAGAAGTTCCCAATATACTAAAAGGCTTTTTCTTTCCTTCTTTCCCTTTACAGCTTGTACCCTCAGGCTCTTTAGTATTAACCAAATTAATCCGTACTGATAAAATTTGAATATTCATCCACTGAGGGAATGTGGAATATCAGCTATTTTTCATGTGTGGGATGATACAGAAGTAGAAAGGTTCTTGCTGAGGTATTTGCTGATGGGTTAAGTGACTGGTTAAGACTCTGGAGCAATCCAATTACTGGGGCAAGCTTTTGAAACTGGATCACAGAACACAGATACCTAGAAAGACTGAACACAGACCGTACACAAACTCCAGGAGTTGTCGCTTCTTTTGTTGTCTAAGCCAAACTCAGCTTCACTTGAGCATGGTGAACTACATGAATTATTTATCTTTCTATACAATTAAACATTTTAAAATAATTATTCTCCGCCGTCCTTAGCATATAGATGCCGTGAGGTTCTTTCAGCAAGCTGGAGGTGCACCCTCTCAAGCAGGGAATGGTCCTGCCCTCGCAGCGAGCCTCATCCCGGGCAGCATGAAGCCATCAACATCGAGATCTCCACCGAGCAGAGCCTCACAGAGGGGAACTTGTTGCTGTTTTGTTCTGCAGCTGAAGAAACATACAGTAGTGGCAGGGAGCCTTGGGGCAGCGGATTTGGAGACTGATTTTGCAAGCTGTTCCTCACTGTCTGGCATTCATAAAATTCACCTTGAATAACTGGTTGGCTTTCCTACTGAACTCTTAAACTCTTCCCAGAAGAGCGTCCTGCTGGCTGAACATGTCCAGACCAGCTCTTGAGCTGCACCAGATGGTACCAGCTGCACTGAAATCCAATGATTAGTGATTTTTTTTTTTCCCCCTGCCAGTCCCAAGGATCTGCTCTACTCCTTCGCTGGTAACTTTGCTAATCCGAGCAGTAAAGGCTCTCCCCAGAGAGAGCTTCCCACCAGCTCCAGCTCTGCTCTCGGAAAATGAGGTAGCATTAAAAGAGCACAATTGCGTCTGGCCAGTCAGGCTGTGGCCAGCCACGTGGTGGAACAGCCTGGGCATGAATTTTAATTTAACACAGAGTTGCTAATCAACATCAAACATATGAACGTCAGCGGCTGATAAATTTAATTGGGTGTTTGTTTAAGAGCATTGCAGGAAGTATGTGCTTGAAGCATCAAAGGGCTTTAGGGCTTCGAACAATGCCCCGGTTACGTTTTTGGGAAGGGCTGTCACCAGATCCGTGCTGTTTGGCCACTGCAGTGACACTTTTCCTATCAGTTTCTGAACTTGCATGGTGCTTACTGAAATATGTGTGTGTAAATACAGTTACAAAGAACAGTGTGTATGTAAACAGATCTGGGAAGAATGATGTTAATAAACATCATCATGGTGGGCAGCAAAGACCTGGCTAGGCGATGCAGGCATCAAGGATGCCTGCCAAATGTGAATTTGCTCTTCCGTTCATCTCATCCCCATATACGGTGGACACAATTCTCATGTGATCACGCTCTGTATTTCTGGCAGGATTGTGAGTGAGGAGTTGGGGCTGTGGGAGAAGCCAGCTCCTCCAAAGGAGGGCTTAGCTACTCCATCTGCCCTCAATGGGTAGGACAAAAGGCTTGAGCTCTATCAGGGAGATGTGGGTTAGACTTCTTGAAGGAATTGCAAGTTCTGCAAGCAGCAAATGCTGGCAGAGGGTCATCCGGAAAGATGGAGGAATTTCTGGTCCTTGGAGCGTAAGACTGACCAGATAAGACTGACCAGGACTTCTGCATCAAAGGAAGGGAGTGGATGGGATGGCTTCCACGTTCCTTCCATGCATTCTCTTTCACTCCATATCCTTGGTTTTGGCCTCCTTTTCACTAGCAGCAGAAGTTAGAAGGCGTGGGATGAATGAAGCAGACATTGGTACAAGGGAAAGGAGCCTGTGGCAGCTGAACGTGATCCTAGGGAAAAGGTCTCCTTTCCCAGCCTGTGCTGTGGAGCTGCTGCGAGATGCTGCAGATGGTCTGCAGCTCTCAGTTCTTCCCAGCTGGGCGTGCGCATCTGCAGCCTCATTTGAAGCACTAAACCCCCAAAATTTAAACTGAACTTAGCAGAACACATGCTCCAAGGATGCAATTTTGACCTTTCCAGAAAGCCACATCTCTCCGTGCATCAGCTGTCAGTCTGGAAAAGGAATGCAACGTTTCCTGGGGGGTGGCATAGGTGAGTGAGTTAGTTCCTGCAAAGCGCCTGGATGCCGTAGTGACACGAGGGGAGGATCTGGCCGTAGGGAAATGACGAGCTTTGTCCCCACAGTGGGGTCTCAACAGCGCTCCAGAAAGCAAGCCAAGGGCTACACGCTGAGTGACAAGAAGAAAAATATTGAATGATTGCTGGTTAAGTGGGCACTTTTCCTTGTGCTGAATGAGGCAGGAGTGACAGGGAAAAAGTGTGGTGCGGTATCTCAGTGAAGACTGCATAAGAATTCAGTCTCCTTTTGGTCTCTCTCTCTCTCAGGGGAGACTTTCTCCCTCTTGACAATTCCCTGAAGGGAGGTTGGAGCCAGGCAGTTGGTCCCATCTCCCAGGGAAAAAGAGGAAATGGCCTCAGATTGTGCTGGGGAAGGTTTAGGTTGGATATTAGGAAAAATGTCTTCCCTGAAAGAGTTGTCAAGGGCTGGCCCAGGCTGCCCAGGGCAGTGGTGGAGTCCCTGTCCCTGGAGGGGTTTCCAAGCCATGGAGATGTGGTGCTGAGGGACATGGTTTAGTGGTGCCCTGGCAGTGCTGGATTAATGGTTGGACTCAATGATCTTCAAGGTCACCTCCAACCAAAATGATCCTGTGATTCTGTCTGATCACAGCTAGACTTTGCTCTGTCTCTTGCAGAAAAACCTGAAAGAATGATGCAACCTCCAGTAAAACATGTCTCATTCCTTCTCGCTGTCCCTCTTAGGCAAATAATGCAACACCTGAGGCTGTGGACACATTGAACTGATCTCACAGCTGACTAACAAGGAGGGAGACAAGCAAATATGAGACTGAACTGAGTTATGGGCATTATGGGCTTGATGTCTTTGTGTCATTTCTTATGGTCAAATATTATTATATCATCAGAAAAGACCAAAAGAGATTACACTCCTCTGAGACTTCCTAATTTTAGATTAAAAAGTGAATTAGTCAGATGAGAGATGCTTGAAATGAATAGGATCTTCTTTTCATGCACACTTAGGAATTCCTGGCTTCAATCACAAAAACCACTAATAGAGCAGTGGCAAAGTGAGGGCTGAAATTCTCATTTCAGTCGATTCCTGCCCTCGCTTACCCCGGTGCAGACAAGTTCCTGCCTGGTGGCCTGGTTCAGCTGCAGCCAAGGACACGAGGTCACTCCTGGAGCATCTTTAGAGATGCTGCTGATGCTTACGCTGCAGAGTAACCTGCCCAATTACAGATGGAAAAATCCATATTTTAAATATTTTTTTTTAGCTGCACACATTACATGCACTGGTTGACACACTAATTACAACAATTTGTCACTGTCCACAGCATTGTTGCTTCGTAAAATAAGCAATGATCTTACAATCTTCCAAAACGTGGCAGTCTTCATCCACTTTTTCCTGGTTATAGCTACCATCCTCAGTAGGTATTGAGTTAATGGTCCCTCTTTCATCGTGATGCTTGAAAGAATAATATTTGGAATGTAACACAATTAATTTCAAGGTGTCTTGTTAAATCTATTGGAACTCCTCTTTTAGCTCAACTAATGTTATTAATGACACTTTTGGGGAATGTGGATTTCTTTGACGTTGTACCCTGAGACTCACTGATTAACAATAATAAAATCTAGCTTGACTTGTTGATCTGGAATTTCAAGTAAAAAGCTGCAGCATCAACCGCTAAATTGACCGAATAAATTTCCCCCATTGGAGATTGTAAAGATAAAAGAGATCAGGGTTTAATGGAAACAGTTGATACACAAACTGTTGCATTACCAGAGCAGCACCAAGTGCTGATTTTGGAGGTGGGCTTGGAGGTGAGCTGACCATGCCCACGTCAGAAGTGTCCCATGCAGAGCAGCTCTGCAACGTGGTACCAAGCCCCTCGCAGAACACCTTCAGGAGTGGATTATTGCTCCTCTGAGAAGAAAACCCCAATGTCGTCCATTTGACTTGGAATGGACACTGTACCCACATGCCCCAGCATCCTCTCCCCAAGGGGGGGACCATGTGGAAGGATGTGCAAGAGCCCTGTTAACCCTTTGAATCTCAGATCTCTAATCACTTCAGACTGGCTTAAGGCTGGAGGCATAACATTTTTTCATCTCCCACAAGAAACTCATGGGGTTTAATCACTTTAACCTGAGCCTTTCTGAGTCTTTGGCTGCCCCGATTATTCCCTTCTGAAAAACTTTTGATTATTCAACACCCTTTTTCCTTAGGCTAAGCAGCACGGAGCATGCTGTTCCAAGGCCAGCCCATTCATTCATCTGACAAGATTATGACATTTTTTGGTGCTTATCTTTATCTCATTCCTTATAAATCGTTCTTGTTTTCTTTTGACTGAAGTTAGAGATTGAGCATAAATCTTCGCTGAGCTGTCTAGGTTTGAAAAATGTGTCTATTTTTTCTAATTTGTCTATAAGATAAGGACCAAAAAAAAAAAATCTGGGGATGGGAAATCCTCAGAATTTACTTATCCCCTGCAGTCTTCGCTGCTCCATGCAACGTTTTAGGGCCTCGACTTGACGTGCAGCCTTGGTCTAACGGTGGTGTACACTTGGGGTAAAAAGGAGCAGAAGCAGATGGTTAGAAGACCAGCAGGTTTTTATTGGAAATAAAATCTGTTCCATCATAAAAGACTAAGATAATCTCAGAAATACCAAGCTTGTGTTCTCTTCTTGTAGCATTTTTGCCCAGACTTATTTCTCTAACTTGGCAATGCTGCAGTGAGTAAGGAATTCACAGGGTTTGAGTCAAACTGCGGCCAAACATATGACACAAGATGTAAAACTGTTAACCTCTAGTCTCATTAAGATCTAGTGGATAATTATAGTCCCAGGCTTTTGCATATTGGCTGGTGCATTTGGATAGTGGGTCTTGTGATTATAACTTTGTTTGTGCTGATAGAAATACTTACAGCTTATCAACCATCCCCTGGATGCTGTTTTATGGTGTCAGAGAGTTTAACATTTATTAACTGTGGGATGAAGCAGGAACATGAAAGCTGCTTGGTAGCTTCTCAGTTTACCATGCAGCACTCAGGCTAAAATCCATCTGAAAAAAGAGGAAGGCTCATGAAGTATCCAGGATTCAGTGCAGGTGAGAAATTACTTGCATGGCAGACTTGGTAGGCTGCCTGAGTCTTGCACAGTGGGGCTCAGTTTGCAAGAGCTATGCCTGATGTGGGACTTAATAAGGCAAGCGAAAGGAAGGGGTGATGGAGAATCTCACCTAAAACAGATTAGGATGCCGAGCTCATACTGGTCTGCAGACTGGCACAAAGCAGAGCATTGACCAGAGCCAGCAGAAACTCTTGTTTTGTTGGTGGTTGCCAGGTAGCGTAAGCCTTGTGAAGGGTTTATTATCCAAATAACAAAAGAGGAGGGTAAGTTTTCACTGACATAGAAAGATTACATTGCTGAGGTTCATCTCTGCACAACAATTTCCTTCCTGTTGTTGCTTTTTTCCATCTTCTTTCCACTACAAATAGAGCACGTCAGAAGCATGTCAGGAAAAGCAAAGCTCAGCCTGTAAAAAGAGTGGAAACCTGATTTCAGAGCAGGTTTAGGAGATTTCAGAACTTTTCTAGCACAGTGAGTTTGTAAGCGTGAGCTGCTTCCTCGCCCAGGACTGCACTTATGAGACTGCTGAAGGTGGTGAAGCTGTGGAGCAGCCTCTTGGCTGAGGGGATATCTGCACCCCAGAGTCTTTGCTGTAACAAAGGAACATGTATGTGGGCTCCAACCCCAAAGTCCTGGTCTCCTGGAGCGAGGAACACAGGCAGTGTCCATGTGTGTTTGGCAGCAGCAGAACACGTGCTGCTGGTGCCAGCAGTGCTCACAAGGACGTGAGCAGGCTCCCCGGCGAGGGCTATGGATGAAAAGAGGTTCCCCTGTTTTTTGTGATATGCCGTGCGTGACCTGCTGGCCCCTCTCTGTCCATTACGAATATTTGAGAGCTGTCTGCTCTCAAAATGCAGCCTCCAGCTCTCAGCTATTTTCACCTTCCCATAGCTGACAGCAAGTGTCGGAGGCGGGAAGGGGGGTAGGGTGTTTAAATCTTACAAAAGGCTGGAAAAGTCCAATTCCCTTTCAGCCTTGTCCCTCCCAACACCAATATCCCATTTTGCTGGCTTTTTACACAAACCGCATGCTTTATTCTGACTATCTCTGCTGGAGTGACCGACCACAGTTTAATCCCTGTCCTTCAGAAACGCTCACTTGGGAGCAGGGTGGTGTGCTGGGCAAGACGGGAGCTGGCTGCAGCGGGGCAGAGCAAGGCAGACACAGATGTGGGATGGTACCTGGGGCTGGAATGGAGAAATCAGTGCTGTGGCTGTCCTAGGAATGCGAACCAGGAGGTTACAGCAGGAGAAACATCCAGCAAGTGTAGTATTTAATGGCGAGGCTGCCTCTTGGTATTGTCTGATGGCATCCAGCGTCATGTGAGAACACCTTGCTGAAGGCTTTCGCTCTGTATTGTGAGTTATTCTTGGGAGGAAAAGGGGGTTTCCAGGGGTGAGAGAAAGAACTTGGAGTTGCTCGTTTTTTTTAAGCCTGCTAGGAATGCTTCCTATGCAGGCTGCTTTTCACATTGTGTTTTCTTCCTCTCTGTTGGGAGAAACATGGCTTTTCTTTATCTAAAGGAAGGATGTAGTTGCGCACAGACCTGGGGGAGAGCGAGGTTGCCTCTGCTGTCTCTGTTGCATTTGTTTGTGGGTTTTGTAGCCTGGTTTCTTAAGATAAGCAAAACTTGTACAGTCGTGTCGCCTGTCTGCTTTCCTACACAATTATTCTTGAGTTTATTGGCAAATTTCATTCTAACTTGATGGAGGCACTTGAGATGCGATAGTAAATTTCCATCAGTTTTGAGGAAATAGGTGATAGATGAGCAGGAGAGATTGTGTTAACATCCTTACTGGGGCACAGCCTGATGAGCCGATCCTTTAGAGAATCCGTGTGGAAAAAGTAATTCTGCCATCTGCAGAGCTGCTGTGGAAAGCTGGCACACATGCCAAAGGGGGTACAAAAAGTAAATGCTGCCAAGATGTGACTAGTTCTCCATTATACATGGAAGTAGAGCACTCAGGGTGTGCTTTGGAGACAAGGTGATGGTGCAGCCACCAAAACAGGCAAGAGAAAAACACAGCAGCTCTGCAGCCCTGCTTGCACGTGCAATGGCCAACAACGCTTCCCGGCCACAGGAAGCCTGCTGAGGAGTGTGGGGAAGGATTTCCAGCTAATCTGAGCTAAGAGCCTTGGGGAGGACCCCCCCGGCTTTCTGCTGTAGTTGCATTTGAAAGCGAGCTGCTCCGAGCTCGGGTGTGGACGGTGCCAGCGCGGTACCTGCGCTGCTCCCAGCCTGCTCCTGCCGCGGGTGTTAATCAAGAGCAGTGGCATGAAGGACAAAGGTACCAGTTGCCGAAAAGGACAGTGGGTCAAAATCACTTTTGTCACCTCCCATAAATCTTACAGCTCTACCTCCAGGACTAAAACTGCCCAGTGTGCAACTTCTGCGTAGCGCAGCACAAACCTGAAATTGCTGGCAGGGCATTGCCCTCTGCTCGAAAGCCCGCGGCTGTATTTTTAACTGCATGGAGGTTGCATGCTGTCAAGGCAAGTTAGAAACTCCATCTCTTTGAATTCAGTTATACAGGGGTTCCTTTAAATATCAGTGAGGTTCTTGCCCCATGGTGTAGTGGCTCCCGGAGTTTTGTGACATTCCAGGGCGTACAGGTAAGGAAGCTCCTGTGCGTTCATCTGTCACGGACTGGTAATCAGGTGTTAGTGTTGTTTCTGCAGAAGAGCAAGCCATTCTGTGCTCTGATTTCTGGCAGTTTAACTTAGCTGGAATTTTTAGAAATGAATTTTGTTTCTCCTTAAGAATTTTGTTAAATTTATCAGCTGCCTGTAAGTAACTTCTTCTGAAGCTCCTTCCCAGCTGAGAGCAGGTCCCCCACTGAGAAATGAGAGGCAGGGCAACATCTGCCACTGTGCATGCAAATGGCAGGTCCCAAATGTGTGTGATGGGAGGGGGGAAAGGGAACAGTGACCTCAGAGGATGCACCTGGCTGGGGTGAAATATCATACTGGTGCAATTAATAAAGGAACAGGCATGCCCTGTAGTCCGAGAGACCTTGGGCAGGGTAACGTACCTGCCTATACTGTTGCTCTGTGAAGGATAAGGTTGTTAAAACCCCTGGTGTAGCTTAAATCTAAAATTCAAGGATGCTCAATGGCTTAACAGGTTGGGCTCTTTGCTACCTTATAAGAATCACAGAATCTTTTTTTGTTGGAAGAGACCTTTGAGATCATCAAGTCCAAATGTTAACCCAGCCATGCCAGGGCACCACTAACCCATGTCCCTCAGCACCACATCTCCACGGCTTGGAAACCCCTCCAGGGACAGGGACTCCACCACTGCCCTGGGCAGCCTGGGACAGCCCTTCACAGCCCTTGCAGGGAAGAAATTATTCCTCATGTCCAACCTAAATCTTTCCTGGCATAACCTGAGGCCCTCTCCTCTTGTCCTGCCACTTGTTCCGTGGGAGAAGAGCTTGACCCCACCTGGCTCCAACCTCCTGTCAGGGAGTTGTGCAGAAGCCAGAAGGTCTCCCCTGAGCCTCCTTTGCTCCAGGCTCAACACCCCCAGGTCCCTCAGCCACTCCTCACCACACTTGTGCTCTTTGCCCTTCACCAGCTTCATTGCCCTTCTTTGGTAGAAATTCTCAGGAAATTTTCCTGCCATCTTTTATGAGAAGCTAAAAAACCCCAAGGTTTTGCTCAAATGGAGTGACCCCAGACTGCGCCTGCAGCAGTAACAGAGAAATTACCTTTTTAGTTTGCATAACTTTTTAGTCTGATGATGGATTCCATCATGCTGCAGCACAGACGATGCTTTCAGATGTGAGCTCCAAAGAAGTGAGGTGGACCAGGTCTGGGGCCCACCAGACAAATGTGCAGGTAGCACAAACCCCAGATGCCATGTCACCTCCCCATGGGGACAACTGTGTTTCTGTCAGCATCCCTCTGCACCCAGCGCTGCTCCTTGGAAAGCCAATAAATCCACATCCACGTGTTTTCTTTTCCAGTGATGCCTGGAAGATATCGCCAGTGAAGGCAATGGCTGTCGTGAATGGTTTAATTAGTATTTGTGCACACTAATTCTACTAATATTAGCACCCCTGTCTGCTAATCCACAACACAGCTGGAGGGCAGCAGGTGCAAAGGGAAAGGACTTGCTCTGGCCATAGGGATTAAATGTTAAAATCGTGATGGAGAATTTTGTCAATAGATAGATACATCTTTTTTACCTTCTTGGGGAAAAGAAAAAAAAAATTGGTTGCAGATGCCTGGAAAACAACCAATGTGTTGAATACCTGCATGCCATGTACACCCAGTAGAATGATTGCTATGATTGAATTGTTTTCAGATCAAGTTCCAAGCAGGATTTTACAGGCTGATTCTATTAATTACTGGCGATTAGTTATCTGGAAGTAAGAGCAAGGATTTTGGGTTTTTGTTGTTGGGTTTAGTTGTTTTTTTTTAAATGTAAACTCTGGTAGAAAGTCAAGGACTTCCAGCACATTGTCTCTTCCCACGCTTCATACAGGGCCTGAAAATTCCCTGCCCCAATGTCCCTGTGAGCAGGAGGGTAGACACGTCCTCTTCCTCTGCTATCAGGAAGGACACACAGTTAAATAGTTGAATGTTATTTTTCACAGCTCTCTCCAGAGACTCGTAAAAGCTTGTTCTCTCCAGGCCCAAAGGAACACAGACGCCCCGATAGCCGCAGAGGGGTTTCAGGCAGATCACCTCTCCCCAGGGTATCAGCCGAGGCTCAGGAGCACAGACCAAACTGAAGATCCCCAGGGAATGATCTGATGCCTCTCACCCTTCCCTAAATAGTGACTAAAAAAACCAAGTGAAAAGCTAGAAAAGGTTGACACATCTGTGCTTGAAAAAGGTTCTTCTTGCTGCTTCCCCTCCTCCTGCTCCACATCCCTGAGCGAGGAGATGTGGTCCCTTTTCTCCTCGCAGGTCCAAGCCTGCATCTGCTTGGCTCTCCTGCTGCCTGGTGGGACCCTTCATCCCTTCAAGGAGAGCAGAGCAGGAGGGTGCAGCGTTCATGGGGGCTGCACTTTGCAAATCCTGACCCCAAGTCTCACTGTGCCGAGACACAAGGGATGGAGGGTGACACCTTGCTCTGCTCTCTGGGTCTTTTGGGGGTTCGCTTTGGAAGGACTCAGAGAAGTTGCTTTTCCAGTGATCACTTTTCCAGTCATCAAATAGCTAAGGGACAAGATTTTTTTTTTTACCTTGCCACGTTCTAGACCCTGACTAAAAATACAGAGTGCATGTAAAGCCAGCAAAATAATTCATAGTAGCTGAATATTGTAGATTTTCTCTAAGAAACGGATTTTCCTAAAAATCCTGCAATCCTACACTATTCTTTCTGTTTAAAGAATACAAAAGAGAAGTGTATATTTTAAGGTTAACCATGCGAACATGGCTGATTGAAAAGGATTGGTGTGGATCAACATAAGACAACTGAGGTGAGGTACGTAGCTTCCTGGGGATGTCCTGCTCTCCCCCTTGGCTGCAGAGGTTTGCTGGCCTCCAACCTTCAGGCATCAATATCACATTTAAACTAGATCCAGGGAAGGCGAGGGAGGGTGGATATTGCCCAAAATGTCCCCACCACCAGTGATTACAATCAAATGCCAATTACCTGTTCGGGGTTTTTGAGGTACTTCATCAGGCATAATTTCTGCTTTGCTACATCTGCAGCTCTGGAAAACGTGGCTTTTCTGTTTGCCCTTGTTTGACTTTTTTTCATCACTAGTTGGAAACCAGCGACAGCTGATTTTGTTTCTCTAGCTACAGGTTTCAGGTGCAAATTACTTGTAACTAAGTGCACCGAAAAAGCTTTTACATTGCTTCTATTCCTTCTTTTGGGGGAGAAAAAGAAAAATAAAAAAAAAAAAAGAAAAGAAAATGCTTGAGACAAGTGCTGGAGGTGTTGGGCTTTTGTATATCCGCACAAAATGGATGTGATTCTTCAAAGTGAACAAAGGAAGTCAGCGATGCATTAAGCTTTCTGAATTCCTGGAAGAAAAACGAATATGGTAATGTCCTGATGGAAATATTAAGTACTAGTTTAAATCATAATTAAACAATAATAATAATAAAGGGCTTTCACTGACACTGTGCTGACCAAGGTGAAACTCCAGCCTTTGGTGGAGGTGTAGACCTGAAACCCTGTCCAGCTGCTTTGTGTGCAGGCAGGTGCTGACCTAGTGCTCCAAAGAGTTGCAACAAATCCCCAAGCCCGTTCATTTTGAATGAGATAATGGAAACCATGACTCTTAAAACCACAAAGGAAGTTTGCAAAAGGAAAAAGAAAAGGACTAAGCTGCGGTGGGCAAAATTAAGGCACTTTCTAAAGCACAGGCAGTTCTGTGCCTGCTGTATGTAGGAAGCAGCATGAATGCTCCTGGAGCGTTCACTGGGTTACAGAAGGTGGTTACAGGAGCTGTGTTATTCCTGGTAAAGCTGAGACTTTCCGATTATTGACAATGATGCTGTGATGCAGCTCCTGGAACGACAGCCTGTGGCCCACTTCCCAACTAGGCTGTTGGAGAAGGCTGGGAACTTGGCAGATGAAACTGTTGCGGAAAGCATTTACCCCAGGGGTTACTCTTGAAAATGTTGATAAAATCTGGAAACTGACTGAATTAAGTGTTTAAAGGAGAGGCCGCCCTTTGGGATGTGAAATGTAAAGTGTTACGTGGCTCGTTCCCCTCCGCCCCGTAAATCAGCCTGCCAGCACCAAAGCAGTTCGCTTTCCAAAAACTTTGTTGCGCTGTCCTTGATGTGGGAGGTTGATTGAAACAGGTTCAGACTTTCAGTAAAGACCCTAAAATGCGCAGCTAAATCAGTGCTACAGTCCTTACAGTCCCACCCCAGAAAAGCTTAAATTTCTCTGTGACATTGGACGGGATTTTAAAAGGAAGTTGCAAGCACTGTGGACTGCAAATCCGTTTCAGAAACCCTGCAAGGAATAGATGTGTTAATCAAGTGAATAACTTGGTTGCCTTGGTGCTCTAAAGGATCGAATCTACCCGAAGAGCGTCAGGCTGGAGGAACTCAGAATTTCCTTCCCTCTGAGGAACTGGAAATTTCCCAGGAAAAAGCTTATCAAAAAGGAGAACCCAAATATCCAAACTTTTCAGGGTAGATGTCCAAATTCACCTCCTCCAAGAGACTGCGTGTAATGTACAGTATCCAGTCAAAACCCCATCGGAGGCTCTTCAAAGCTATTTTAAAACTTGGGACCGTCACAACACCAATTGCACCGGCAAGGCAAGATATGCTGCAGACATACGGGTTGGATTTCAACCCCGTGCAACTGGTGACTCAGCTCTGCCTGCTGCAAGGCAGCTATCAGTTTGCAGAAGGTCACTGAGGCTCATTCCAAAATATTTTTTGTTCAGCCAAACCAAACACTGGTTGTTTTGCAAAAAGGTGAAGCTGACACGAATGTTTTCCATGACAGTAGCAGCCAACCCTAAGAATGGGAGGGAGATAGATGCCTAGTATCAGTCACAGCTCAGGAGTCTGCACCTCATGAGATGAAAAGAAAGAAAAAAGTCTGATATAAAGCCCACAGGAGTTTTAGTAAATTCCCTTAAAGAAAACATCAGGCCCTGAACTTTGTCCTACTCGGACTCCGTTCCTCTATTTGTGTTTTTAAAAGAAGTAGTTATTAGCTTTGTACTCTTCCTACTTTCCCCACTTCTAATAAAGTGAGGAAAAAAACCTTTGTCCTCAACTTTAAAATGGAACTTTTGTAATCTTCTTCCTTTTTCAGTGCAGACTGATGCTCATTGAGCACTGCACTGCTTTGCTCTGTGGTCTTGTAGCAGCGGGTGGGACGCTTTGCTCCCAGCAGAGTGAACAACGTACTTGGCGTCTGGATAAAGGTTTGTCCTCCAATCTGAAAATACTGGAAGGATGGGTTTAAGTATCTAAGAGGAAAACTTTAAAATAACTGACTCCAGGAGCATTTTCCCATAGCAACATGCTTTTAAAAATAATTGAGAGAGGTTAACAGAGAGTTGCTGCATAATTCGTAATTATACAAATACGTCTTCAGCTCTTACCACTGGGTTCTTAATCACAGAGGTGTGTTGCAGGGAAGATGAAGTGGGCACCAGGTAGTCATCTGCTCCAGGTGAGCTTATGAAAATAAGCAGGAGCCGGCAAGGTGCTGAGTCAGAATAACTGGTACTGACTAAGCAGACCATGAATAAGTCAACAGCACTGTGAAACTGGCCTAAAGACCTCCCTCCTGCCTAAAGCCCAGGAACTGTATTAAAGCTAGTAAGCATACAGGGGCTTTTGTCGAAATCTTAATGGCCAGGAACCTTTGATCCCTCTGGAAAGGAACTGGAGATAAGAAATGCCCTGCCTAAGGTAGCTGGCAGGACATCTGTGCTGCCCGGCTCGGGAGGCTTTTGCCAAGGTAGGGCTAGGCTCTCTGCCTATCTTGTTCCAAACAACCATGAAACAGGTGGAAGCCTTTGATGTTCTCCCATGACACGGTCACAAGTGTGAGCGGTTGGCAATGCCTGCAGTCACCAGTACAGACTTTATTTTTTTAAGTGCTACCAGCTTTAAACTCATTGCCCAGTTGATGTCCTCCTAAGGAACATGGCTGAACCTCTGGCATGCCTGAGGAGAATGTCTGCTGGAAAAGACATGCAGGTTTGCCAGCAAAACCTTCTCCTTGCTGATTGAGGCCATCGGTCCTGCCTGTTCTGCTGGCTGAGCACCTGTGGACCAGGTGAGTGGGCAGGGGGAAGCAGGGAAAGACCACAGCAAAAGCTGCTCATCAATGATCCTCTGTTCCTTCAGTCACAAACAGAAGCCTGGTATGGATGAAAGTCTAATTTCCCTTTCCCCTGTAATCCTACACCAGCTTTGTTTCTTCCCAACATTGTATACAATTTGCTGTTTTCTTGTTATTTTTAAAGCCAAACATTGCCAAGCCAGGTGTTTATTCCAAGCTGACTCCTTCCTTGTAGGCTTTCTTCTCCACCCAGGTGCAACCTCTCACTCTAGCTGCTGCTGGTAGTTTTCCTTTCTAGCAAAACGTTTCTAACTGGATGTCTCCAGTTGTAGAGAAACCCGAGTTTTCTGACTGTCTTCTGTATTTTCAGATGCCCCAGACACAGCATCTTCACTGGGCAGCAGAGGGAACAAATCCTGGGGCAAGTCTGCGGTGGTCATTTGGTGCAGCGTACTTGGTGCGGCTGATGCCTCTCTCCTTTCCCCAGATACAAGCGTAGGGCGTGCTACGTGTGCACCGAGCAAACATCCACGTGCCTCTCCCTTTTTTTCTGTCTTTATTTTATTTCAAAATTCCATGGACTCCTTGACTTCAGGCTGCATAAATTTAGAAAAAAAAAAAGACGAAAGAAATGTTTAGTATTTCCAGGGTAAAGACGAACACCTCAGGAGAACACTACTTGCATGCTGGAAAGGGAGTTCTGACCTTTGTGGGGTAAAGTATAAATCGGTGGTTACACCCGGAAAGACAAAGTCTGCTGGGCTGACCGTGCTGCAGAGATCTGTGGGCACAAGCTGGCCTGGGTTCCAGGTAACTGCAAACTATTTAACTCTAGCAGAGCAAGCCTCTTATCTCTCAAGTCTTCAAATGCTGATAGAAAATACAAGAAAAATATTAAATGTTATTGTGTTATGATTTCCTCTTCCAAGCTCTTTCTTTCCCTTTTGTTCTTAAAGCTGTTGTTTTGTTTCATAACAATATTCTGGAGCAAAATCAACATGCTCTTTCTCCAACTCGAATTAATTGATGCTCTTATTTCTCTCTTAAACCCCAAGCACGGTCATGCTTGTTTTGTAAGCAGAGAACAGAGAATATGCTCTTCTCCCTGTGGTTTTGGAAAGGATTTATTTGGGAGAACCACAAGCTGAGCTGTAAGCCACTGGTGTAGGTGTCCTCTGTGGATGGGCAGTGGGAGAATATCCAGGGCTGTATGTGTGCAGATCAAAGGCAGCAAGGTCCGTGCAGGGAATCCCAGTTATTCCTGTCTGCAATACGGAATGGACTGGTTGGCAGGGACCTACAAGGATCATCTAGTCCAGCTGCAAGGAAGACTTGCAGGGTGCCAGCAGCAGCATGTGCCAGGTAACGTGTGAGCAGATGATGTTTACGTGTCAGCGTCACGTGGCTACACGACACGGTTTAATTAAGGCTTTGCCCTTTCTCAGCCTCTCCACAGGTAACGTCCGGTTTGGGCCCCTGTTGAAGGACAGAAGAGACTCCCCATCCAGCATGTCTCCTATCCAGGTGTAAAGAAAAAAAAAAAAAGAAGGGGAAATACTTCATGTGCAAGTAACGTTCTTGATTATAGGTTCTGTTTTTATTAAATATTCCCATCAGCTCCTGCAAGACTGAAATTTGGTGATTCACCCATTTGAGGCAATTCAGCTTTGAGCTGCCACCCCTGCATGTGTTTGGTTACTTTCCGTAGGACATGCACGCGGTTGCAGTTGGTCTGCGTGCAGGGTGTCATTTCTCTGAGCCACCGAGTACTGATTCCTTTGATAATCCTTAAGGGATCTCCTAGGATACTCCTAGCATATTCCGGGTGCTGTTTGGTTTTGTGCTTTCCCTTTAGAAAGTGACGGGAATCACCCGTGCAGAGCAGGCTGTGATTCCCATGGGAGGGGGGTGAAAATGCACCCGTCTTGCTCCTGAACCAAGCATTGCTATTCCAGTCTCAGCATTTCTGTTCAGAATCTGTCAGTAGCCTTAGAGGAGGATGCAGAAAATATGTGCATGTATTTGCACTAAGTGATTTTTCACCATCACACGCTCGGCTACCGTCTCATGACCAGGGGAGCGTAAAATGAACACAGTTAGAGGCTTCGGTCTTTTGGAGCAGGAATCCGGCTCAAAAGCCTGTTTAATTTAATTGTTCATGTAATTCATTTAATTCTAGTATTTGAAGATCTGTTTAAAATTAAAAAAGTCAGTGAACTGACTTAATTCCTACTTGATTTCACTACATTCCATTGAAGTATTCAAACAGTCTGTGTCTAAAAATTGCGCACACTGTAGAACTTGTCCTGTGGAAGCACTCGTTAGGTTTTTTTGCGTTGTTTTAAGGTATACGCACCGAGAAAAAGCCCTATGTTAAAACACCACGGAGAATGCAAAAATAAGCACTTGGAAGTCAGGAATTACACAAGGTAAAATAGCTTGTGTAAATCTAATTCAGCTTCTCTGTGTGCTCACATAATGTCTATGTGTTATACATATATATATACATAAAAGTATATAATATTTGTGTATGTATATTTAGGAAAGCCTTTAATTACATGACTGCCTGCTGTTCTTTTTCCACAGAGTGGTTGCTTTATTCAGCAAACAGGATAGACCTGCTTCACATGTGGGTCACCTTCCCATGAAGAAGGCCGTTCCCTATACGACACTGTCACGTTAATTGTAGAGGTGGGTGAATCACAAATGAGCTGGGAGACGGGAAGAAGAGCTAAGGGGCGTTCCTGCTTCTCCAGAGGACTCAATTCATGACTTAGAAAGTCAGCTGGCTGGCTGCTGACAGGTTTAGATGTATCTGAGCGAGGTCCTGAACTCCCCTCGAGGAAGGTTGTTGGGAGAAGGTTATGGAGTTGACGTTGCTGGCCTGGGTGAAATTCACTGATTTACCCTGCTGCAAAGGAAGGGGTGCACGCAGGAGCTGCTCTGCAGGCAGACTGGAAGGGGAATGAATTTCTAGCTAGGGAATGGTCACAAGCAGCTGGTGTGGGGGTAGATGCTTCTGGTGGCACAGCTGTGCCCAGAAGATACAACAGCTGTTCACAACCTGGACCGAGCTAGGGTAGAACCAGCTTGGGCCTACCTTTCTTACTGTACAGTCTACATCAGTACCATTGTCTTCATTAACCAAATTCATAACCTCAATTAAATTAAAAAAAAAAAGGTAGCGTGACAATGTTTATTGTCCTTAAATCCAGGTTAGCTGGCTCTAATTATCTTACCTAGTTTTAATTCTTTATTAATGCAGAACTGCATCAGCTGCTCCACCATTTTGCCCAGGCGTGATATCAGGCTTCTGTCTCTTCCTTTGACGTTATTCTGGTTGCATTTGTCTCCTTTTGCAAGTGCATGCCTTGGGACCCTGGAATCTGATTGACAAAAGCACTGCACAGTCACTGTTACCAACAGGAGCTGCGCTTTGGAAGTACAAAATGCTGCACCATGCCCCGGAATGCTGAACTGCTGGGAGCCGCAAGTGCCTCAAACTTCATGGTTTTCACCTTAAACTATCTGTCTCTGAGTTTCCCAGATGAGGAGCTAGTTTCCCAGAGGAATTTTCTCTGCCTCTGAGTCACCCAATATGAATAGAAGGCAATAAACCTTCCCCTTATGGAGACACTGTGAAAATAAATGCATTACTATTTGTGAAACGCTTGGACACTTCATAGGGGAGAATTATAAGAAATCCCACGGGGACATTAATCATTAGTTCTTGAGAGCAGGGTTTGAAGATAGTGCATTAAATAAGTCATGGGGATCCAAACAGAACACGGAGAAAACAAAATATTGAATTGTTCCTCATTAAGACTCAGATTCTCAAAGGTATTTTAAGTGCCTAATTCTTGCTGAAAGTCAGGGCTTCTTAAGTGATAATCTTTTTTTTTTTTTCTTAACCAAATAAGCTCTGCAAGAAAAATTGCACGTAATCATGTAATTACAGGTTGCATCACAACGCACTGATAATTAAAGGTTGCTTCAGAATGCATGTGCACAGGATTTGGGGCACAAATTAACATTGCCCAAGAAATCTCAGTTCCAGCTTCTAACAACATCGGGTTGCTTGACTTTGCAACATCTACGACGCACAAATAATTGTCTCTGTTTTTAGGATAATAAATGAAGCCACCCCCGTGCCCCGTCACGCTCACATCCCTCACAGATGGAAGATGGGAGCCCTTCCCCTGCTGCACCCCTCCCCGTATGGAGCACAGACCTCTGCCAGCAGAGTAAACGACACAAGTAATAGGTTATCATCTTCTGTTTGAATCAGCATCAGGGAGGGACAGAACATTTTGCCGGTGAGTGTCACTAATGTTTGCTGATGTAGGCAGAATGGTGAAAGTCAGGTGTCTTTGGTTCAGTCAGGATGGGAGGAGAGCACATCGAAATAAGTACAGGCTTTTCTGCCTGTTCCCAGGTGGCTTAGTCCTTTTTACCATTTTCAACTCATTCCTCTTCCTCTCTGTCTGTCTTGTTTCACATCCAGCTCTCACTGCATTCCCCTGGCCCTCCTGAGCTGAAAAATCCCCTATAGCATCTGAGTAAAGCCCTGCACATCCTGATCTGACCCCATAGCTGATCCTGCTCCAAGAGGAGGTGGGACAAGAGACCTCCTGATCCCTTCCAGCTGGAATTAGTGTGTCATTCTATGAAGGCATCGGGTTTTTTTTCTCCATTATATAAGTAGTCTGCATTCTAACAGGGGATTTTATTAATCAATCTTTGTACCAAGTAGCTTTGGTTTATTGCAGTGTCATGATTTCACCTCTACAGTACAGGATTCCTTTAGACAAAAAAGGCAATCATGCATACATCCCATAAACCAATATAGCTAGGCTTGTTGTTATGTGGAATGAGGTTGTTGCAAATTCCACAGGAATTTGTGCCAGGAGCTCTTCAAAGAACTGTGGCTGGTCTTCCAAGAATCTGGAAATGTTAATGCTAAGGAAGCTTGGTTTGTGGGCTTTTGTTTTGTTTTCCCTCCTCTCTGTGAATGCGATGCTATTTCTCTGGGTCCTGGCTCCAAATGGAGGATGCTTGTTCTGCACTGGGGGCCTTGCTCTGCAACATGTTAAAGTTTACCAGTTTCCACTGCTGTCGTGTTGTCCCAGCTCTGATCTTGCTACAGCAGGGATCAAACTGCTCCTGTCAGGGGAGACCAAAGCCACCTGTCCTGCTCCTCCTCCCCAGACTCTTGAGGACCCAGTTATGATGGTATACAGTTTCCTCAATATAATTCAGTGGAAAATAATAAGCCAAAAGACATAGATTCATTCTCTTCTTGAACACAACTTATCTTTTTGTCTTCTAGCAAAGAGGCACCCCAAAGGTCATAGAATCATAGAATACTTTTGGTTGGAAAAGACCTTGAAGATCAGCAAGTCCAACCATTAACACAGCACTGCCAGGGCACCAGGAGAAACCAACCCCACCTGGCTCCAACCTCCTTTCAGGGAGTTGTCGAGAGCCAGAAGGTCTCCCCTGAGCCTCCTTTTCTCCAGGCTCAACAACCCCAGATCCTGTGTCTTGTCTCTGCGGCCAAAGAGGCACTGTTTGAGAATCCATGCTTGGTCATGAAAGGTAGCATCTGCTGAAGCCTGGCACAAGAGAGAGTCTGGCCTCTGTAACCTTAACTTCAGTATTTACTCACCTGTAGGCTCCACCAGGCAGCTGGAATTTTCCCTTCAGATCTTTCTCATTTCCTCATTCAAACCCAAACCAGTTTTCACGAGAGCATGTGAAGGCATTTCTGTTATTTGAAAGATATTTTTTCCACTTACTTGTCTATTTGCTTATTACATAAGTAGTACTTATTTATCAAAAATTTATTTCTTAACTCCTAGAAATGTATTTTCTTTCCTTTTTTGTCCTCAGCCTTCTTGTGCTCAGAAGCAGTCTCTTGAGGATTGCTGTTTCAAGGGCGGGAGAACTTCTACTATGTAAAAATATGTAACTCTCAGGAATATGCTACCTTTGAAATTTTTCAATTCCAAACAAAAATCTGGGGAAGTAGGAGCAGCCCAGAAGAGGCACCGGGGATGAAAATGTTTGATCAGCTTGTGTAAGGGTTGTCACCTCTCATTATGAGCTTTATCCTACAGATCTACTCATTCACAGCACACCCACTTCCTTCTCTAATGGCTCTTCTTTTCCCTCCCATCTCTTCCAAGTTTTCAGCTCTTTGCTTTCTTCAGTCAAATCCCTCTTTCCTCAAAACTTCAACTTGAGACCTCTGTTCCTAAAGTCCTCTTCCCCTCTGCATTTCTCCCTGCCAGCCCCAGGCCATGCCGAGACCTTTTCCCCTTTGTGGGAAAAGATAGCGAGTCATAGCTAGAGGTTTCTAGAAGACCTATCCCAAAATGATCCCGTTGCAGAAGAAATCTAGGCAGGGTAGGGAGCAACCAGCCAGGTTAAATCGTGAGCTCGCAAGAAGGAAGCATGGAGAAAGCAGATCAGGTTTCCACAGGGAAAGTGCAGAAGTACCACCTGGTAGGAGCAGATGGGGACAAAGAAGCCAATGCAATAAATAAAACGTAACTAGCAAGAGCATCGCAAGTAACAAGAAATCGTTCAGTAAATGCATCAGGGGTAAGAGGAAGTCAAAAGCAAGTGGATTACTCATCAGAGAGAGAAAGCTATTGACTGATGCTGAAAGGCTCCGAGTGCCTCGTGCCTTTCTCGCACCAGCCTTGGCTAAAAGAGGTCACTGGAGATCAGGTGGTTGATATAATACATATTCATGGCAAGGGAATAAGGTTTCAGCCTAGGCTGGGGCAAAGGCAGTTGCAAGAGTACTTCGATAACTTAGAGGTGTTCAACCCAACTGGCTGGCTGGAATTCACACCAGGGTACCGAAGGCGGTGGCTCAAACAGTGCTGAAAACACGAGTGCTTATCTCTGAGGGCTCAGGGAAAATGGCCAAGGGCCCTGCTGATAGAAAAAGGCAAGACTGGTGCTTATCTTTAAAAAGAGCAGTTTAAAATAAATAAATAAATAGACAAAGAAATAGACCAGCCAGACTTTTTTTTTTTTTTCCCCCTGGAAAGCACCTAGCACAAATAGACATGTTATTTGTAAACAGCTAGAAGGAAACAATGAAATAAGCAGCTACTAACATGGACTTGTCAATGAGAAATTAGACAAATTCCTTTGGCAATAGAGGAACAGTCCTTGCTATGGAAGGAGAGAACAAAGGCCACCCTCACCCGTGCCTTGGTTAGGCTCTGCATGGGTAAATGGGGGAGTTTAGTTTGCCTAAAAAATTTGGTCAGTGGGTAGAAAACGATGGAAACAGCGATTGTCAGTGGTTTACTGGAAAATCGGTGTGTTACAGATGCAATTCCAGAGGGATCTGCCCTGGGACGTTTCATTAGCGGTCTTCAGAGGTGGCATTAATGAGGGAGCGATGGCAAGTACAATGGAGGATTAAATAAGAATTCAAAAATAACCCTAAGAAAGGATGTCAAGGGAACACTGCAACACAGGGCGAGAAAGAGGAGACATCACTGGGCAGGGAGCACCAGGCCCACATCTCAGCAAGGAACACCCAGATCAGGCAGGAGGATGAGGTGTTGGCTGGGAAGGCTGCAGGACCACTTGGACACGGGGGGTCCCTTGGAGCAGGACTGAGGGGAGCCCTACAAAAGGGATCCAGAGCCACCAAGAGATGGGAAACATTTTCGGTATCCTGCGTAAGGAAACGACCTAAAGGGAGGAAGATCTAAGGAGTTAGTGGTGCACGGTAACTCTTGCAGAGACCAGATCAAGTAAATGAAAATCCACCAACAACTTGCTGTTCCATTTACATTTGACAGTGATGCTGGTCCTCTTCTAATGCACACGACTATTTTCTGCTCACTAGCCGTGTTCACGTGTACAAGCATGTATTGATCTGCTGTCTCTGTTTCTCTTCTTCTGAGGGAAAAAATAACTGCACAGTTCAGTAATGCATGGGCTATGCTCCACGATGAAAATAGTCTGAGGCACTTACACGCTGAAGTAAATTTAGCTTAACGTGAAAATAACTTTCACAAATTTGAACTATTTTACAATTAATTTTACAGTTGATGTCAGGTGTTTATATAATTAGGACTAGGGAAGTGGTGGTACCTCTGTACTCAGCACTGGTGAGTCCATACCTTGAATACGGGGGTCAGTTTTGGGCCCTTCACTCCAAGAAGGCCATTGAGGGGCTGGAGCGTGTCCAGAGGAGGACAGTGAAGCTGGTGAGGGTTCTAGAGAATGAGTCTTGTGAGAAGCAGGTGATGGACCTGGGGTTGTTGAGCCTGGAGAAAAGGAGGCTCAGGGGAGACCTTGCTCTCCACAACTCCCTGAAAGGAGGTTGGAGGCAGGTGAGGGTTGGTCTCTCCTGGTGACCTGGCAGCAGGTCGGACTCGTTGATCTTAAAGCTCTCTTCCAAGCAAAACAATGTTATGATTCTATGATCTTTGGGGAGCCTCTTTGCTAGAAGACAAAAAATATCATTTAAAAGACAAGTTGCATTCAAGAAGAGACTGAATCAATGTGTTTTGGCTGGGGGTTGGTCTCTTCTCCCAAGGAACAAGAGATAGGATGAGAGGAAACAGCCTCAAGTTGCGCCAAGGGAGGTTTAGGCTGGATATCAGGAAAAATTTCTTCTTTGTGTTGTGAAGGGCTGTGCCAGGCTGCCCAGGGCAGTGGTGGAGTCCCCATCCCTGGAGGGGTTTAAAGGATGTGTAGATGTGATGCTGAAGGACACGGTTTAGCGGTGCCCTGGCAGTGCTGGGGGAACGCTCGGACTCGGATGATCTTCAAGGTCTCTTCCACCCAAACCAGTTCTGATTTTATGACTTATTTTTCTTCAAGGGTGTACTAATTCGACATCCTCACCGAGCCAACGCAGGCAGGTCTTCCCGCACCCCTCCCGGTTTCCCAGGTGCCCACTTCGGGCTCTTCCCTCCGAACCCCTCCGCCGCAGCTCCACTGCATTATTCAACGGATCCCGCGTAAATAATTAACGCGGAAACCACCGCGCGGCGGGGAGGGGGAGCTCCAGCCACCCCTCCCTCCATCCCTCCTCCCTCCCGGAGCCCGCCCCGCAGCCCGGCCCGCCCCCGGCAGCGGGTCCCTGCGGCGGGAGCAGGTGCGGCGGG